>VYXD01014213.1:470975-570459 GCA_013397195.1 Hylia prasina
AAAAAAAAAAAAAAAAAAAAAAAAGACATTTTGTTAGAGGCAAGCACAGCAAGCCAGCAGGAAATCAGCAGTGGAAATCCAGATGGGGAATGAATGGCCATGTAGCAAACACATGGAAGAGTATCATGAGCTGAACTTGGTCAACATCTTCTCCTCACCATTTGTGAGGCATCAGGGGAACTCCTCCGGTACGTGAAAGATGCTGTAAAAAAGAGAAGAATCTTGTGCATCTAAAATCCATGGTTTGTAGAACAATGAATGATGATGAGCTGAAATGGCAGCAAGGAAGGGTCAGGCTTGACACTGGAAAACTGCCAGAAACAAAGAGCACGGGAACAGTCTGTGTAGGAAGGTTATGGAGGCTTCACTGGAAATCTCTCAAAGCGAGTTGCAAAGATCCAACAGAAACAACACAGAGACAATGACCCTGTCTCCAGAGAGAGTGAGAGGTTGAGTAAACTTGTGCAGTCTCCACCCAAGCTATTTGTTTGTCACTGTTTCAACTACGTGTACTTCTTTAATTTGAAGTTTGAGTAGCAGGTAGTCAGGTGCTACAAATGCCACAGTTCTCTGCCTTCTCTTTAGTCCAGACTTTGGGATTACTTTCCAATTCATACCATGTCTAGACAGCAGAATGGAACCCATAGAAGCAGAATTGATTATGAATAAATATGGCAGGCTTTCCCCCCAAAATATTTCCTGCAGAGCGTCAGCATCTTCTTAATCAAGCATTGAACTGAGCAACTCTGAGGTTGCCTGTGTATGTGTATATACACATCTTTTTAAAGCAGCTTTTCTTTCATTGAACTTCCTTTTGTGTAAACCCATTGCCAGGAGAGAGTGCTACCTCAGCCCTTCTCATTTTCATGGTGTGAGCAGCTGCTCACCAGGCAGAGTGAAAGGCCCACAGTGAGCAGGGGCTGGTGCTGCCCAAAATATCAAGGGGGGGAAGAAAATCTCCTTCAGATGCTGATGTCTGCAGTATGTGCTCTGTAGCACTATAAAGACTGGAAACTTAGTCATAATGAGGTGGGTAAACAAACATGGTTAAATTCTAGTCCAAGTCATTAGGACACTGACATCAATTGTAATTAATGGTAATGACAGAATTAGTGGTGTCTGACTGCAGAACTAAGGTAGGTGTGCACATGCATATGTACACAGGTCAGTGTCTGCAACCTTAGAGGACAGACCTTATGGCTTTGACAGAAAGGTCAGGACAGGAGGGTTCTTAAGGGATCACCCAGTTTCTGTCCTGCTCAGGCTCTTCAGGGAACCTAGGGAGAGTAGTAGAAAATAATTCAATCCCTCTGACAAACTTTGGCCAAGTTTTGCTGAGAAAGCTGGGGTAAAGCAAAGTGTCTTCTTGAAAGTCAGTCCTCATAATTGCCAAACAACTCCACTAACTTCTACAGCTGGTAACTAAAAGCAAATAAGGAAATCAATAAGTAATAATATAGCAGATAAGCTGATGAGTAAGAAGCTGTGTTTGTTCATATGGGACAGATCACATCAGACAAAATCAATAGCTGCCTTTGTCAAAGTTACAGGCTTGGTGATGGCAGCAGACATTTATCTAAATTACAGTAACTTCCTACAAAGAGCCTTGTATAAAACCTGGGGGAAGTAATCCGTTCAGGCAATCATGCTGCTGAGTTTGAATTAGACAAACTTGGTTAGATTAAAAAAAAACAAAACAAAACAAAAAAAAAGACAAAAATGCAGTTTTCTGGACTCACTCAGAGGTGCTGACAAGACAGAATAAGGATCAGGGCCCAGAGGCTGTCCAACATCCATAAAGTTGTACGGTGCACTGATCACCCTGTGCAGAAACGTACTCATTCACTACCCTAAGTAATTGTTGTCTGAAAACCTATAAATGGTTTAAAAATCTGTGTTACAGAGCAAGTCCTCTACTCACTGGTCTTTCATTTTTGGCAGTGCACACCTGTAACACCCTGTCTCTCTGTTGTCTCCACTGAACACACCCAGGGCTGCTGGTAGCCACCTTTAAAATCGTCATAGCAAAACACATAGGAGACATGCGGGGTCCACTGCCAAATAGAATATCCTTCTCGATATCCTCTCAGAGCATTTATTTTTGTGTGAACATCAGGTTAATACAGACATTTAGCACAGACAGCTATGTGATTGCAATAAGAGTTAATATTGTATTGTTGGTTCTTCATGTTGGTTTTGCCTTGAGAAGAAGGGGAGACATTACAGCATTTTCTTTCTGTATTATTAAAAAATCTTCCTGTTAGGAAGGTATGTGATACAGCAACAGATGAAGTTATCAGCAACAGAGAAACTCCAATCAGCAGATAACTAGCCAAAAGAAAACTAATAGTTTAGCCAACATCATTGGCCACATTTACTGCAGCCTATAAAAGGAAAATCTGCTCTTGAACAAGCTGCCAAAAGCATGGGCAGCAATACCTCAATATCCAGTCACTAATAAGGGTGCAGCCCCACTGTTTGCACAAAAAACTTTATGAGAGGGGGATCAGTTACTTAATTTAAAGTGACTCAGGGGGCTGTTGGCCTTGCCAACCACATTTATTTCTGAGCAGTCTGGCCCCTTGGCTGAAGCCATGCTGGCTCATGCCACAGCTTAGCCCTGCTCCACTTGTCCAGGGTCACTGAAAGGAGCAGGACAGGCAGAAACCACCCCCCACACACGGGTGCTCTTGTGAGGCAGCAGGCTCTCAATTTATTATACACATCCACTGATTTCTTTTTGTGAAAGGCTTGTTCTGCTGGCTCCACGTGGAGAAGCACCTCTGTGAGCCTTTCTCCATGGACAAACAGCTTTCCTTGGATGGAGGTTGGGATTTGTGCTGTGAACATGAGAAACAGAGGTCTTAGTGACATCCCTGTCCTCCTCCTCTTCTTCCCAGGGCGGAAAGAGCCACTCTGTGCAGGTTGCTCCTCCCCAGACCTGGGTGTGCATTGGGAGGGGAGTGCTGCAGCCCAGGGGTGCTCCTGCATTGGGCTGCCTGCAGTAAAGGAAGGTGTTGCAGAACTTCCTGCAAACAAGGGGATATATTCTGGAACCGGCTATGTCCCACTGGCAGAAATGACACACACACTTCCAAGTGACTGCCTGGGCTCTGAAACACTGTGGATTCTTTTAGAAAAGAGATCAGGGTTTATCCAAAGACATCTGGGTGCTTTTTTTAAAGAGAGCTCTCAAACTCTCTTGGATCTGAATTGATCTGTGGTCTGCAGGAGCCCAAACCTGGCACTTCAAGAGCAAGGAAGTGCTTCGGGGTTTAGGAGCACTTCGTGCAGATGACAGGACATGGGCTGGTTGATAAAATCACCCAGAGGAGCAATAGCTCTGCATCAGGGAGGAGCAGACAGGCATTGCTCCTGCATCGGGCTGCGTGCTCTAAAGGGAGGTGTTGCAAAGCTCTTGCTACAGGAACCAGCCCCGATGCAGGTTTTTACTGTTTTCCTGCGGTTTATGGCCTTCCTATTCGTTGAGGAGACGACGATGGTGGGGCTGGGAGCCCTGCCTCCGCCGTCCGGGGGCACGGAGGGGTGGGTGTGGGTCTGCTTGATGTGCTGAGCCCACTGCAGGTGCCTCCTCAGGGGAGTCTCCCGGGCTTCGCGCCCTCGTGGTGCGGAGCTGCTCGCAGGGCGGCAGCGGCGCCATTCTCCTCCCGAGGTGACCAGAGGAGAAGGATTTCTCAGTTACTCTGGGGGCTCTCACAGGGTTTCTGCAGGACCTTTTCCCCGGTGAGCAGGAGGCCGGGGTGACCCCCACCACAGTCCCCATGCCCTTGAGCAGGCGGAGGCCCTGGTCGTGCCGCGACCTTCCCATGGGTGACACGGTGACCTGGGAGTGCTCTCCTGTGACGCCCGTTCCCTCTAGGACTGGGGTCAGGAACCTGAGATGTTGCTCCGAGTGCTGCAGGTGGTTTGCTGCCCTTTTTTCTGCCTCTTAACTCCTTCCCTCTCTTAAAGAAATAAAGAAGTAAGGGGGACAGGGGGAAGGAAACTAAAAAGAGAGAAAAGGGGGGAGCTATAAAAGCAGCACATGGAAAGTATGGCACACTTGGAAAATATGACAAAAGGATTAAAACCCGCTGATTTTCTCTCGAACAGAGCACCGTGGCCGGGCTAGGGGCTGTTCTCCCCCCGGGCCGCGCTCGGCACCGCGGTGAAATGCTGCCACCTCCCGATGCGCATCCCCGGCGCGGGCCCGCAGTCCGCTCCTCCCGGCAGGAATCCGGGGGATTTTGGGGTGCAGGTGAAACGCCGACATCCAGGCGGCTTTCGGCACGGCCTGAAGAGGTTTGTGGTTAGTCCCGGGGGCAGCCAGCTCGGCGATAAAGCAAAACCGCACACACCGTCTGCAGGCACAAGCAGCACAAAACCAGGACGTCAGCTGCGTCCCAGTGTTGTGGTGGTTCAACAAATGTTATCTGATCGTGGGTGTTAGTGAAACAGCAGAGGAAGAAGCAGCCTTTCCATAGCAAACAGCCAAAAGGAAAATATTTCACTTTAAATAGTATTTCTTTCATTGTAATTATCACTTAATTATCATTCTTGCACTGAAATAAGAGAAATAAGAGGGCAAATGAGATGGTGAATAGCTCTTACTGGGCAGCATAAAGGAGCATGTACCTTTCTTCTAAAGATATATGACCGGCAAAGGGAGAACAGAAAGTTCAGCATTCCAAAGGGAGGCCATCCTGCACAGGTAGATAAAAGCCTGCTGGTGGATCCAGGTGCCCAAACCAGAAAGGCTGAAACACACCCGTGGACGTTATGGCAGGAATGGGGATCACTTCTGAAAACACTGCCCCTTCAGTGGGGTTCTGCGTTGCCGCGTGCAGGGCACAGAGTCAGGATGTTTCATCGGCCGGGACACTTGGGAACAGCCAAGGATACACTTTTGCATTCAGAAAGGGACTCTTTACCAGCGAGGAGGATAATTCAGACTCGGGGAAAATGGTAGTGTGGACTTAGGACAAAGATTAAAAGGCTTTAAAGGCTTTAAAGTGAAAGAGGGTAGACTGGATATAAGGAAGAAATTCTCCACTGCAGGGGTGGTGAGACACTGGAACAGGTTGCCCAGAGGAGCTGTGGATGCCCCATCCCTGCTAATGTTCAAGGTCAGGTTGGATGGGACCTTGAGCAGTCTGGTCTAGCGGAAAGGTGTCCCTGCCCATGACAGAGGGATTGGAACTAGATGATCTCTAAGGTTCCTTCCAACCTTAACCACTCTTTTTCTGTTATTCTATGAAGGAACAGTATTGTCCCATATTTGGGCAGGGGAGCCCTCACGGCCGGTACTAGCCAAGAGGCAGGGTGCTTCTCTGGAGGCTCCCAAAGGGATGCTGGTGGTGCCAATCCTTCACCCCAGAGCCTGGATTTGGTCCTGCACCGTGTCACGATGAGGACAGAGTTCACACAGGCTGCAGGTGCCATGCAATCCTGATGGACTCAACAAGTGCTACTCGCCCTGCTCCTCTGCACTGATACCCCCAGGGGGGCAGGAAGGCATGCCTGACACAGAGGGCTGTCTTCTGGCAATTACAGTGCTTTCCCTCTTTCTCCCTTTCATCTGTTAGATAAAGTGCTGGCAGCTGGAAGATCCCAGCTGGCACGTGGGCCGAAGGGGCTGCAGACAAACACACCCAGACACCATGGAGCACCCAGCTGTGCTTCTGAGCCTGCTCTGACATGGGGGGATATTTTTTGATGCAAACCCCAGCACTTGCTTTTTGCTTAATAGGGTGTAGCTATGTATTTTGAGAATAAATGCAGTATGCAATCAGCACGCTGCCCTGGGCAAATGGGAGTGAAGAAGCTTCCAAGTCAGGGAGGCAGCCAGAGGCAGCAGGAGCAGGGTCTCGCTCCCCACTGCAGAGAGAACACGGTCTGAAATTTTGCTCCAGCAATGCTAAGAATAGTATATGAGATCAAAAGGCTAGTTTCATCCCTGGGGATTGCAAGTGTACTGAAGGTTTGCTGTAGGAAGTAAGAGAAAATCTGTTTTGGAAAGGCAGGAGTGTCTGAGAAGCAGTGGTGATGCTCTGCTCTATTTTTGGATAGCTTTCTGTCAAAAGCAGCGGTTTGCTAACCAGCTTCTGATGCCTTAAAGCACAGTGCTAGTTAAAACTGAAGGTTTGCAAGGGCCTGGTTGTTGCACTGAATTGGAAGAAATGTTTTTAGGTGCACATTGAGCACAAATGAATTGATACATCCTCTTATCTCCACCTGATGAGCAGGGGTAAAAGACAAAGGGCACAGACCATCTTCAGGCCTGCTGTTGCCCCAGTAAAAGCAGCCCTAAGCACAGGTTAGAGTGGCATTCTTGGGGACGTGAAGCTGGTGCTGAAGAGGAGCACACAAGTGGCTGCAGCCAGGGATGGATGCAAGCACAGCTCTCTGCTGGCTCCTTCCCACCGCTGTCCTGGTCTGTGTAGAGCTCTGCTTCCTTTCATGTAATCAACAAATTAGGTTCTGTAATTTGCCTTACAAACAAGACTCTCATATACTCACTGCCTTTTTTTTTTTAAGAGGTTTAGCAAGCAAACAGTGGGAGACCAAAGAATTAAAGCCATAAAGTAATCTGCATATGATCAGTAATTACCATGAATCAAACCCTCCTTCAGCTAGTTATTATTTCCCTGATAATGTAATTCCCTGCACTGACAAAGCTAGGAAATACTCATTTTCACCAGAACAGCAAATAATTTCCTGCTGTGCCTATAATAATGTATCATGCAGTTTAGTGACCACATAAATCCAGCTAATGAAATTTATGGAGAATATGAGGACTACTAAAAGCAGACTAAAAACCTGAAACATTAATTGCTCTCATGGGTGTTGGGAGGGGATGATATTTTGCCAGCAGACCTCTGCTAAACACTTTTGCAGGTGTCACAGACTGGCCAACACTGGGAGCTGATGTGGCTGACAGCAGGGTGCTCCAGCAGGAATTTGTGAAGTCTGAATGTGGGGTGATGGTCACGTGGGGCTGCAGCCATGAGAGCCCCTTCACCTTGTCCTTGTGGGATCTTCTCAGACCTTGTGGCAGAGGCCACAGTGGCCACTGCTGGGGCACAGCTTCAGCACACATCTTCCCAAAAATGCCTCCTGGTCTCAAGGGATGTGAAGTCAGCATTGTGGGGACACTGTGGGGATTGGGCTGGCTGTACCCCCACTTGCAGGTTCTTCAGGAGAACCTCACATCCTGGTATTTTGAAGGCTGCAGAGATGTGGCAAGTCAGTGGAAAGCTTCAAAACCCAAGGAGGCATCAAAGCCTGGCCTTAAAATTTATGGGATTTAGGGAGGTAACTTTTCCATGTGACCTTAGAGGTCTCCATCAGAGAGATCTACAGAGAGTGAGCTGCAGGAGCTGTCTGGGAAGCTCCAATATATTTGGCTGCTCCCAGAGCTGGGCTGTCTCTGCTGTGGGAACAGGGATTGAGTTGCTCCTTCTAACCTCTGGTTCATTCAAAGATGATCATATGCACTGAAACTTCCCCTAGCAGGTGCTGGTGCACAACCATCGTGCAGAGAACAAGGTATACAGAAGCAAAGGAGTTATCCTAATGTTTTCTTCTAATTAGCCACAGCTGGATTTGTGCCAGGATTCCTACTGACCAGCAAAGGATGCTGACTTGTGGGGAGCACCTGTCCTGTTTGGGAGCATTGCTAACAGCTTTGTGCTTTCAAAACCCCAAAGATGCTTCCTTATCTGGGGTGCAGTGTGGGGGGCAGCCCCTCACCCAGGCTATCCTACATCCCTCCTACATCCCTACATGGGGCTGTGTGTCCTGCTGATGATGCTTACAAGCTGGTTTCGGCTTTGCCAAAATGCAACTGGGAAAAATCCAGCCTCCAGCATTTGCTTGGCATGAAGGGGAATTTCTAAACTACACCGGCATGCCAAGACCCAGGCTGTGAGCTGCTTTCTCACAGGTTAGAAGTTTTGGGCAGTTTCTGGAGTTATTTCTGGCTGATACTGAAGTACAAAATCAAGCTGTGATAATATGACACTGAGCATGGATCTTGCTCCACAGGAGGCACTGTGCTGGGTTGAGGAGACCTGCTCTGAGATTTTAAAATTGTGGTGAAGGAAATGTCTTGCAGAGGAGTAGAAGTAGCTAAAACACAGTGGAAGGTCTATGAAAGGGAGGTATTTTTCCAGCTTTTCTTGGAATGATACTGCCATAGAACTGTGCAAACATGTCACAAGTTTTGCAATAAATAACACTGACGTTAAAGGCATTAAAATGGGGGAGGTGGGAAATGAAATTGACCTGTCTGTAGGAGGCACTCAGCTGTCTTGTGTCTGCAAGTGAAGATACTGAACCACCAGACAAAGAAAAGTAAGAACGGGAATACTCATCCCCATTTGGTGAGAGATGCTTGATGACTTCTCTGATCTGTACCCAGACACTTCCAGTTGCCAGAAGGAAGCCGGAGCAATTTCTCAGAGCCTGCAAATATGGTAAAAATAAGAATTTAGGAGAAATGGAATGGATGCAATTTTCTTTAGAGGCTGTTACTGATGCTGCTGTCAAGGGTCGCTGGCAGCTGAGGAACATGAGCGATGACTAATGTGGCAGAACCCATTCTCCAGGCACAGGAATTAGCAGGGGGGAAAATGTCTGCTTGCAGAGGGCAGAGATCAAAGAAAAAGCACTGGTTGTGCAGTATCAATCAGCCCCATGGCAACAGAATGGGGTGTGCAGCTCCCACCTCGCCGTATTTGCTCTGTACCCCGGCACCCGTTTCCTGAGGTTTGTCCATGTGTCCCCTTCTAGCAGCAGCTGGGATGGGGATGAGGTCCCCATCCCCTGCCTGCTCCTCCGCAGCTGCCTGGTGGTGCTTTGCCAGGCATTCATGGAGCCCTCAGAGCCGACAGCCAAGTCACTCGCCCATGGGAGCGCTCTGTGCACGCACGCTGGCAAAAAGCAGGACCCGAGCTGCCAGGAACCTGCTTTTTAAGCACTAAAACCCGGCCCAGCTCCTTAGGGCTGAACGAGGGAAGGGAGAACAGTCCCAAACAGCTCAAAGGACAGACGGAGGGAACTCACACCTACCGAGGTACTCAAGAAGCAGTTTGGGAATCAGGAAGGTCTCTCCCAGCTGCAGCCACAAAGAGCGTGTGAAAAGTCTCCCGTGGGCAGACTACCACCCAGGAGAATGCTCCACGTGTGAAAAGTGGTCGGGAGGGGAAAGGAGAGAGGAGAACTGGCAGAGGCCCCAGAAAGGGAGATCATGGTTGCTGCAGCCCCTGGTCTCTGGCTGTGATTCCTCTCCTGGTGTTTAATGTCCCCACTGGCAAAAGAGAATCGGGGAGAGTAAAACTCATTCTGGCCTGTAGCTGAGGAGACAAAGCGGACACTTGATGGAGCTCGAGTCGAATTTCTGTCAGATCTTTTGCTGATGCAGCCCTGGGCGGCAGAGCCCGTGCGGAGGCTTTCCCTCCGTGTCTCCGCTTGGAATTGCTGCGGTGTGTGGCAGCGCTGGGTTTCGGGGCTCTGGCTGCTGCCGTAACCCTGCGCTGCTGTGGGCGCGCCGCTGTGAGCTGCATCCGCCTGTCAAGCAGGAGCTTCTGCACCATGCCCTGAACCCCGTCTCCGTGGGGATCCACGGGCTGGGAACAGTGAGACACGGTAGCCCACAGCAGAGTCTGCTCCCATCTGCATCCTCCAAGCAGACAAAGGCTCGCAGCTAGGTAAATCACGTGCGGATGCACTTTAGGGGTGGCAGCTGCATCCAAGCCAAGATGGTCCCATCATCCTGAAGTCTGTTGCAATGCCTTGGGGACTGCGGGCACCTGTTGGCACCCTCAGGTCCCAGGGCACCTTTTGAGGAACATTAGTCTGTGCATCCATCAGACAGGCAATGTCAGCGTCCACCTAAATGCTGAGGAGTGCACTCCTGTGTAACACGCAGCAATGAATAATTGTATCAACTAAAGGTCTTTTAAAATGACTCCTGCTTTCAAAATCCCAATTTACTGGGAGGTTACATAATCCCTTAACAATACCTACTATTTAATGGTTACTGTTCATATCACACCACTTAAAAACCCCCAGAATTATGTCTCTTTAATTTTTGCTTCTTCCATCCTTGTTCTCTTCCATTTAGTGATTTGGTTTTGGTTTGTCCATGGCTGCATCATTACTGTTTTATCTTTTGATAAAACCCTCGAGTGACCAATTCTGCACCTCCTTAGTAATCTGCCACCCAGCAGATTTTGTTTCTTCTATGCACTTTATATTGTTCTTCCCCCCCACCCCAATTCTCAGTAGGAGAGGTAGATAATTTTCAGGTCTCCCAGACTAGTTTGAGAAAAGGGTGAAGACAAGGCTTTCTCTTCACTTATATGGAACATTACTGACACATTGTTTTTGTGTCAGACTTCAAGCCTTGGTTTTAACCAGCTGCTGCAAATGTACAGAGGTAAACAACAGACTCCGTAAACAGTTCAATACAGAAGACTTGATTTAGTACCTTACAAGACAAAGCAATCAATAATCTATTACACATCTAATCACAGGCATGAAGAGCCCAGCAGCCCTCTGCACAGCATTCCACCAAACGAGAAAGGCGGCTGGAGACCACAGTAAGAGGGACACAAATCACTAAGATTGCAAATGCACGGCTCAGAGTTGATCTACAAACACAAATATTCAAATTCAACAATCACCTCTTGCTACTAGTGAATCATGCTATTGCTATCTGGAGACGAGTTGCTATGGCAGAAAGCTGTAGCTGTGGCAGAAGGCCAAGAATCCTGCCTTTGAAATGTTAACTGAATTTAACTCTTGACTTTTCACAGACAAGGTTCATTACTTTGTGTGACTTTGTCATATTAAATGAGTGCTTTGTCTGCCCTGGGTACTGGCTTGGAAGGGATATTATTAATCAGCAGGACAGCAAAACAGTTCAATAACAACCATTTGTCAATAAGGATTTTTTTTTTCAATACTTTCAAGTCTGCTATGTGATAGCTGCAGTTACATAAGAGCATTTATTTGCTTTATTTTCTTCCCTTTTTCTTCACTTTATGTAAGTTATATTCAGTTCACAGTTCCTGGACACACTCAGAGCACACCCACCAATGCAGGCATGATGGTGAGATGCTCTGATTTGAACAGTTACAGCCTGGGCACAGAAATGCTGCTGCTCCATTTAAGTGACAACGTAGGCTGCTCCCTGCAAGATCCACCAGAAAAACCAGGAGTTTATAGAGATTTGAGCAAGGAACAGGTATATAACAGCAGTTGAGATGTAATTTTGTGAATGGCAGAACTAACTACACACAAAATTCAGGGACAAGCTCTCCTTTCAGCTGCCTGGAGTGCAGATCTGGGTCCCTGGTTAAAGGGGAGCTGCAGGTGCATACAATGCACTTTGCTTTATGATCTCAAACCTTTACAGCTGCATCAATAGGGTATCACATTTAGTTCCTGCACAAGTTAGTTAGGTTTGGTGAGTTAGGATAACTGAGATCCAAGGAAACACCATCCAATATTCATGCAGCAGTGCCTCTGACATGCTTTCTTTACCATTACAGTGAGGGGTTCAGAAGGACATGCACTTCAGAAGTCGACAGAGAAGGACAGAACAAACCAGATGGTGTTACTGTGAAGAAACTATCAGAGAGAAGAGGGCACGGAGATCTGAGCCGTAGTTACAAAGATGCAGATTCACAAATTGTGACAATATTTTTTCTTCCGCAAAACCAACAAAGGTGTTACAAAGGTTGCAGTTGAAAAAGTCTGGAGTACAGCAGGTCATGTGCAAAATTACAGTGGAGGCTGAGATGGAAGCTGGAAGGGTTGCTGTACACTATTCCTACCCCAGTCTATACCTCGGGAGTTTTGCCCAGTTTCAAGAGAAGGCTAACAACCACATGTCCCTGCAAACTGGTTTGTAACACATAGAACATTTAATGTTCCACCTTCAGAAATATCATTCTGACTTTCAAGACTTATTTGCATCTATTATAGGATTCCATCTTCCAGGAACAAGATCACAGGATAAAAGAACTCTTGCACTCTCTCATGCTTCCCTTCTCAACAGGCTTTTGACTATGTGCTCAGAATTGAAGGAGTTATGCCAGGGAAGAGAAACACAAAAGCTGTGCAAAACAGGCACTACACTGCTAGACAGCACTTCAAAAGTCATCTTTCATCAACCATGATTTTAACTGCTGCATCTCCTCAAGCTACACTGACAGTAATGTATTTTAAATAGAAAAAACAACAAACCTAAAAGCCAATTAGCCACAAGTTCCCAATTCTGTATTTGTATTTCTTTTTTAAACTAAGATCATGATAAGAGTTCAGCTGGGTTTTTTTTCCAGTAGACATGCATATAGATACCATTTAATGATAGTCTCTTGTTAGATCAGATGCAGAATATTTACTGTAACTTTGTACACCACAGATTAAATACTTGAAGTCCAAGGATCTCTCAGGTACACCACTGAAAAGCAGGCTTTATTGAAAGAGCAACACCCAGGAACATTTAAAATGAACCATTTATTAAATCAAACTGTTATTTTAACAGTTACATAAGTTACACAGCATGTTTAAGTCAAAAGATTTCACAAGGAAAAAAAAAAACCCTTTAAACTTTTATTATGCAGGCAAAAATAGTACCACACAATATGTACCTGGGAGGGAAGAAGGGAAGGGGAATCTCTAAACATTCAAATAAGGCCATAATTATTTAAAAACAACAATAAAACAATAATAAACCCCCCCAAAGATCCATTTGCTTTTCAGTGTGTTCAGTGCTGCTAACTATATGTACTTCTAGTGTACAGGTGTGATCGAGGCAGTGATATTTTGATAGCTAGGTTTAATGTCTTAAAACACTATCAGAAGTAGAATAAGGCTCATTAGTACATACAGCTGCCCTTGGAATGTCAATCTCAGTTGCCTTCATCAACTTAAAATTCACAAAGTGCACAGTTAAGATATGCCAAAGAATTGAAACTGCTACTCTACCAACAGCTGCCCATGCTTAATACTTAGTGGTCTATTGGAACAATGTATGTTCTTTCAAAAGAGAAGTGTAAGAAGAGCCACTGTAAAACATTTAG
Source organism: Hylia prasina (assembly GCA_013397195.1). Taxonomy (NCBI): domain Eukaryota; kingdom Metazoa; phylum Chordata; class Aves; order Passeriformes; family Sylviidae; genus Hylia; species Hylia prasina. The sequence goes on from VYXD01014213.1 coordinate 484,070, forward strand.
TTTTGAAGATGCACTAGGAGCTCTTTGTAAACTGAAAAGTAGAAAAACATGGATTAATTATGTTAAGAAAAGAATACAAAAAACACTAGAAATGACCATCAAACTTTCAAAGAACAAGCACCACAATGGACGTTAGCATTCGATTTTGCAGTGTACAGCCATGTAATAATATTACTCTAGCCAATCTACTTCATCAAATTCTGAATCATCTTCTGAATCACTGTATTCCACAGCAATGCGACGGGAGAGGATAGTGGCAACATCATTCTCAATGCGCTCGTGCTTAGCTTCTTGTTCCCGCTGCTCCTCGACTTTGCGGAGTTGGATACCTGAAGAACATCAGATCACAAACATGTCACTCTTCTCCTTCACCACCGTAGATGCAAATGTATTCAGCTTATGATTCACAAAATGCATTGCAAGCAAAAAGGAAGACAGAAGATGCTGTCCTGCTCTGGTAGAAATTTTTTTTGTCAAGCGTTTAAAGAGAAGAATGTCAGAATTGAAGTGGCAGACAAGATCTCGAGTCTTTCTACTATAATATCCTGGTTCTGATTTCCTATCAAAATAGATTTTTAGTACCACACTAAGTGATTAAGCCATTTTGCTATTTGCATTTCCAAACCTTTTCTAGACTCTCCATTCACAATTTTAATGGAAGTTCAGAGCTATTTGAGTATCCTAAGAAGACAGGACCTCCTTTAATTGTTTTTTATCATGTAATGATTTGGTTTGGGTTAAGTTATTACTTGGAGATCAAAGCTGCAGTAACTCAAGCCTTTGTTTCTTGGGCATGACTTGGTCAAAAGTGTTTTCAGCAATCACCTAGATTATACAGCAGGCTCTATTTTCTCATTTTGCTGACATTCTCTATGCATGTTCATGCACCCCTGTTGTACTCAACTGTTGTAAACACTTCCTTAGACTTCAACGATGTTATCAATTCATGTGCACATAAGACACACAAAAATATTTCGAATTAGTGCTATAGCATTACAGTACCATACAGATTCTCTGCTGTGCTGCAGGTGCAGGGAAAGAGAAGAAGAATGTAAGACTTGAAACATTTGAGAAATTTAACTACTGAAAGATACCCCACTGTCAAATAGCAGCACACACAGTGCAGCAGGGATCTGCCTGGCCATGGGCACCATAAGCTGAGAGGTACAGCTGGCACACAGCTCCTCATGAGATCATCAGGGAAACACTGCCCTGCAGCTCTGCCCTTCCCTTGCACTCTGCCATGGGCACCTTGCAGTGCAAAGGCTGTTCCACTACTGTGCTGTGTCCAGGTCAGATACTAAACAGCTTGAACCTTTCAGCAATGATTTCCGAACATCACTTATATCTTGTTGTAAAACAGTGACAGATGATCAAAATTCCAATGCCAATTGATCTGTTTTGCTTTTATCTAATAGTCTGTGAGAACCAATGTTTTTGTCTTCTACACAATCTGTAGATGATCAGAAATAGCTACATTTGCAGGTAAACAGAATTGGAAAGATAATCTCCACAGATCATCTACAAACACATGCACTTTTATCTGCAATCTAACTTCCACAGAGAACCAGTTTTCCCATCCAAACTAAACATCTGATAAGTGCAATTACAAATTGAAAAAAACCCTGTTTATTTGGCAAGGCATACACTGTAGAGGACAGAAAACAGAAACAGACTTAAGATGCATTCCTCTAACTTCTTACACATGTGAAATATTCCATCTCTCAAAGGCCACGTGTATTTAGCAGGTTTCTGAGATGGTTCTTTTTGCTGTTTAATAGCCAAAGTTACCTTTCCGTATTGCTTCCAGCAGAACGCTTCTCGCATCGCTGATTACAGGGAGGGTCGAAGGATGACGTTTGGGCTCAGGAGCAGGAATCACTTGGGATGGTGGAGATGGAGGCATTATGGGTGCATGAGGGCTGGGGACAATGGTTGTGGGAGGAGGGTGCAGAACAGGAGGAGGGTGAGAAATGTTTGCAACTGTGACAGGGGAGGAGGGTCGAATGCCAGGAGGCGGCAGGGGAGGAGGCGGGGGCGGTGGAGGAAGTCCCTGTACTTCAGCTTGTGGAGGAACTGGGTGAACAGGTACAGCTTCACACACTTGGGCAGCTCTAGTGACAGGGGGAGAGGGTTGTGCTAGGGGAGGAGCAACTGGAGGTGGAGCTGGATGAAGGACTCCAGGAGCTATCTGGAGAGGAGCTGGTGGAGGTGGCACAGNGTGGGGCTCACAAACACCGGTGTTCTGCCTGTTGCTGGTGACTGAGGACGATTTTCTACCAAGCCAGGAGTAGAACTGCAACATCCAATAACAGAAAAAAGTTATTAGAGCTAGAGAGTGGAAAAAAACAGTAATAGATTCACTTCTGCAACTTAGGAACATTGAAAGCTGGGCACTGTGTTCTATGATGATTTCAGGGTGTTTGTCCACACCTCATAAACAAAGAAGTCTAATTTTCAATATGAAGCATGCATCAGGTTTCCAAAAGACCCCTGCTCAAATTCAGCTGTTAACCAAAATTTATGTTCTTATACAATGTACCCGCATCTTTATCAAAGGTTTCCTATACTAGGATAATTCTTCCCTGTTGTCCCTACGTAAATCCAAATTATTTTTCTCAAATCAGGAAATGAGCAGTTGATTAAGTGTTTTGATTCACAAAACCAAAACAAAACAATGCAAACAATAAGGACAAGTCAATTTGAAATATATATTTAAGGTGTGATGACAAAATGAGTGAGACCAATCAAAGGTCATCAATACTGCGTACAGAGAGGTACAGTTATACACTAGATACTCATTATAGGACAATGAATAGGTGAACTGAAGAAAACAAGAGAGAATAGTAAACTTATTTTCCTGAAGGACCACTAGAGGATTTCTTTAAACTGTTTTGGTAAACTAATCTAAAGAATTATGCCTTTTTGAGTATGATCTCCTAAGCAGCAAAAATCATTCTTTTCAAGAGACTAACATCTTGCTGATGTAATAACCCAATCTGAATTAACTGTCCTCTATTCTAAGCTGTATGTACCTGACCATAAAGTAAGACTTTTGGTATAAAAAAACAGGGGAGTGACAGAGAAATTTTGGCCTTTAGAAAATATTATATGTATGTATTCACTTCTGAAAAGGTATAAAGAAATAGAAAATACAAACACTTTGGGAGAGGGAAGCACTTGCAATTTAGCAAATGTGACGAATACAGAGTTCTGAGAGCTGACTATCTTACAAGAATGTGATACATTCTTCCTTCCATGTAGGCTGAAACACAGCTCAGTTGTACAAACTTCCAAAGCTCCTGAAATGCCAACATATTTCACAGAAACATTTTTCACACAGTTATTTGTCTTGCCATTATACTCGGAAGGCAACAGGGTCACAGTATGAATGGCAGGTGAGGCTGGTCTCCACCAGAGCAGCCTATGGGATTTAGACACTGGCCTTCCCATCCAGCTCCTGGCATCCCTGTTCCTGCAGCCACGCTGGGGCTGTGGGCTGCCAGAGCCCCTGGGATTTCTGGGCAGCACAGAAACAACGCTAACAACTATCAGTGGGGTGGCAGAAAAGGAAACCAGCCCCAGCAGGTCGGCACGTGGCTGTTCCAGCGCGTACCTCACGCAGGGAGGCACCGGCTTCACATCCGCGGCTCCGTGCATGGGGGGCGGCGGCGGCGGCTCGTGGGGCCTGACCAGCACGCGCTCCTCGGCTCTGCTCAGCAGCTCAGACATCTGGCTGTAGGGCAAGGCAGAGAGGGAATACGAGCCGTCGATGTGGTCCACGTATGCTTGAGACCTGCAGAAAAACAGGGAGAAATGATCCAGCTCCACCTTTAGTAGGAGTGAGTGAGTATTCGTGCCCTCAGCTGCTGTTCTATGCTTCAGCCTGACTTCTGAATACAAGTATCTTCTCTCCACTAGTGTTGCATATTATACAGCGTGGCTTTTCAATAATTTATCCCACTTTCCCTGTTATTACTTCTAGCAGCTCAAGGGTTTGATTTTGACAGGTATATCAGATAGTTTCTACAGTATATGTGTGACCTTAGTGTTTATTAGGAACATTATTTTGAGTTAAATGAACACAGCAGTACAATCAGAACTACTCTTCTTTTATAACATTCATGAAACATCCATTGATGTTAGAATGGTAGAATTTACAACTGAATGATTTAGCTGAACTTCTGTCAGAGGATCTTTATTCCAATATATACAGAGAACTCGCTGCTTTAATAGATGTAGGACTCAATCAATACCTATTATTGAGCAGTAGCAGTAAATAAAGATGATTCAACTTGTTAATGACAGCTTTAGACACACCTCAAGGACCTGATCAGTTAGTAAATTTTAATTAACTATTCAATTACAGATTTTTATTTTAAAAAATCTCTATTAAATTCAGAGCAAAAGTGTTCCTAGAACACTTTCCAACAAGTAAAGCAACACTCTTCATTTCCACATACTGCCACCACTGTAGCATCTAAGCCTATTAAATTCTTCAGGGGTGAAAATCTTCCTCATTCATCCCAAAGCATGGTGCTGTTCTGTTTCTGAACAACGTTCTGCATATGCAGTGCTCCCGAGCATTTCAGCATTATTAATAATTGCATTACTAGTAATGAGATAATCAAGGTTTAGGCCAGGGTCCTGGATATAAAACAAACATGTCTAAAGTGGAACCCAACATACAATGCAACAAAAGGACAGCAGGAAAGCAGAAGTTTCTGCCAATGACTTGACACAGCAGTTTACAGAGATACTATAAAGCTGTTCCCTGAAAAATGCTAATGACCATAACTTAACTTGTACCCCACTGAGTGAAATGCACTGAGAGCACTTTCACATTCTGAATTGACCTAAGTTTTCTACAAGCAGGTTTTTCTACTTTTCAGACAACAAACACTCCCTCCTAGAGTTGTCATAATTACTCACCATCACTATTGAGCTTGTTTGAAGGCCTTACAAAGCTAAACAAAATACTCCCTTATGGTGTGCTTTTGACCACAGAAAGGTATGGGAAGAAATTAACCAGTTTTTGAGGGTACAGTGAATACTTTTTAATTAAAAAAAACCCAACAAAACAAAACACAACACCTAAAACCCCAAACCCAAAAATATATCCCCAAATGTCCTAACATTACTTGTCAGCCCTCTCTTCTATCAGATCTTTCTTGGCTGGTAGAACGGACTTGATTTTGTACCAAGACAAGAAGCATAAGCACAGCAGGTGTTTACCATGTGAAATGCTACTTTTAGCCACCAGCAAATACGTGCTGTGAAATGAGAATTCAACAGGTTGGATTTTGTAATAGTCTATAACCAGAAATGTCAATCAAATCATGGATTTGTTCAAGAGTAAAGAGAAGCTCAGCATTCTCATTTGAGTTCCAAGTGGATGTTTGTTCACATCACACACATGATATAGTCTTGGCAGTGTCTGCTTAAGAAAAATCAAGAGGCTGGAACAATGGGGATTTTGTAGGTCAGAACTCTAATGCAGTGACACACCTGGGTGCGAGCTTGCAGCAGTGACACTACACCCTCAAGCTGCAGAGGACAACACATGCTCAAGGATACAATGAGGATACATGCTACCCTTAAAAATAACATCATAGTAACTACTCCTTTAATGACACACTAAGAATTTTAAAACCGAATTTTGATTAAGCTAAATTAGTGATTTCCAGTGCATTTCAAGGGGAGCAGTAGCATCTCGTCATTGACCATTTCTCATGCGTGTTCACTACACAGTAACCAATACATTTCATAAAGGATAGAAAAAACAAAAAGGAACCTTGATTCAAAATGTGAAGCTGGGCCATTAGCAACTTCAATGTGCTTATGTAAGAGGTTAGCATCATCTTCTGCGAGCTCTGGACCTTGGGCTAACTTCTGCCACTCTCTCCGTCTGTCATGAGGTGCCCTTGGCACTTTCTCTGGTTCATGAGGGCGATCTAGATTTTTCTGCTGTAGGAGAGTTGTGCAAACAAAACTGACAACTGAGACAGTGTTTTTTAATTACTTGCATATAAACATCAGCCACAAAATTATGAGAAACAATCCCATCTCAAATGAAAGAAAAATTTGCTTTCAGGCTAAACATAATACGTAGACCAGAAAGAATTGTAAGAGCCAGAAACTTCAGGCTAGTGGATAAGTACCTGAATAATATAGAGAAAAATACCTGTTTACGTAGTTTTTATTCTAAGTCTGAAATCAAATTATGAATCTGACACTCATATTTATTCTCTCTACTATGTATGAAACATAGAGAATAGTGGTCAAACAAAAAAGTAGCATTACCTTTTGCAAAACCGCTTGTTTACTTTTAAGAAAATATAAACAAAGTGTTTTATTCCTACTAATTTCTTTCTAGTTTAAACACATCTATTACAATGTCATTCAAGCTTTTTCACCTGTAAGATTGCCAAAATTTTGTCTTATAAATTAGTGTTGCAGTGAAACTTGTTATTCCTGCTGCATTCCTCCTTTTCGAGTCATTGCTAGAGTACTTAAAAGTTTTGGCAAAAGTTGGTTACATTAAGACAGCATGAAAGTTTTAAGTCCTTCTATATTATTTTACTATTACTACTATTATTATTATTACTTAATTATTAAAGTTGATGGAACTGAATGAATACAAGCAGCTTTAATTGAAAAAATGTCAGTCAATTCTGGATTGCTATTAAAGTAGCATATCTGCAAGCAAACCCTTTCTAGGAAAAACAAAGAGAAGCCATATAAAGTTACATATGTACCTTCTGCTTTCTCTTTTCTTTTCTTTTGTCCTCGGTGTCCTGCAACATTTTTTCCTTCCACAGATCAAAGAAATATGAAGGATTGGTATAGAACTTCAAACCCTCTTTTCCATCATCCCTGAAATACAGTGACACAAACAAGGCATACTATTTATTTGACAAGACGTGAATCCAAACACTAAGACAAAGCAAGGGCATATTAAAGAATATATAGTATCTCAGACCCTGAAATGTTTTACCGAGGAACACAAAAGAGATGATCATTGACCTCCTGGACCATCACTTTTTACTACCTTTCCTGGCATCCAAGGCCTTAATTTTTGAAAGATAACTTTAACACAAGCTCCAGACAAAAAAAAAGAGTGTCACAAATCAGAGAACTCCCACTCCAATAACTCAAATCTTGCTGTTAAAATATTAGCAAATTTGTGTGGCTGCTCACGTTCAGCTACTGATTCAAACTGAATCTCTGGGACAGAAACAACAACCATTTCCATTGAAGATCCTTCTTTCTACACACTTACCCGTTTAATTTCTTCACTTCTCATCCAAGCACCTTATATGGTTTAATAAATACAGAGAATAAAAATGACTTTTTCCTACCATGTTACATTGAGTTAAGATTTTAGAAATATGGAGTAAAGTTTTAATGCTTGTAATGTCGTCTGCTGCTTTCATTCCTCCAGCACCTTCACAGTTTTCTAGTCTGGCTTCTTAAATACTCAAGTCCTCAATATGAGCAAGGTGCCTGCATATATCCTCTCTATTACATAAAATAAGCAAGAAATTGTTTTTGATTAATTTTGTTTTACTAACCTGTAAGGGGTGAGAATGTTAAGTGGAGGAGGCTGCTCACAAATGTCGTAAGTTTCTTGCAGAGGAATTGGCAGAGTTTTGCGGTCAAACAGCTGCTGGTCTTGAATTGTGGAACTCCGGAAAGCTTTTCTCATTGTAATGTCCTGCAGTGACACTGAAAAGGGATATTGCCATTTAAAAAAATCCCACCAAATAAATTTTGGTTGGATTAATCTGGAATTGCCTAATGTTGGTTAAAATATAAAGCACTACTGCTTGCATCTTGGGCATTTCACAGCAAATACAGATTCATCTAGCACTATTGCCATTATAAGACACTGTCAGACTATGTGAAAAACATGGCTATAATATTCTAGCACATTATCCTCTATTTAGCTTCACAGGAAATTTTTCTCACCTAAATAGATATCAGAATTCTGTCTCTCCTAAGTAATTCAACAAATTGAGTACTGTAGCTGTAAAATATCATTCGGTAGCTCAGAAATACCTAATAACATTTACCAACTCCATTTCACAATCCTTTTGCTCCTAAAAACTGCTCTCTATCTTGAGGTATAGATTTTACCTTTATGGCATCAGCAAGGCAAACTTTGCATTCCTTGCATGTAGGAAGCAGTTCCACTGAGGGCCCACTTAGATGCCAAACCAACAAATCAATTAAGCTTATGGTGCTGAGATCAATGGGCTTTAATGGGAGGTGATTCTGTGTTCCAACACATGGAAATAGTCAAACACTTTTAAATCTGTTTAATCAACATGAGCCTTCTCTGTTTAATTCAGAGCCACCTTGACTTTTAAGCACAGTCGTTAGGAATAATCAATTACCTTTATGTAAGATCCAAAGGAAAACAATGGTACATGAACAGAACACATTGAACAGGGATTTCAACCATTTTTACCCACTCCTGGTAATGCCTACATATCTTTCTCGATTTCAAAATAGTTTTTTCTATTTCATTAAAATTTAGATACAGATTAATGGAAAACTGACCACAACTGATAGGCTTTGTACTTTTAATTCTGGAAACAGTATACCTATTTAGTCTCATATTTCTCTCTCTCCCTGGTCTTCAGTTACTGCACCTGTGAGGTCCAGGTGTGCCTCAAAGCTACCTTTGCAAGAAGCATGAGACTTCCATTAGATAAAACAGCAGATCTTTTCATTAGTTTGGGCTCTTTTTTTTCAAACCACAAACAATACTGAAAACAGTTTTCTGACGCAGCAGCAGAGAGTATTTTCAGCACATACATTTTATCTATAAATAATTATGTTTATTTTGTAGACACATTTTGACAGTAATGCCCTGTTATGCAAGATGAGAGGACAACTCTATCCCTGCCCCGCTATCAGTAGAGCCTTTGGGAACAATTTAAAGAAAAACCTGTTTAAGATGAAAACTGGTTTTTTTACTCAGGTTCTTGTAACACATACAAATGTACACATACATATGTACATACACCAAGCTGGATTTCTACTTTGTGATTACAAAGGGGCAGAAGGCAGGTTTTTTCCAGAAGGCTTGCCGTTCCTGGAATGTTCTGTCTTCTTACCTAAGCATATTGGCAACATCCTTTGTGAGGCTAAATATGGGATTTATTTGATTCTCAGCTTGGCTTTTGAAGTTTATTACACTTGGCAAGGTTGTGTATTCCTGGAGAAGTTTCCTCCTTTTTACCCTTAGGTTCTAATTCATCATTTTATTCTTTTTAATAGCCTTAATTAGCTGCTCAGAAGGCTTTTTAAGTGTGTGAAAGAAGTATTATAATGTCTGAATGTCAGCTAGGAGTCTCAATTTCTGTAGGTATTTTTGCAGTCATAAATAATCCTATATATTTTGTACCTGTCATGAAGTACAGGTTGTTATTAGCTGGCAAAAGTTCAGTTAGAATAACTCAGGTTTACCTCATCTAAAAATTTGAGTCTTAGATCTTTTTATACTTCAGCCGCCTTTCCTTTGGGTTGTTGGTTATACAAATAACACCAAATGTACTTGCTCAGAATTGCTTGGCAATCCTGCAAGATTTCTAACTGTCTGTCACATATTGGAGGCATTTCCAACAAAAGTAAACCTTAGTACACTTCTCTTTGAACCTGTGTACATTCTGAAGACAATGAACTTAATAAATTTATTTTAATAACTAAATACAGTGCTTTGGTTTAATATTAAAATGCTCACAGAGTATGTGAGACCATATTATTGACACTGTTCTACAAACTGCCTTATTAGCATTGCATCTCTTCAATGAGCAAGCACAGCCAGACTAATTCATAATTTCCCTTTTCTTGCTCAAAACCATTTGTACAGGGGGATAACACATCAGAGGATAATAAATCAATCCATCAATCCCCAACAATAAGCATAATAATTTTCTCTCTAAACCTAAGATACACAGCAGAGGGTTTCATGGAAAAGATACACTGTAGAATATCAAGCAGCATTTCCTGTGCTGATAACCTGTAACAGGCATTCCCTGAAAAGCACACCATTACTCCAAAGAACAGACTACATTAGGACAGCATCACTCAGGAAACGGAAGGATGTGGCACGCACAATACAGAGACCCATGACATGGATATAACTCGCCTACACAGAGGGATCAGGTAAATCCCACGTCGCACACCCAGAGTAATCCTGGGCTGTGCAGGGTTTGCCTTACAAAGCCACTTGTTCAGCTTGCCAGCTGGCAAAGAGACAAAAGCCCTGCGTGGATTTCAGCCTCAGCGGGGGGAAGATGTGAAAACCTGGCTGGTCCCGCAGCCACCCGGCCTTGGCTGATTGACAAGCTGGCACTGCAAGGGCACAGGTCAGACAAATTGGAGGTGTGAATTCAGGTGTGAGAAGAGCCGAGAGGAAAAGCTGCAGGCATTTGACCTGATGCTGGTAAATCTATGCTTCCAGTTGCTTAATTCCTAACTAGCACCAGGACTTTTTGTATAGCCCAAGATCCTAAATTTGATATGGATATATTTTTCTGAAAGTCCACCTTGTGTTCACTGCAATTAGCAAAAAACGGGGACTTAAATAATTTCCTTAAATGTTGAGATATTCACAGTTTAATTTAAAGATTCATTCAACAATCTAAACAAATGCCTGTTTGTCTTTCTTGTGTCTGTTGTTTGGATTGTATGAAAAGACGTATTATATCAGCCAATCTAACCCTCTGTGCACAACAATATTTTCCACATAAGCAAAAATTGTCTGTCAGAAAGCTAAACTGTCAACCTTTTGTACACTTGGTTTTGAAAAAGAGATGCCAGTCCATTTTTACTTATAATCAAACACAAACGGGGGAGGAAAAAAAGGGTATTTAAATTGCACTGTGATGAGATACAATAACTGTGTTTCTTTTGGGGTGAAGTAAAAATTAAATAAAAGCACATCTGTAATGTGTATACTAAATAATCTTTTATCTCTTGGCAAGCATCTCATTAAACTGCAATCCCCAATTTGTAGTAAAAGTCAGGTATAGAGCACACCAGTGCAGTGACAGAAAGTAGCTATTTTTAACATTTCAAATACATTAAATACTAAATACTACATCAGAAGGAAAAAAAAGTTACTAGATTTATTTTTATTCTTTTACACTCGCTCAACTACACAATTTATGATTAGGTTCTAGGCCAAAAAATACCTTTCTTCTAAAGACAGTAAATAAATAAATCATATATATTCCTCTTAAAAACCTCCTCTCAATACTTTATGCAGAATTTCATCCTGGCAACTTTCAAGACTGTAAACTCTTGAATATCACAGCTGTATCTCCCTGCAGAACTACATGACTAGGGGAAATTTCACACAAATCAAGGTACTCAGTTGCCCACAATTCCCTTTCTCTGTTCAAAATCTTACCCAGTAATTTGAAAAATGCAAAGAGGAAAGAACAACACTCTCAAACAAATAACTTAGTTGTAAATTGCCCATTAAAGGTAATTAATTGCTGTGAATGGCGCTGTTGAAAATTCTCTTAAGGTAAATATTGGTGTCATTCAGTTCCTAAAGACACTGCAATCTCTAAGTCTGATCTTTATAGTATTTATTTTATATTTTTAATGATTATCCATTTAAGCAATGACCAGAATGCACACATATTAGCTTTCTCTGCCATCAGAATACTCTGACTGTGGGTTTGATAGCTGCTAAGGAGACAGATTATTTCTGTAGATCAGACATGACTCTTAGGTTTGTCCCCTACACAAGAAATAGAATTTTTCTGAAAAACTGTTTTAAAAAATTCCAAAACAGCTCAGAGCTCTTTGGATAGAGAATGTATGCAGTTTAACTACTACAGGTAAACAAAAAGAAGATGTAAATATTAGAGCTATCATTTTAGGAGGACTCAGAAGTTGCTTCAAATGCAGCATGTAGAACAAGCAAGCCCCATTAAGATGTGAATTATCCATGAGCATCAAACACTGAATCTGCTGGTGAGTCTCAACAAAACCACCACATTGTTGAGCAAATGGTATTTTGTCCACACCCCTCTTTTTATACACAAAATATACAGTATCATGGTCTTACCCTGGAACTATTAAGCCTTGGCACACTAATTTAAAACTGATTTACTTACTAAATAACCCCCAAATTTAACCAAGGGCCTAAGAAAATTGGAGAGGGAACATGGAGAGCAGTTGAAGCCGAGCCCACCTGCTCAGAATCTTGAGAGGGAGACACTAAAATCCAACTTTCTTTAAGCAGAGATGTGCAAGGAAAAGTGACCTGCTATATAATTTAACAGCTTTTATTTGCCTTTGAGGGTAAAATTTCTAATGAATGGACAAAAGTATTACTCTCCACTTAATATAGCACATGTGGAGATCATGACTCAATTTTCATGTGCTCCCTGTTCTTAATTTTGGTTACATTTACACTCTTTTATATTCAGCAAAATCTTCTTCAGAGGACAAAGACAGTGAGCTGCCCCTTAAATCGGGATTTACTATCCTTTCCTTCCAAGTCTCACAATGGGCTGAGTGTCCAGACTTTAAAGTTGACCAAGTCTCCCATTTCCAGCAGTATACAGACCACAATTATCTGCCAAGCTTTTTAGGTTTCTCCCCACCAAATGCCACCTTTTTTTTTTCCCCGTAGCAAAACATCAAATCTGGTTTTGGCGTTAGTCCAGCCAAACATCTGAACCACTATTGTTTTAATGATGGCAATATTTATAGAATGTTTAGAAAAACAACAAACACATATATTCAAAGGAAGAAGCCTACTGAAACACAATTCACACTATTTGATTCCTTTCCTGAAGTGTGCCAGGCAGCTCACCCACAGCACTTGTGCCATTAGGTTTGTTTAAGTTGCTTGTCACAGGTGTTACAAATATGCTATGGAAATCAAGAATTTGATACACTGCCTTTGAAATTAACATCCTCTCTGGTCTGAGGTTTAAATAGAATTAGGCAGCTCACATTGAAAGAGGCACAAAATTAATACCAAAACAGTCCAATAGTCTGAGTGATACAAAACTGTTTTCCAATACCTCATGACACTATACATCAGAGCTGTACCATCAGCATTTCAAAAAAGAACCATATTTGGTTAACATTTTAACCAAAATGGTAAAATTAATATTCTTTTCAAAACTGTCAGATTTCTACAGCTTTGACATTATTCACTTTTAGCAATACTTCACACTTAAAAGGTGCAATTAAATTCACAAAAATTTGATCAATTAAAAAAAACAAACTACTTATACAATTTGAATCTATATGGATAGAGTTAGTAATGTTACTTATAAAGTAAATACTGAAATAAAAATTGGTTGCAAGGAAACTATACTCAGGATTTATTTTCTCACCTATGAGGACACCTTATATTGCAGGGCTAGTGAAGCTGTCGACCTTAGTTCAGCTTTATAGCATGAATGTGTTTTCTCAGTCCTAAAACGACCCCAAATATTACTCTTGGATACATATGGGCTTGTTTCCCATACAACTGAAATAAAGTTCAGTTTACTGGCAGAGAGCAGAGGATTTCTTTTTGTCTGCATACAAGTTTGGTATCTTCTGAGGGGAAAAACCCACGTGTACATGAAAAGAATAGTTTTTTTTAAAAAAACCTAGTAAGATATGAAATTAATAATACTGAGAAATCAAGAATATGAAAACAGTGTAATAATTCCAATCAAACCAAGTTTGTAGCAACTCTTCTATGAGAGAAAAAAACGTGCAGGAGGAGTTAGGCTCCTGAAGATACAATATTAACCTTGGTTTTACTCTTTCAAAGAGATACCGTAATAATTCAAAATGAGAAAACACACAGATTGTTCAAACCAATTCAGAGCTTTTTATCACTGACTCTACCAGAAACATCTTGTCAAGTATCTGCATCGCTTTTAGTGAATCTGACTTGGGCTGGTTTCGTTCATGCCACTTAGCTTTAAATGAATCTTAATTTCTTTCTCTTGTGTAATAGCATGGGCCCAAAGGAACCCATTAAATCTTCTATTACTGCCTCCTGGCAAAGAGCAGATGAGACTCATTTCACAAGTATATCCCATTTTACTCATGCTGTTAGCTGAGTAGAAGTATTGAAAGTTGCTTAATTCTTGCATAGAGAGCTAAAAAAGGTATATTCAGGTATTTCCCCCCTTCCCTCCCCTTCATGCATTAACATCCTTCAGATATTCTAGTCCACACTAGGACTAAACCTAAACTATTTGTGATGGATGTCTAAAGTCAAACCCAAAACAGTGTACTGAAGGAAAAAAAGATTCCTGATCCCTAACTTTTAAGGAAATAGAATATCAAATGTCTCCTCATTTCTTTTGTCCTCATCTGATGACTCATTCCAGGCAGATGCTTGTGAACAAGGAGCAATGGGTACAGCTCAGGGACTGGATAGTCTCAGGTTAATAAAAACAGTAATTTAACAGCTCCTGACCCTGAGGACTCCATGTGTTCCTCTGAAGTACAAGCAGTCACTGCTATTCTGTGGTGTGAGACACAAATCAGGGGATCAGGTTCAAGTCACCCTGAGCCACACTGGTCTTCATTGTACAGACTATTCCCAGCCCTGTTTCCCTAACTGCAGTGTCTGCACCTTTCTTTAGCTATACAGTTTAGCAAACAATACAGCACACATAGTTCTGTGAAAATGTGTTGATATGGTGCACTGGGGACTACACACTATTTAAAATTACTTCTAGCAATTCTCTAACATCAAACAGTTATGGATTCTTGGCCCTGAAACCTAGAGCCAAACTTGTCAAAGGCCTTTTACATTTTCCGTCTTGCTATTGTGTAACATCCCTGGATGCTTTAACTCAATGGCTTAATATGGTCTCTCCATTTCGTGGAAACGTGAATGATTAACATACTAGATATATCAACATACATCCCCCTCTGATTTAAACCAAAACTAGGCTGTCAAGAATAAATGCAGAAATGCCATTAACACTCCAGAGTGTTACAGTTTTTACAAGATTACAACTGCTGACAACTTATTACCATACATGGAAAGGATATTTTATCATTATCCAGCAAAAATGCCCTGGTTTGGGCAGGAGGAGATTTCATTTTTTCCTAGTATCTGGTATAGTGCTGTGCTTGGGATTTAGGATGAGAATAATGCTGATAACACACTGATTCTTTAGTTGCTGCTGAGCAGTGGTCAAGGACTCTTCAGCGTCTCACTCCACGCAACAGTGAGCAGGATGGGCGACACAAGGAGCTGGGAAGAGACCCAGCCATGCCAGCTGACCCAAAGTGGCCAAAGAGACCTTCCATACCATATGGTGTCATGCTCAGCATATAAACCCCGGGGGCAAGGGGTCTGGGGGCTGGGCTACTGCTCAGAAACTGGCTGGGCATCAGTCAGCAGGTGGTGAGCAATTGCATTGTGTGTCACTTGTTCTGTATATTCTAATATTATTATTGATGTTTTCCCTTCCCTTTCTGTCCTATTAAAATTTCTTTACCTCAACGCATGAATTTTACTTTTTTTTTCTTTTCCCCAATTATCTCCCTCCTCCCACTGTGGAGCAGGGGTGAGCAAGTGGATGTGTGGTGTTTAACTGCCTGCCGTGTTAAACCACAACAACTGGAAAAAGAGGTTTATGGGGGTGATTTATGCTCAGCTATCAAGAGACTTGGAAAATCCCATTAACGTAAGAATTCCCCTAGGCAAGTCATGATTTTGTGGAAAATCTGCTACTAGCTGTGAACAGCTGTCTTTCAAAACCTGTTCTAAAATTAATGTCACACGAAATACAGAATCAAAACTTCCCTTTGCCTGATTTTGCTACTAGTGAAATTTTGACATCTATAACCAAAGACAGCCTGAAGACCACTCTCCTGGTTTGACATCTCATTTTTTCTGTATACACAATTGTAATCACAGAATGTAATAATACACAATTATGATATCTAGACATTCAAAACTGAAACAGCTTTCTATAGTTTAAAATTGGATCCCATAAGTGATCTGAAGCTATTTTTCATGATAGGATGTTCCTCTACTTTCTAGGTCTTAACCACATAGTTTAGAACACCCTAAATTGCTTGGGGTTACAAGATTTTTCACAGTTCCACCTGCAACCAACAGATATTGAAGAAGACAAAAGAGCTTTTATGCATTAGGTAGTCAAACAAAGTCTAGGCATCTTTTAAAATTCCATACAAATTCTATCTTATAGGCATGAGCTGATGACTTTTGAGAGTACTTGTTTTCTCAGTGCTAACCCAATATTTACAATACTTAAAGTTATTTAGAAAGAATCCAAGAGGTTATACAGCAGCAATAAATGAAGCTATACAATTATAACATCATACAGAAAGTAACATGATACAAGTTAAATGCAAAAATCCTACTTGGACAAATGTTTACATTCCATGAGAATTAGTAGAAAGGTTTTAAAAAGTATATAGACTTATCTCCAAGCATTCATGTAATATTATTAATATTCCAAATACATAACACTATTGAAGTGACAGATACTCCTGTAGCCATTTGAATGTAAATTCCTTAGTATCATTCAGTAACCATGAAAACGCTGAGCTCAGAAAGCTGCTCAAGGCTATTCTTTTATACCCTGTAGCAGAAATAGAAATGGACCTTTCTTATGATGCTTTGCTCTGTGTTCTTATAAATATGATTTAAGCTATTAAACTATTATTTCTATTTCACCTATCAGTGCTGAGTGACAAAATAAGAAATCCTCCCTGCAGGAGGTAACTTACATTCCTCTTCCTTTGGATCAAGTTGTGTAACACTGACAGATAAGCGATCTACACGTTCTTGTAAGGAGTTGACTCTAAATGAGAAACTGTGTGCTTCATTGAAAAGTTCACCAAATATATCTTCAGCATATTTACCTGAAATA
Source organism: Hylia prasina (assembly GCA_013397195.1). NCBI lineage: Eukaryota > Metazoa > Chordata > Aves > Passeriformes > Sylviidae > Hylia > Hylia prasina. The sequence continues at coordinate 500,974 of VYXD01014213.1, forward strand.
TGGGGGGAAAAAAATAAATTCAAGCATACCACAAGAAAGGCAAGTGATTTCTTACTGTTTTAATTAAGCAATTCTAAGATGCATGAGTATCACCTGTACTTACTGAGCCCATTAAGAGTCCTTTAGAAAAGCAAATAGAAGTATTTAATATGCAACTTATTTACCAGAAAAGAAATTATTTAATATATTACAGGACAGATTTAACTATGCTCACATGCATGGAACTAGACTGCACATATTCTAGGTTATTTCTAATAGGACAAATTCCAGCATCTGAAGCTGCTCCTGTCTGAGCGATAACTAATCTTTAAATTTACCTCAACACGAGGTAGTTTCTCAAAATGAAGCACAACTTCCACTCCTGCTGTACAGAGAAATTTACCAAAAAAAACCCAAACAAACAAAAAAAATCAGATATTCACATCTAGGTAAATTAGAACCAGCCTATAAAAATACATGCCAAAACAATAAATCCTACTTTGAAGGACCAAAATTCTAGTAACTGACTTGTTTACACTGCAGTAAAAAACCCCCAAACAACCAAAGAAACCTCCTTTGTTCACATCAATGGACATCATACTTTTAGCACAAAAGTGCAGGAGAATCAAATATTATGAGGAAAGGATCAGTCAGTAATGAGTTTCTCTTCTACAGAGTACTCCACATACTTCTAATGCTCTCAAGACTCCATTTCAGTAATCTGCCAATGTCACTAGAAAAACCCTACCAGATTATACAGCAGAATGTGTAGCCACACTTCTGAAATACAATGTGATAGCTTTCAAAACCTTGTATGACACTGTGCATATGTAATTCATGTACTGTTTGCACACTTATGTTGGTTTTGGAAGTATAAATCTCACAAATTTCTAACTACCTGCTTTGCACTCAAGTTCTGACAAGTATAAAAGAAAAGGATAGTTATGGAAATTCTGCCTTTGGTGAGCAATACATCTGGAAGCATACATAAAAACAAGGACATTTTTATATAAACACATCAAAAGAACAAAAATTAAATCCCTACAGGTACTGTGGAAACTACTTAAAGATGCTGTGTAGTAAGCACAAGGCCAGCACATACCATTTATTAAGACTTAGGTAACAGCAAAAGAAAACCAGCATGACTATAAACAATGGAATATAAAAGAGTATATCAGAAGAAAGGCACAGAAGAAGAAAACAGAAGAGGAACAACTAGCAAACTAACAATAAATATTCCTTCAAAGACATGAGGAATAAGAAAGCCTGCCAGGGAGTCTGCAGAGCTGACTGGCAATGAAAATATGAAGGAATACAAAGAAGACAAGACCCCTGTGGACAAGCTAATTTAACACTTTCCACTGGTGTCCACTGAAGGGAACTGGAGAGACCCTGATGCCAGAAGTCATTATGGGAGTCTCAAAGAAACTGAAGGGACTATATAAAAATTACAAAACTAAATGAACAAAATGATCAGCAAATATTAGGAACAACTGTAAATCTCCTTATACACACAGAAACACACAACAACAAGGCTCAAATTTTTTTTCATGGAACATCTTGAGATCTTGAGGGATACAGACCCATACTGACATCCATACTAATCAGTATAGATCATTATGAAGAACTGAATTAGCAGACATCTGGATGACTCATGACGGAAGAGGCAGCACAGCTTTTGTGAAGGGAAATCTTTGAATGGTTTAAAAGCACATAGATAGAGAGCTATGATCTACTGAGATTTCCAAGACAGTTTAGAGAGTCCTTAATCAAACGGTTTGGGGAAAATTTGACAGATGGGCCATACAAAAGAAATGGCACAGATAAATAATTCCTCAAAAGGTAGAAAACAGGGCATAGGAGTAAATCACCAGTCTTCACAGTTGAGAAAGGTGAGTTTTACTAAGTTTCTATGCTGGGATCTGTGTTATTTAAGATATGTGTAAATTACTTGAAAAAAAAGAGATTAAAGTCTGCCCATATTACAAAGTCATGAAAAAGAAACACACCGAGCATTGGGAAATACAAACCTCAGCTGGTTGGAGAGGCTTCCAGGCTGAAAAGTGCTGGAAGCAGGGAGCTTAGTAGGAATATCCTACATGCTGTCTTGCTCTCATTCTTGGAGCAACTGCTAATGGCCAGAGCAAAGAGCAGATCAAAAGACTCTCAGTCTGAGAACCTTTGTTTCGTAGCACAAGTCCACAGAAAAATACAGATGGAAAGTTAGTAAAAGTCTTCTCAGCTAGAAACTCCCCTAACATAAGACTTTCCTATATATGTCTTGAAACTCTGAAAAGTTTATGTTCTTTAACCTGTTCCTGAAGCAAGTGAAATAACTTTAAAATGTGATCCACTAAGAACAAGATTGTTGAAGTTTTAATACACAGATACTAAAAATTTAATGCATTTCAGATAATATGTTCGGAAATATTAATTTTAATTAGGTAACTCACATAATATTCAGAGACATACAAACCAAAATTAAAATAAAATATAAAATTTCATGTATAGAATCAAAAATTAATTTAGGCGCAGGGCTTTAAAATCCAGGAACTTCCCTTTTATAGGTGTATTTTGAGGCTAGATTTTTATCTGTATCATTTCATCAGGCTTAAAATTAATCTACCTCATTAATGAGCTCTAATTGCAAATAATCTGTCTTGGAAATCTTTTCATTACACTGCACACTGCAGTGTACTGCAGTACTACAGTGTTCATTATACTGCAAGGAATAATTTGCCTATGCTTATGAACACTAATCCTCAGATGGGAAATACATTAAAAACAACCTGTCGTGTTTGAAGTGGTGTGCCAACCATGATGTCTCCACCTACCTGTGTGTTGGTGGTCTCTTTATTTAGCCAAAGGTATATTTAACCAAATGCTTCCTTTAGCAAAGCAAAATGTTTTTGTGAAATGTACAACTACCGTTCCAAAGAATACCATATGTGAATGTATAAATACGTACATAATGACATAATCTGGTATTTGTTTTGCCATCTCTGTGTATTCTGTAGGAGTCTATCTTCAGTTTTGAGTGGATTACAAAGCACACAATTACAGGTAATAATACTGAATGAAGTGTTACAAACTCAAATAAGTAAAAGAAAGTGTGAGAAAGCACGTTAGTAAACAAAACTGATCTCATTCCACATCATTTATAGGTATGTCAGAGGAGTAAGAATGCAAAATTAATTCCATTATACACAATGAATATTATAAAGTATCATCAACGCTTCAGAAAATTTACAATATTATGGGCCCATTGAAAAACTCTATTCTTGTTTCATACAGTGCAATAAAGAGAATTACAGTTCATTGTGACAATTAAAATATTAACACCTTAGGATCCTGCTCACAGCTGGATACATAATAACCAGATCAGAAAGATCAATGATCTTGTTTGCCTACTAAATGAAATGACAATATAGACTTCTGCAATTAAATTAATTCAATGTCTGTGAAAAGCTTATTTTACTGTATTTGCAAAACCTGCTTGGCATTTATTTTCATTAACAGAGCACTTAAAAAAATTTAAATAAGAGGCTACATTATTATTTCATTTTAATTAAGGAATTTATTATTCACCTTATTATTCTATTCATAATTTTTCCTCATGTATCAAAGGACTCTGATGACAATTAAACCTTCAGTAGGAAAGGGATACAGGAATGCAGCTCTCTCTGGTGTCAGTCAGTATCCTTTTTTGTGATAGACAAATAAAATGTCTTGGAAACAATATTCTGTCTTTCCTCCCCTCAATAACATGCACATACTTTGACGGCTTCTTTAAACAATTATTTTTTCAACTTTTAAAACAGATCTATGGGCTGAAAACAGAAGAGTAGATAGTAGCTATTAACAGAAAAAAAAGGTAAAAATTATATTGCTTACTGCCTTCCTTACTGCCTTAATTTTTTTTTAAATTAAAACCACCAAAACATGTATCATCCACTCCATTTCCATTTATTACTGTGGCAATAAGTGTACTATGGTTTATAAAATGTCAGAAAAGTACTGATCAGTTTTACAGTGCTCTGCTTTCACCAAATGTTCCTTCTAATTTGTTTTATCTCATAATTTCGCCCCTCCCATAATTTCCTAATCATTTGTCCAGTCTCCCTGGATTCTATCCACAAATGAATAATTGCTAATTATCCAACACACTAAAATGAAGATGCACTAAGGTAAAAGAAATGGGGGATTTTTGTCTTGTTCTGAGGGACTGGGTATGTATCAGACGAACTGAAGTCAACCACAACCTTCACAACCTTCTGGACAGTATTTCAGGCTAATTAAATAAAACATGACAAAGAAATTTCTTCAAAGACTTTATTATTGTGTTGTTCAAGTTCTTAGAACCACACCAAGGATCAGAGCATACACTAGCAGTCCTCTCAAAACTCCAGTGCTTAAACCCATCTGAACTCTGGCATTCTCAATGCTGTATCTGTTGGCAAACCCTAAGGAAAGGCCATTTAAATTAATCATTTTGCAACACTAGATCAGTTACTGACAGATTTAGTTACAGGCTCTCAAAGCCAAGGAAATGAGTCCTGAACCAGGACTTGTAGAAGAAGTCACTTCTTTACTATCCTTCTGCATTGTTAAGGAAAAAGAATTCCAAATGCTTCAACTGCATCCCAACCTGGAGCAGCACCCTGCAGACCAGTTATGGCATTGGCAGCCTTTGTGAAACATGGTCTGCATTTGATGTAACTACCTGGATAAACACATTGACCATGCACAGTGCTCAGTGCCAGCATCATTTTTTGAAATTCAAGAAGATGACTGGTAAAACTCAGGCCAATGCAAGATGCAGCAAGCAGGGCATTCAAAATAAGACAATTGTTCAACCTTGCCAGAAGTATTGATCTTAATTAACTCAGCCTTAAGTGACCTGTCAGACTTCTGGGCTTCAGTGGTGTGTGTGTGTGTTTGTTTGCATATTTTAACATTTACAAACCTAAAATCTAATCAAACACATTTATCATTGAATTCAATTATAAAAATACATAATAAATTAAATATATGGTGACATTATTAAGTACAAAGAACAATGAAGGGTTATGTCATTAAAATTCATATTAATGCTATTTGATATTAAAATAGTAAATACGTTGATATATTAAATATACAAACTCCAAATATTATTAGTTTAAAAATAGTAGTTTGGCAATTTAAAAAAAAATATGTATAAATTAGTAAAAAAGTCTCAAAGAATAAGCTTAGAATTTAGTCTGTTACCCACCTATACACTACCATTCCTTGATTTCTGTTATTTCATTCCTGTTCACACACTATACAATATTTTTGTCCATTACATTTTCTAAAAAATAAAGGTACAAAATAAGAGTAGCTGTAAAATCTGTCATGTCCCACAGCCCAATCTCTTCTCAATATACTTACACCATGCAAAATTACATTATTCAATACTGAATAGTTCCTTTTTATACAATATAGTGTATTTATTAGAAAACATCTCTCAGGATAATTATTTATCACATAAGCCATTCACAATATATAAATAACTGAGGCTCCTTTAGAAAGCAAAACAGGAAAGATATTCTAAGTCTATTAAGTCTATTCTAAGTCTATTATTATACCTTTTTCCTCCTCCATTATTTCTGACATATAATTTAACATGTCCATAGCCTCTTGATTCAGCTTCAGATCTTTACTACATAATTTACTTTTTCGAACAAAAAGAGATGCATCTGAGTTTGAAAGTCTGGGCTTATTTCTTATCAGGATCATTTCAATCTCAAAGTTCAGTGAATAGGAAACAGACTAAAAGCTAGGAGACTGAACTTGGAGATAAGAACCTTGGTTGGTCCTTGGGAACTTAACTGGTTATAGCTGAGCAAGCTCTGAAAAATGACATACTAAATACACAGCACTGAGGCTAATTAGGAACCTTCATTATGAAAGTCTGAGGGCAGTCCACAAGGATTATAGTAGAAGTATCAGAGTACTGAGGAGACAATTTGATTCCTTTAGCCAGGAAAACTGAACCAGATGTTTATCAGACAACCTGACCAGGACATCAAAAGTATCAAATAAACTTTGCTAAAGGCCTTATCGAGAGCAGGTCTGATGCTTCTTGTTGAAGTCCAAAAAGAAAAAGTCAGCCTCCAAAAATCTTCTGCCATGGAAGTCTGAGATATCATTTGTTACCACCCACTGAGGACATAATCAAGTAAACTAGCTGAGATTACCATTATGTATTCAGAAATCTGTGAAAGAGACTTCTGAGAGCTGAACTTCTGTGGAAAGTAGCAGTGCTAATGATCGTTTCACGGGGAAGTCTTGCTCTTCCTTTCATTTCTAACATAACCTAAATTCACTGCTTTATGTAGGCAAGGAATTAATGACAGGTGGGACTTTTGTCTGCTAACACATTTTTCTGTTTTCAATGAAACTTTCCTGACCCCCTGCTCGTCCTCTCATTACCATTCGGTAAAAACACAAAAGAACGTCGCATTGCCACTGCTGCAAAGACAACATCAAGAAATCAGACGGAAGATTTTGAGAGAATGGGGTTCTTTCAAGCTGAGTCAGCCTTTAGTTTCCTTTAGTTTCCAAGTCTATCAGTTTCCTTACCCCCTTGTGCACAAGAATACTTTCTCTTGTGTTCCCTGGCAATTGTAATAATAATGAATTAAGAGGAGTGACTAGTAAAGCAAATTCACAATTACTGTCCTCCTGAACACACTGAGAAGGAGGGTGGGCAGGGCAAGATGCAACACAGGGGTTCTGCTGTTTCTGGAATACTGACTGAAGCTCTAGCTGCAGATCTGCAGAGACTTGCAGGAACCTTACCATGTGCTGAAGATGTTGTCCACACAGGGTGAAGAGAGAGGCTGGTTTTGAGTTCAAGCGATCTAGTTCTAAAAATTAGTTGTAGTCCCAACACCTTGTGGCTAAGTATTTCTGGAGAAATATTCCCCACTTACTGAATGTTAACACCTTAAGCCATGACAATCTGTAAGGTTTTCCTGAGCTGAAAAAGTGCTTCTCACAAGATGAATGCTTCTGGGGAAGGCGTGGTAACCAAAAAATAAGAAAGAAAAGTTAAGCACGTCTGAGAAGAAAAAATAAGGGGGAGAAATAACTTGCTTGAAAGTCAGGCTTTCACTCCTGAAAACTAACAAATAAGGGACAAGGAAAAGAAAGAAGAACATGGTAAAAATAGATATGCTACACAGAAAAGACAGAAAGAGGAAAAGACTACAAAAGGTTCAATGTTAAGTGAAAATTGTTTTCACTAACATATAAGGCACTCCAGCTTAGCAGAATTATGCAGCATTCTCTTTGGTTATGCAGAGGTAAAAGAAAAAATGGGGAATGACATCTTGCTATGATTGAATAAAAGGCCTAGTCTGAATGCCTGCAATACAAATATTCATTAAAGGCACATAGTCAAAAAGAGAAACGTTCCCCTCCCTAGATGGAGGTGTCAGAGACAGGAGCTGAGAACAAACCCCATCAGGTTTCCTATATGGTACTGAGATTCTGTGTCCATGGAACAGCTGAATAAAAGGAAAAACAAGATTGGTCACTAGCTGTGAACAAAATGATGAGGCTACATTCACACAAGAGAACTATTTATCCGCCTTCTAACAATGGCACAGCTGCACAATGCTCTCAGTTGTGTTCCATGTATGTGGGAATGTTATGGCCTGACATACACCAAGGTATAGAGAAGCAGAGTACTAAGGTATGTGCAATATTGCTGCAAACATTAGGTAAGCACTTCCTCAAAGTAGATACTGGTAGAAAGAAATACAGGGAGGAATGGCTAGGAAACTAAGACAGCTGTTGCTGTTGTCCAGAGAGTTTCTGTTCTGCCACAGTGCTAAGAAAAGCTGTCAGAAAACAGATCCTTTTATGAAGTAAGAGAAGACTGGGAATAGACGGGGGGGAAAAATTACTGGCAATTTTGTATGTTGCATCAAGACAGACTGACGTGTTTTCATGCTCCAGGGATAAAGGCAAGGACTATCACTCAAAGCAGAAATAAATATTTCATCCTTTCATCACTACTTCTTTTAAAGGTCAAGTTTTCAAACTGAACAATTAGAAGCAGCACACTGAATAAGCTATGAAAGGTTTTGATAATTTTCAATGGTAGTTATTACTGAAATACTGATGTAAATAAAGCTCTTTAAATTTTATACTGAAACACAGGAAAACAGAATTCCTGTCATTTCATAGGTATTGTTTCTGCTTGTATATCCTATTTAAATGTAGCATCCAAGACCATAGAAACACAATCCTGTTCAGGTTAAAAGACCTCCAGAAGTCATCTAGTCCAACACCCTGTGCTAAGCAGATCCTATTAGATCCAGCTGCTTGACTAATCCAGCTGAGTTGTTAACATCTCCAAGAATGGAGATCCAATGAGTTCCATGACAAAACTCTATGCTTATTTTTCCTCAATAATAACTTCTGGTATTGTTTAGAGTACTGCAGGCTCCAATTCCATGACAGCACTCTTTCTCTGTATAATGTCAGAAGAAAAGTTAAGACTGCCTGGTCATGAGAATCATAACCATAAAGGCAGAAGATTGATCCTCTATTTGAGGATTAATAAATGAAAAATCTTAGAGGCAGAGATGACTCATCACTAATGGTCAAAGAGCATTCATTTAAATTTGGGTAACTTTACCAGCAAAAGCAAAAGCAGCTTTAGTTTAAAGGAAACGAAACCCTATCAGAGCTTTCAGTTTCCGGCCTCAGAGCAAAGCCTCATTTCGTCTACAACTTAAAGGCTGATTCTCAAACACACACATTATCCATGGAAAACAAAAAGGGAAGAACTGCAGAGAAGCTGGTTGCCAGGGGACTGCTGCAATACCATGCCTGCTGGCTGTGACTCACAGGCAAGTACTGAAATTTATCTGCATGTCAGCAGACCTCAGCTGTACACCCCTAACAGTGACACACCAAGTGAAGACTGGTTATTTAGGTTTAAGCATGAGACAGAAAAGTCCTATTCCAGAACTCCTGAATATTTTTGAATTTGTATTGCTCCTGGTATAAACAGGCAGAAAAGCTAAAAGAATTCCGGAACAAAATACTTCCACGAGTACCCAAACCTTTGTAACATGATCCCCATTTTTAAAGAACAGTCCTTAGCACTGCTGAGAAATAAGGACTATTTTGCAAAACATGTTCTGTTTTAATTGTAGGGAAAAAAGTTCTTGGTGTTTTTTGTTGAAAACATACACAGTATCAGATAAACTTGGTACAAATACATTAAAGTATGTTTTAGGGAAGATCCACACTGCTTTTACAAAGAGGAGTTACACACAGTTATAGTTACATTCCCTTGCAAGTGTTTCCCTGTGCTATATGTTAGGCAAACCATGTAACAAATGTGCCAGCATTCAATCTGTATTCTTAATTTCTTTTTTCTTCCTTAATTCTTTCTATTCTAGCATTGCTTCATCCTGACCTCCTCATAAGCAGCAGTACATACACCATCAGATATAAGCTGTGTGTACCAAGAAAACAGCAAAGGCTCAAGAGGTCAATCTGAGACCATGATGTTGAGTTAGAAGATACTGTTGGGTTTTTTAGGGTCAAATAATACTTCCAAATGAAAATGCCAAATAGATATTTGGCATGCCACCTACAAAAGCAAATTTCCCCAGATGAAGCTTATAATCAAGTAAGAATTTTTAAAACAAGCAAACTAAAATAAAATAACACAACATTTATAAGAGTCACTTGGAAGGGGAGGGTAGTACATGAGCAGCTAGTCTGGGAAGGGCTTTTGGCAGAATGAAGCAATACCACAGATGGTGATCATATACTGCATCCTGAAATGATATGCTCTTGGTTCACTGAAAAGTATTCAAGTAGTTATTTTCCTTTGTTGCTGCAGCTATATTAATAATATTCATATTCATGTGCTGTAAGCATTCCTGTCTCAATTCCATAATTCAGTGTCCTCAATTAAGTCTTCACCTAATGGCACCCTAACAGCTTTGAGAGGCTGCCACAACAGACTCACCATACAGCATATCATCAAACCAATAATTTCATCAAAGCAATCTAGTCACAGGCTACATCACCTGTGACTCTAAGAAAATGATGAGCTGTATATACATGTACATTTAAATATTTAACGTGTTGTTGCAGTTTTAATAATGTCCTAGTGGTTAAAAAGCACTTGTAGTATTGGGAATTCAAAATGTGATCATGCTGGTTCATCTGACAACTTATTAAGTTGCTGTAACTTAAAGAAAAAACAAGCCAGAGATCACTTTTCAGCAAAACTCCTTCAGAGTTTCAGAGCTCAAGAAGTATTCACTCCTCTCAAGGGCACCAAGGGCACAATTGCTGACAGAGAAGAAGGAAGAAAAATCTTTAACTATTTTAAATACCATATAATAATTGCATTTCTGGGTTTGCTATTTCAAAAGTTATCTCCTCTTTTTTCCTGAATGACCACAACATGACCAAGGGTTTAAACTGAGAGAATTAAGCAACCAGTGGTATATTCCTCATTTAGTCATATTCCCTACTCAAGAATTCCTCTAAGTTAGAAATTACTGCCTTCATTAATTACCAGCTATCTTTTCCTGTTATAGTCCACTGGTAGGAGAAATATATGGATGAAGTGTTTTAAGATATGCTGCAAGAAAAGGTCCTAGTTTTCCTTCACAGATGTCCATGCCACTACCCACAAAAGCACTATATTTCAGACCCAGTGACAATTTTCTGCTGAGAATCTGAAAAGGTGTTCCTACTGCAAACACTGTGACTGTAAAACACATTAGTTCTAAATACAGCTATTAAGACAAAGTACTTACTTAGGCTACTCAGTTGTCTGATTATATTTGCCAAGGAGATATTGGTGACACATTCCAATTCATTCTTGATACCTCGGGGCAGAGCTGTGTGGCACAAGTGCCTGGGGTCTATGTTCCTTTTTACCAGAGGCATTCTGAAATGTATCAGAGGACCAGCAAACCTGCAAAGAAAATAGACACAGTACTGTTATAATTTTAATTGTAAATATTTTAAATTCAGGTTATGTCTGAAGTTAAATTGACTAATTCTAACAGACAAAAATAACTCCATAGTACTAATGGATTTCATTGCTCTGTGAGTACCTAAATATTTTCTTCTTTGCCCAAAGAAAGATTATTTCGTTCTCTCTCTTTAAATCTTTACCTGATTCAGATTCCAGTGAAGTGACAAATAATTTTTTACAGTTCTTGTTTTTTTCTAAACCCTCCAGCCCCCTAAAAAAGACAGGAAAATCTCTGCAGTACAAAACCATTACAGAAAGATTGTGTTCTTGATGGACTACTTCCTTATTCGGGGCAAGCAAAGTTCAACAAAAAGTCCTTTTATTATGAGGTCAAAGTTGAACTAGTTGTCTATTACAGTCAAAAGGTAGATATGATTCATTCATTATGTCATGTTACCAGCAGGAGTCACCCTTCTAATCTGAACATCACTTCTAAATCATACAAAGTCAAGGTAAGAAAAGAGAAGATGCTGTCCTTCCCCCTACATTGCTCCTGACAATTAATTCAGCTAACAATGCATCTTCCAAATATGAAAGTCTCCACAGTAGACTTGTAGGGCAATGTCCTCCAGGACTCAAAAATCCTACCCCTTCACACTTTTCAAATCCAAATGGCAAATACAGCAAGAGTCTCTTCTGCTTCTACAGACAGCGAACTGTCTCAGGCTGTGAATCCAAGCTGGTAATTTTCTGCACCTGACTGGGATGACACTGACTGGAAGGAGTTTTCCAGAGGGCAAGTTACATCCGTCTTATTAGTGCTGCTTATTAAGATCCGTCTACTAAAATTCTTCTTCACAAAAAGCTGATGCCCTAAAATTCTGTATTTTTTCCATCATTTGTCATGTAACACTTTGACAAGACTTCCACTTGATATACAGAGAATGGATATATTTAGTGTTGGTATAACTTATTCTCCCTTTCCACTGAAGAGATTACACTTCCTCCAGACCAAAAGGAAAATTGTTTTTTCCCAATGCAACCCATATTCAGTCCTAGTTCCTCAACTATCCAGCCTGCCTGTTTCATCTGTCCTCTGCTTAGAAGTTTTACCAGAAAATGTTCTCAAGTTGCAGCCAGGGCTTTGTGTTGAGCCACAGAATGCATTTTCCCTACAGTACATATTTAGTCACTGTTACCCTTACTTGGTCAAAACTGAGAGGTTTTTTTGGCATAATAGGAGAAATAGCTGAAATTCTGCTGACCTAGAATGGGACTGTGAATTAGAAGAAGGAAAGGTGACTGTAAATGAGTACTTTCACCTCACAGACTGCTTAGATTTCTCCTTGCCTCCTTTCCTGGGAGTATATTCTTTCACTGAAGCCAGGGCTCATAGCTGAGGGACACAGGTGGGATCCTTAAGCAGACATGAGAAACACCTCTGTGTTTCCAGGATCTAACTGCATCTTGTTCATTGCATTTTTACATTTTACAAGGTCTACCACCCTTATTTTCCTGACAGAACAATCAAAAATATTCTACGCTTTTAATTTACTTTTCTTTTCTAGAAATATCCCATGCACTTCTAGTCACTAAGTACCTAAGTACTGCAAAGCTAGACTTTACACACAGACTAAATAAAATCAAATATGCAAATCTGAACACTGTCTCAGATAGAAGCCATCAAAAAGTGTTTATGAATGCTTAACTACAGGTTCGTTATCATGGTTCCCCAACAGAAAATAAAGGAACTATTCTGTCCCTGTCAAAGAAATGCAACAAATGATACGTGAGCAATGTTCTACAGAAGCAATTAAATATTAATTCCAAAGTTGAGCCCTTTCTTGATTACTGCTTTAATGACAGAGTTGCATAAATACCAAGTAGACAAGTCTTTTAAAGATGGTCCAAACAAGTATGTAAATAAACATTTTCACTGAAAAGTTTCACACTTTTAACTTGCTGTCCCTACACAAACACGCAGTATAACAAGAAAATGTAGCAGTAGGAGCAGTAAGTATGCTAAAAGGTGTAGTTTTCAAACAGCAATAAACTTGGAAGGGAAACAAACACAAGATATAATTGACACCTTCAAAAATATGCCTAATGTTTGAAAACTACACAAAGCCTGAAGAGAGGATATTTACCAGATTCCCACAGAAACAAACAAGGGAGGCAACAAAGGAAAATACCACTTAAACATGCTTAAAACAAAGGAAAAGGCATTTCACACAACATTTAATAAATTCTGGAACTAATTGCCACAGGATGCTCTATACCAAAAGTACCTGCTGGTAATTTGTCCACTACGGACCTCATATTCTTTGCAGTTTGTTGCAACCACTAGAAGGTCTTGATGATTCCTTCCCAATTGTAACTAGTGATCCCAACACAGGGAGTAACAGATGTGCAACAGCAAACAGAACTTTACTGTACTCACACAATTTCTTCACTCCTATAAAAGATGTTTTTCCTAATGTAGTTCATAACAAGAAAGCTGAAAAAAATCTGAAATTGCTATGTTTATTATATAGCTTTAGAGCTGTGATAGAGGAAAAAACAAAAAAGACATTGTTACAATCTATTACATCCTTTAGGCAAAATGCAAAAAAAGTACACACACCGTCCCCCCTCCGCCCCGGCTCCCAAACCATGCATTACCCAAGCCACTGGGGCAGCAAAGGAAAAGTTCATTCCTTTGAAATGAAATCCTGTTACCATGTCACTCCCAAGTAAGCCCTGGAAAGTGTTCATAACCCCAGCCAGGCAGAAGAGAGAAGCAGCTTGTCAGTGCATAAGAGGATCCCTCGGTTGAGAGGTTACATGACACCTCCTCAGAGGTTTACAGCTCTCCTCCTGTCACACAGGTCTCCCTCCCCTCAGCTCTGCTGCTTCCCAGCTCACACCCCAGCAAGGTAAGGCAATCCTCAGGCACAACCACCTCTTCTTCCCAGCAATTCCATGCAAACCTTTGGAGGCAGTTCTGAAGTGAAGCAGCACTAGTTTACACTCAGTTAACTGGAAGTACTTTACTCCACAGTGATCCTAAAATGAAACTTCTCTTTACAAAGAAATGCCAATGTCTTTTGGAGAGCCACTATTGAAAACTCTTCTGCCCCACTTCCTACACATCCATTGAAGCACTCTGAATCCACTTGAGAAGCCAACTCTAATCTTCTTTGCAAAACCCTTTGCTACTTCAGTTACACAATGGCTGGCACAAACTCATCCCCCTCACAAATGCTTTGAGTACAGAATACAACTGTGTGTACATAACGCCTGCCTAATGTTTTTGTAAAGCTACCATGCTTTCATACATGATTTTTCAGGAATTAGGTAAAATGCTCCAGTTGCTTCACAATTAGTTCCTATTACTTAAAAAACTAGCAGAACAACGGCACTAAAGAGAGCTAATTAAAACGTTTTCAGAACATCCTTAATGAGATTTGACCACACTTCTTATCAAAAAAGCAAGTTGGTGAGTGTGTTACGCAGTCCTCTTCAGCTATTAGGGGTCTTAGGGGGTGAGTGAGATTCTTCTCTGTCTCCTAGCTCTCAAGCACGGCTGGCAGTAGCTCAGAAACCTGCTCTCAGGGCACCTGCCCCCCACACCCACAGCCCCTGGCTCTGGGCAGCACAGTGTCCCTGGCTGCTGGTGCTCAGAGAAGGCCCTGGGGAGCACTGGGGTGGGAAACGAGCTGCCACTTTTCCTTCAACACCCTCCCGCGAAAATATTTCAGAATTGAAACACGTGGGGAGAAATTCATGTTACGTGATTTACTAGAAGCTTGTGAAAAATCTGAAATGTCAGTAGTCACAGTAGTGATTCAGGTTTTCTAAAAGTACAGTAAGACAAATGGGAATGAAAGCACAAGGTGGGGAAACCTGCCCAAGTTTAACTAGAAATTAAATTACACTTCAGTTTCATTTTCAGAAGACTAATGAAATTTTATGATCACATGGTTTTTATTAATGAAAGTTCACTTCTGATTAGGTTCTGATTTCATCCTTACTAAAATTGTCATTATTTTCTTAGCGTTAATGAAAGATATTAATCTATTATTTTTTCTATAACATGTACTGTATTCCCTTGCTTTGATGGAGTCAAATTTATATCCAGCCATTTCTAGAGAATATCTTTAGACCTCAGTATGACACTACTACTTGTAATTTTCCTTTAACAATGTGCAACAGCAATGCCTTTCATATGTCCCATTTAATTGATCACATTCCAGCTGCTGGCAGAACAAACCACAGTTTGAAATGCAACAATCAATTTAACACTTCCCCCACCCTCTAGGAAACACAAATAGAATATATAATAATTTTTGTATTTGCTTACATAATCGTGTACTAACTACATCTATGCCATACACAAGCTAATAAAAAAACCTTAAATGTGTTAACAAATCTGGTAAAATCAGAATTGCATAACATAAAACAACCAAGCTCATTCTCCCAGCAATTTTTCTTTTAATTATATTACAAGACATCATATGTCAGACCAGAAAAACCCTTGCAGAAAATCCAAAGATGAAGTTCTTATAATGCACATCTCTACTATGAAAGGCAAATGTGCAAAGAATTTGTGTTCCTTGTTTTTCTGCAGATCTTACTGCAAGATCAAGTACAAATTTATAAAGAAACAGACACCTACAGTGTGGTGTCCTTCAACAAAGTAGGCTACAACCACCTACTGCTGAGTCAACATAACAATTTTAAAACTCTAAAGGCAATTAACATCCCTTAAAGGATACATAACAGAATTGACAAGATGACAACTGACATCTTAAATTGGCAATTCAACAGAAATGTGTTAACATTACGGTTTTGAAATCCTTTCTGTTGTGAACCATGTCACAGAATGGAAAACCTTCTCCTTGGAACACTTCCCTCTAATCTGAGTCTTCTGCAACTCACTTTCAAAAAATTTTTCTAACTGCAACTAACTAGGAAAAGACTTTATTGTAAGTAAAAAAAAAAAAGTGAAAGAAAATAAATGTGGAATATATTACTGGAATGTGATATTGACATCACCGCTCTTTAAGAACAAGTGTAAAATGCATCTTAAAACCTCCTATACTAGATTGTCTACTCAAAAAAGCTGTGACACATTTATAGAATTATAGAATATCCTGAAGAAGAAGAAAGCTTTTATCCTGGAAGAAATCCATCACAGCCATCAAGTCCAACTCCTGGTCCTGCACAGGACACCCTAAGAATCACACCTTGTGCCT
Organism: Hylia prasina; assembly: GCA_013397195.1. Classification (NCBI taxonomy): domain Eukaryota; kingdom Metazoa; phylum Chordata; class Aves; order Passeriformes; family Sylviidae; genus Hylia; species Hylia prasina. The sequence continues at coordinate 517,177 of VYXD01014213.1, forward strand.
GAGAGTGTTGCCCAAACACTCTTGAAATCAGACAGGCTTGGTGCTGTGACCACTTCCCTGGGGAGCCTGTTTCAGTGCCCAACCATGCTCTGGGTGAAGAACCTTTCCCTGATACCTGACAAACCTCCCCTGACTCAGTTTCATGCTATTTCCTCGAGTCCTGTCACTGGTCACAAGAGTTTGGTCTACCTAAGGAGCAATGCCTATAGAAGACATAGAATGGAAGTTAATAATTTCTTTTTTTAATTAACCACAGAGTCACCACTAAAATATTTCGTATTTTATTTGTAGTCACAAATATAAAACATAGTGTTCCCCAACTAATAACAACAACAGTCTCTCAAAATGTTCTTTAAATAGTCTGTTGCTGAACTGAAGGTAAGATTATTAAGGGATAGATTAATATGTCAATGGGTCACTGAACGCTCTAGCTCAGTAACATTGTATAGGGAAGCATTTGATTAGCAAGACAGTAATTAACAGACTGCGAAAACAACTTACCTCATATAACTATAAAATGTATTTAAAATTAATTTGCAATATTTATTCTGTATTTAATATTGACTGACTTGTGTATTGTATTAATTGTTTGTGGCAATTAGTATTTTCCTCCTGTAGAACAATCTGTAATCATCTCAGCACATCTGTCACATGAGATAAGCAGAAAAGAGAGCACAGTCACAAATACGGGTAGGACTTGAGTTCTACTCAATCTCCAAGGCATAATTACAGTGTTAAAAATATTTTTCAGCTACCACTATCCAGCCAATTTTCTCTCAGATGTGTATCACAAGACTAGAGTCTTTACCCCATGCCTGTATGCACACTTGCACACACAACCACACACTCATCATTAAAGCACACAAAAGAAATTGAAAATCAATTTGGATTTGATTACAGACACAAACTCTAGCCACATCTACTTCCTCGTAAAAATTTTGAAGTTTAATATTTATTCAGCTAAACAAATGAAAAAAGGGTAATAATTTTTTACATTGGGAAAAAAAAAAGCTGCTTTTAATTTAAGCCCTATGTAGCTTGTGACTACCATGAATTAGTATTGTACAAGTGAAGGCAATTCTGGCAAGCTATGGGGGGAAAGAAATTGAGTGATTAATAATTTGCATGCTGACTTTTATGAGCTTTATCTGTGACAAATTAGCTTTTCAAGAAAATCTTGAATAGCCACTGTCACTGAGATGACTCTGGTGATGGCAGTGTCAGCAGAGTTCTCAGTATGGGCAACAGTGCAAAATATGACCCCCCCAGTAGCAATGCAACAAGTACAATCTCATTAACAGAAACAGCAGCAACATTTCAGAGGAGAAAGTTGACACAGCAGTTCATAATTACAGGGACTATCTCAAGTTTGAGAGGAAACACCAGCATATTTTCAGTGAGTGAAACTGCAATCTGGGTCAAGTCAATGAGCTCTGAGTAACAAAATGCAACATCATAGCAGGCAGCACCACTTCCCACCCCATGAGTCCAGCCCTCAGGGCTTGCAGATCATTTCTCATTCTGATGGGGAAAATAATTTACCTTTCCACTCTGGCTACAACCCACTTTTTAACTTCGGGCTTTCCCCAGTGTCCCCACTCACTTGTCTGGAATTCCTCTCACCTGGCCTCTCTTGTCCCAGTATGCAGGTGGGAGAGGTTGTCACCATCATTTATACATTCCTCTCTCCCTCTTCCCGCTCCCTCTCCCTCTCCTGTAGAAAAAAGGTATCCTAAATACACTGAAAGGATATTCAGGTCAATATTGGTTTCTTTTTCCCAACAGAAGTGCAAAATGCAATAGGATGAAATATACAGCATGTGGGTTTTGCAAATCTCGTCCCTATTGTTAAGCAGAATTCCTATTAATGAACTGGAATTCAAACACAAACAATTCAGAGTGAACCAGCTTACTAACTGTGGCTTTTCAAGACAGGTTCTTTTTACAAGGTTAAACTCAGCTTGATCTCACATAACTGCAGTTTTATCCTTTGTTTTCACCTGTGATTTTCCAAAATATGAACAAGTATTGACCAATCTGTCAATTTATTAAGCATCAAAATTACTTCCACAGTTTCCCACTACTTTCCCAACAGCTTCACTCTTACTATGGTGTCTTTTTAGTCATTCATGTCAACTTTAACAAATCTACAGCAAAAGAAAAAAAAAAAAATCCAGCCATCATTACTACAGTTATTTATCTTGCTAATAACTGTAAAAATATCTGTTCCTCTTAATAAAGAAGTTATTTAAATCAAACTGCTCTTGAAAAAATAAAAAAAAAATTAAAAACAAATCAGGTTCAACACTACCTACTCTGAACAGCAGGACTGCTGGGGGCAACAAAGCATGAAGCCAATTACACTTCTGGCTTACAGACAAAATCCAATGAACAAAGTTAGACGTGGCACTGTTTAGCATGTCTACAGCAAGAAACACTTAGACTTACAAATTTCCTTCACATTAAGTATGTTAAGCAAGAATAGAAATAAGAAAATTATAATGATTTTTTTTCTGTATAACAGCTTACTTCTGAAATACATATTACATAAAAAACCACAGAACACACAAAGACTAAAATTTCTGATCAAAAAAATCTCTCATAGATCCATTAAAAAATCAAATAGCACCAGTAAGGATTTCCAGATGTTAGATGTGAATTAATTGTTATTAAGGCTTGGTTTTCCTTACAATTCTACTTCTTAGTATCTTGAAACGAAAACTTTTGTTACATGTATGATGACCCAAACCATCATGACCTGTCATATTTTAAATTTACAAAACAGTAATTAATCAGAAACTGGATAGAATAGAATTGCATTCTTCAAATCCAAATCCTAAAAGCACAAAATACTAATCACCAATTTCTTTCCTTGCAATACAGCACTAAATTACAGTGAAGACTTACAAAATCAATCTTGTGAATAGTTCACAGAAAAAATGAGAATCAATATACCCAAACAGGCACAAATGGCTATGATAGTTTACCAAAAAAAAAAAAAAAAAACCCAAAACAAAAAAAAAAAATGTGTCCGCATACTAATGGAGATATGTTTAAGTCATATGGAACCACATCTCACATCATTGATAAGATATTAATCAACAAAAAATAGTGACTTCTTGCACTTGTATTTCTGTTAAGCTTTCTGAAGAAGTTAATTTAAAAAATATAAAGCATATGCACAATATATTTTTATAACATACACAAACAGACTCATATGGCTACCTCAAAATAGAAATATTTTAAATTATTATATGTGAGACTAGAAAAAGACCTGCAAAATTTTTTAGCAGCATTACTAAATATTATTCAGAATAGCCTGTATTCATTAATTTTCTCCTAGTGAGCTCCTGTCAGGTCATTTGATTAATAACAATTTTGGAAGTATCCTGGGTTCTAATTTAGGTACAGCCAAGAATGCTTAAATTAATTTTTGATTACAAGTTTTCCTCTTTTCCCCAAAGGCTAAAAATGTATTAATGCATAACAAAGTATGGAACTTGAAATTGCTTTTTGAGACCTATGTTTTATCTGATGACATCTTTTCTCTCTGCATTAATCTAGTCTTCCTGTTAACAGTTTCTATGTATAGTGTATAACACAAAAGCCCTATGATGGATTGCAACAAAAGCTCTTTATTATAGTCTTGACAGAGACAGATAACTAATCCAGTGTTAATTTAGAATCAAAACCTTAGTACCAGAACTAAAGGTACCTATTTTGTGGTTTAAGTATATCTTATCATAACACGCTATCTTCAAAAATTTTCTACAATTTTCCTTGAAAAGAAATATTTCATACATTAACAGTTACCTTTGTTACACAGCCCTTTGCCAACCCAGGATAAGACCTATTACAAACACACGTGAATTTTAAACAATCTTACAAAATCTACCCAAATGCACCCAAAAATCAATGCCAATATCCTTCTGTTGCACGGATACAACAACCTGCTTTTGAATGGACAGTATTTTGTGGCAGCAAATGATAAATATTTAAAGGAAAGGTACCTGAACCTCCTGGCTGCTAAGCAAAGCAGCCTGGTAGGTACTGGGGGGATGAGGTGTTTCACCCTGGCTACGGCGCTGAACAGCTGCGTTCCCCATCGGCGCCGTCCGGACAACTTCCAGAGCTCCCCACTCCGAGGGAGCCCCTGGGCTGGGGCTCTGCTGAGCTCAGCCAACACCTCCCACGCTGCCCCTTCCAAACAGGCTGGCTCTTGCACCGAGGCATTAGAATTCAACACACAGTGTCCTGCCCTAACAACAGGGCTGTCCTTACAAAGGAAACACAGACACGCTCCCCCCCCCACCCCGCTGACCAAACTGCCCTTTTTCTCCAGACACAAGTGGAGAATCCCCTGAAGGCAAAGTGATTAGGAAATAATTATTCCTTTGGTGCCATGCTACAGCGGGCAAATATTAAATTATGATGTGCCAAAAATGAAAGAAATGAGTTGCTGTGCACTGGTGAGGAAAGGAAGGAAGGGGAATACAAGAATCTGGGCATTGTGTTGATCTTACTGATGGATCTGAGAAAGAAATTGCCTATTATTCAAAACATAAAGGATGTAGGGAATCTACAGGAGTAATAAGACCAATGTACAGAGGGCTGTGACTAAGAAACATCACACAAAGCAGGAGATGCATAAGCAGTTCCTGTATACTAACTCAGCATTGATACACGTTTATATCAACTAGTACTCCCTTACTAAACTAAGTAACAGGTGTCAACAATGACTGTGGGCAGCTTTTTGTGCCTCAAAACATTATTAGAGATTTAAAGAAGTGATGTTAGCACTGCAAGAGCCACGAAGGAGTCATGCATTTAGGAACAAAATCTTGCCTGCACTTTATGTTGTGACACCAAGTGCTGAAACACATTATATGCTTAGATACCAAACCCACAAATGACAGATTATTGGATTTGATTTTCTTTTTCACAGTTTTACAGAAAGACCTAAGATACACCAACTATCAAGTGGGATATAAAGATGTGTAATAATCATCTTATTACTACTAGCTGAGCTTCTTTGTAGATGAATTTCCCCCCCTTGTGAACAGTGAAATTCCTGAGAAGACAATTTGTTGCTAAAATGTCAATGCAGAGAACTATTTTTCCCTGTCTACAGCTATTTATGTTACTTAACATGTTTGAAGAGTCATCCTGAAGAAAAATGTATTAACATCTACAGAGAAGTTGTTTACTTTTTAACTGAAATGTTATTAAATATTCCACAGTCCAGAAACACTGATGAGTTATAATAATATAAATGTTTATAATAATAGAAATAATTTAATAATTATTTCTATTATTATAAGACATAAAATATAAACATAGATATTGTTTCATTAATTATTTATACTGTGGCAGGCTAGAAACAGATCATTACCTCCTTGACTTGGTGTAACAACAGAACGCCCCACTGAAGTGAGTTAAAGACTTGTTAAGTAAAGACTGGAGGACTCAGATGTGCCTATTTTCTATGCAGTGAAGTGCTGTTTGGGCCAATAATTTTTCCATTCAGATATTATGAGTTTAAACAGGGTATTTCCAGTAATTTCTTGGGTAATCTCTTACAACCAATTACATATCACACATACAAAAATGTGTCTCTGCCCTTCTGAGCTTTGTTTGCCTGTACTTTCAGATTACATACATTAATTCTTATTTCTCATTGTAACATTCAGGTATTTATAGATGTCACACCCTTTCTATGCTAGCAATTCAACTAAGTTATAAATTTCTGATCTTACTTAGCAGAAGAAAAAAGTGGAGGGGTCCAGATGAGGACCACAGAGGTGGATTAGAGGGCTGGAGCACCTCTTCTATGGAGACAGGCTGTGAGTTGGGGTTGCTCATTCTGGAGGAGAGACAGCTCTAGGGAGACCTTCCAGTACCTAAAGGGAGCTGCAAGAGAGCTGAAGAGGGACTGTTTACATGGGCACATAGTGATAGGAGAAGGGAGGATGGCTTTAAACTGAAAGAGTTATAGTTAAATAGATATTTCATGTTTAGATTAGACATTAGGAAGAAATTCTTCACTGTGAGGGTGATGAGGCACTGGGACAGATTGCCCAGAGAAGCTGTGGATGCCCTGTTCTTGGAGGTGTTCAAGAGCAGGGTGGATGTGGCTCTGAGAAACACAGCCTAGGGGAAGGTGTGGAACTAGGTTATCCTTAGAGGTCCTCTCCAGAACAAATAATCTTATATTCTGTGAATACTTTTAATTATGACATCATTTGTTGCTATTGCTTACTCTAAATTTGCAACTGCATAAATTCAATCTTGCAAATTCTTTCTTCCCCCAATTAATTTTCATGTTTGGATGTTCTTTGAAGGTTGAGGTCTGAGTTCCAGGCTCACAAACTCCTGGTCCTTTAAGTAGCTATTCTGGAATGAAATGAGATTCTTTCTAGGACGACATTTAGAACTTGCAATAGGCAGTTTTTTCTATTAGCCTGATTTATGTGAGTTTCCATGAATAAATAAATTTGTACACAAAATCAAAAAAACTAGTCATGCCAATATTTATTAAGAAGAAACGTGAGCTATTTGCCCTTCTGTCATAACACCGACGAAAGATTAAATAAAAGAATCAGTATACATTTAGCAAATTCTTGTAGCAAGTAGGGATTACATGCATGAAGGTTTTTAAATGTGCTGTATTTTAATAAATTAATTTTAATATTCCATAATTTCTGCAAGCCATAATTTAAGCACCTTAAAATATCTCACAAGGAAAAACTTATTTTCCAGACAAAATTAGATTCCTTTGCAATTCTGTAAGCAGCATTTAAAGTCCTCATATTTATTTAAGTATTTTCCCGTAAATTTAAATACTCAAGTTAATTATAGCCAACATTTATTTTCACTGTCCATGCCTGAATCTGAGAAGTATTCTTGCCATGAAGAAGCACTGGCAAGAAAACTAATTTTTTGTGAAGATTAGAACTAATTAAAGCTAGTCCTCTCAAGGCTTTCATGTCATGGTTGATTGTGAGCTTTAACTAAAGCTGTTCCCATAATTGGGATATCTGTAGAATGCCTTCCCTCTCTGGTTTCCTCTAGCTATTTACATGTAAACTAACACTGTCACCTTTCCATTGCCCGTAACATTTATAAGACATACATTTTAACAATATGTACAGGAGCCCAGCAACGTTTCAAATATCTGTTCCCTGTGAAGTTTCTCTTAAATTTGAAAGTCACTTAAAAATATTGAGATGAAATAGGAATCAGATAAACAGACAAAGAATGACTGCATTCCACTCCTTTTCTTGACTCCAGGTTTGGAAACTTGACTTTTAAAATTTTTAAGTTGGCTTTGTGCTATGCATCAAACAATCATTATTTAAAGCTACCAGCTTAAATAACTGAAGCACAAACGAAAGAAGAACATTTTTAAATTCCTTGTACTTTATGATTTGGGCTTGGAAATACAAAATCCATGCAAATGAAAACTACAGTCAGCGAACTGGAGATGCCATCTCAGTTTCAAGCAAGGAGAAACTAGTCCCATTTGGAAGCTTTTCAAGGGAATTTCACTGGGTCAGAAGAGTATTTTCAGTGGTGCATTCACCTTACATCAGACTTCTTAATAGAGAGACAGTAAAGGTACACCTTCATGGCTTATGGCATCAACAGGATTAAGTCACTATGAGCAAAAAACCTGCAGGCACATATTTATGAAGGAAAAGAAGGTGTGCTCAGTCTGCAGGGAAAACATCCTCAGGCCCATTACATGTGACTATCATAGCACCTTCTGTGATAAGGGGAACACTGACAGCACAGATCTCTGTTGGCTCCTTCAAGCGAGTCAAGGGACCACATGCAGGGCAAGAAGGTAAATCTGCTTATTTTTGATACAATACAGTAAAAAGATTAGTGCAGCCAGCCATGAGGAAGGGCAGATCTAGTAAGGGAGTTAATAAAGTTGGCTATTTCTCTCTTAACAAATATTTAGCAGAGAGTAGATTGTGAAAGAATAGGGATGTAGAAATGAGATTATCTTTAGCTGTCTCTACAGGGAGCTCTGAAAAGATAGCTTGGAATTGTTAGACTTTGAACTAGTACATATAATTATCAAGTAATAAAGATGCCTCAAAGGTAGATAATGTAAGAACTTAATAATTTCAGTAATTCCTTTTGCAATTAAGATATGCTAACTGTAGAAATTCAGAGAATTTAGGACACAGTATTAGACCAGAACTGTATAAAATGCTACTTATCAAATATTGGTGCTGTCATCAAAATACTGGTTTCAAGAAGAGGAAAAGATAGGAAATGGATGTGTCTGTGAAGACACCAACATAGTTGCTTCAGCTGCCTCTGAGGACAGCAGCTGGAAATCACCATAGCCACCTCAATGCTGGAGTTTCCACAGAATGCCCAGAAATCACAAGCGCCTAAAAAGAGCCATTTCATCTACCTTTTTTCTCTTCTTTTAACCAAGGACACACAGAACAAACAGGAGGTCCAAAAAGGCCTCCATGTGCTTCAGGTTAACTCTATCTACCCTCTTTGAAGCACAGGCACCAAAGGTAGGATGATTCTTGCTTCCTGAACAACAGCCTGATGTTTGGAGAACTCACTCAAGACATGGAAAGACTGATTAAAGGATGGACACAAGATTAAGAGGAATGAATTCATACCTCCCTAACTGCAGTAATCAAAAGCATTAAGCCACAGAACACTTTTGTACGAAGGCACTTGAAACCAAGCAAGCAAACAAGGAAGTCAAATCTTATCCAGAAACTGGGATATCAGCTGTGAGTGGGAGAACTTAGATCCCAGATCTCAGTCCCAGAAAATAATTATGCACTTTATATATATATATATTAATATATTTATACATATTCATTAGATAAAACCATTTTCAGAATTATTGAATAGAAAATTAGGTATGTGTCCTTACAGTTTAATGTCCTGGTCACTTGAAAGGCATTTTTCCATTTTTCCTCTATTACTTAGCCCTTTATCCCCTAGAAAGGGGAAGACACCTATCTTGAGTGTTGTACATATATTTTTCAGTGTTCTAATATGGCACAACCAACCAAACATTCTCAGTCAGAGACAGTAATGACTTCTCAGATGAGATGAAATTCGTCATGGATCTAATCCCCAGCCCATCTTTTCAAGGTTTTCCTGGGAATAATAGAGAATTCAGGAGGCCATCCACATACCTAGACAAATTAAGCACCTCTAAGCATGTGTGGGTGACTTAAGTTAAATGTCTCAATTAGGCAAGGAGGAGCTTAATATATTTATAAACATAGCATTAAGCAGTCTTAGAAAATAAAGAGATTTTACTATCTGTGATGTATATATTTTGGGTAGGATATGTCATTCTTAAACCACAAATCTAATCCTATGTAATGCAAAAGACAATCCTATTTATGAACTAAACTAATCAAGCTCTGCCTTAAATCTAGTTACAACCTTAACCCTAACATTAAATTAAATACAATTCACTCCCTAGATGATAAAAGACAATATGTTAATTCCATTCTAGATTAATAATATTAATTTTTCCCATTTTAGAAGTGTTCTTCACTGACCACTTCCCTTAAAAAATTCTGTCTCTCCAACTGTACTTCCATGCTTTATTATCTTTCCTGTTTTACATAACTAAAACATATTATAACTGAATTTAAGTTCATTAAAACCAGGAAACAGTATGCCTCTCTGAGGGAAGGACAAGTTGTGTAGTCAAGGAAGTTCAGAATACTTTGATTAACATGTGAACTTTGTTTTACAAAGTCAAGAGGTGTTCTTTGGATATTGATTCAGGTTATTTTATTAACTCACAGATGAGAAAACTGTCCCAGAGTCTAGAATTAGTACACTGAAACACCAGTCAGGGACCCACACAATCTGAAGACATCCCAGAAAAAGAATGGATGTGGAATTTAACGTGGGATTCAGCATAATGATGGGCACAGAATACCTGAGTCAGTGCATGGGAAGAGGATGTAGGTTTGGAGGTGTTTAAAAGACATGTAGATGTGGCACTTGGGGACATGGTTTAGTGATGGCTTTGGCAGTGTAAGGCTATTGATTGGACTCCATGATCTTAAAGGTATTTTCAATCAAAATTACTATATGATTCATACAAAAACTTCATGGGAATATTCATCCAACAAATTCAGAGTGTCTTTTTATAAGTAAAACTAGCAAAATTAATTAATAAAAATAATATTTCATGTAGTAAAATCCTGATTACAATGACAGTACAGAATATTTTTATACCACTAAAATTCTTAGCAACAAATTTGAAATATTAAAAAACCCCTAAATTTCTATTTTTCAAAAAAAATGTTATAAATAAAAAATTGTAAATAACATCCTTGCCTTACCCTATATAGCACAATGACAGATGCAATCAAATTATAAGAGTCTTGGTCATTCAGCAAGATCTTCAATCAAAACGTTTATCAAAAGACCAGAAAATAACCAAGTAGGAAAGTAAAAACTTGCTCAAAAAAACCCCAAACCAAAACAAAAAACCCCCCACAAAACAAAAATCCCCAGCAACAAAAACCAAAAAACAAACCAAACCCAAAAAACCTACCATTAATACAATCTGAAATAAATTAATGCTTCTGAATGCAACAAGAAAAAGCTAAAGCAGCCACCAAATGCCACTTATATTACTTGCAGATCAATGCTACAAGAGACATGGCTATGCACCTAATAGAGTAGATAATGAGTTCCTACTAATAGTCTGGAAATGCTCTGCATCAGTAAGCAGGAGAGAATACCACATTGGTGACAAAACTGATGCTGATGCTTATTCACTAAGAGAACACAGTTTTATATTTGTATCTTGATGCAATGAAAGGTCCCAAAGACAAGATTTGAAAAAGAAAACCTAACTTGGATTGGCATAATACAATTTCTGCCCATGTCTGAAAAACCACAGCAACTTTATCTCTTTTTATAATCCATAACCTCAGTTTGGTAGTCATTCCAAGGACCTAGATTCTCCTGTGGTGAAAAATACTACCAGCACTGTTGAACCCAGATTAAAAAGGCTAACAAAATTGCCAGAGTTGGTAATTCATATTTAACTCACATGGCAACTCCCACATGCTGGGAGTTCTGTAAGAACTCAGATGATCATTGCCATGTACATGTTTAGATGAACTAAGATTGATCTTGTATGGCAACTCCTACGTGCTTGGAGTTATTCTATGAGTGTTGAGATGATAATTCCAATGTACATGAGCCAGGGGGAGGGAATGGCAGAGTGATTTACGTATTAGAGCAACAAGAAAGGAGGTTTCAAAATTGGTATCTTGATCATGCACTGAACCTACTTTCCTCTAAAGAACTAATCAGAAGAAAACTAACAAAAAAAAAAACCAAAACCACCAAAAAAAAACAAAAAAAAAAATCCTCCAAAAAAAAACCCCAATACAAAGACAACTCCTCTGTTTCACAATTTAAGCTGCATCACAAGTCTAAAGCATCTTCTTCCAATACCCAGTTTATATCAGGCATCACTACAGGGATAATATTTTCCTAACGTAAGAGAAAAGGATGAAAAAAGTAACAAACAGTGACCTTGTACAAGACTTTACACTCGTACCGTTAAATTATCATTGTATGTATAAATATTTGGAGAACCTGGTTCATAAATAAAAAGGATTAAAGTAATTGTCCAGCCCTTGTAGTTATTCAGTCACGCCTAATGAAGGCTGCAAGTTTACCTAGCCATAATTATTCCCCACTACTGATATCACTCAAAAATATTACTGCTTATTGAAGAAAGAGTAGCATCTTCTCACCTAATTAAACAAAATAACCAAATGATTATGCAACATTTGGAGCAAAACTGTTGAGGATGAGGATATTCTTGTTCCTTGTAGACCTAGTCAACATAACAACAGTAATAGTTAAACTGAAAAAAAAAAGCTTTAGGAACAGGCTTTTCTCACTACAAAAGTAGATAATTTCAATGTGAAGGTGCTTTGCTGAGAATGTTTCATTTAAATAGTTTTAAATCACCACGGTGTTTTAAAAGAAGTTTTTAATAGCCAATATTGAATGAGCAGAAAAAAGTTCTCACACCTCTCAGAAGCCTGCATGAGACTGATATTTTTTGTCTTCAAGGGGCCTCAGTTTCTTCACTGCTACTTCAGCTTTCTTGAAGGTTACCTGTTTTTCTAAAAATAACTGCAGATGAGAACACCAATTCTAAAAACTCTCCTTTCAGCTTCTGGTCAGGATCACTGAAATAGTACTGAACATGTGATGGTGGGCACCCCTGGACATCAGGCATGAAGCCTGCTGAAATGGCTCCACAGGGTGAGCTCCTTGGCATGAAAGCACTCTTGCCCAGAGTCTCCACCTTCACTTCAGGAAGCCCTGACATTTCCTTCACGACAAAGTCACTCCACTCTGCACTTTTGTGCAAAAAATCCACAAGGAGCTCTGCCAGGACTTCTCAAAGAAGAATTGCCTAGGGACAGTTGGCAGTATTTCTTGCTGTTTTGAGTCACTTTGGAGAGACCCCAACTTGACAGTGGAACTCTTTAATCAGCCATGCTCAACAGAGCACATTTTGAATCCCTGTTTGCTTTCCTAACCCCTCCCGACTTTCTGAGGGGAAAAGAGGCAGCAGCAATTTCTGCCACTCCTCCCTTCACCCTGCTACCCTGCAAGAGGTCACTCAGTAAGATCTGCCTTTGTGTTGAATACATCCAGATGCTCAGCAGACTGAAAACTGCAAGAATCCACAATGAGCAAATCATGAGTGCTCCTGTGAGAGCTTTAGAAGACTCAAAGAATCATAGACCTAAGTAAAAGTGAGGGAAAGTTTCAGGTCATCTACAGTCCATTCTTCTGCTACAAGGGAGGATCAATTATGCTCAAGTTATTACTAGCAAATGCTCAGTTAACTCATCCTTAGAAACATCCACAGGTATCTAAGTCTGGCAAACTTTCTCAAAGAAAGCTGTTGCAACATTTCACAAAAACTACAGGTCATCCGCATACTTAAGAACAAGTATATTTCATTATACCTGTGAATAAATATTACTGCCCCAAATAAAAAATACTGGGGAAACACAAGAGAAAAGATGGGTGTGTGGTGGGGGGCGAGGGGAGAGTTATAACAATAAAAATAGCTCACCTAAGCAAACAAAAGCTAACCCCCAGAAAAATGAGCCTTGGTTTTGTGGCTGACTCAAAGCTCTGGCAAGTTTATCTTAAGCTGTCAATGGTGTCAGCTGATGTACTGAGCTGACACTAAATGTCTACTACCTGTGAGGCAAATTCCAATTGTTACAAATATTGTATACACAGACATTAAATTCTTATCTGGCAATGCTACTGGATTATTCACTTACATTTTCCTGTTGAACAGAGGAGGTTAACATTATATTCAGTATTCAACAAATTTGAAATTATCATCTTTGGCTTGTGCATACTATGTGTTAAGAAAGCCTGATACTTCTTTTAGTATTAAAAGACACTCTTTAGAGATGCTATACAAATTAAGCATTAAGTTACTAGTTGATCCTCTGTACTACACATTACCTCATGTGTTAATGGAACTATGTATAAAATAATTAGAAAGTGACAATACAAAAATATAAAGGAAAGGGGAGGACTTTATCATAGAGCTCTGAAGAGCTGGCTGAATTTCAAAGAACTTAGGGGTGGGGGAGAGAACACAGAGAGTATTTACGTTATTCTCATTATTTAAACTACAAGTTTCCTAGAACTTGTTCACTGAAATGAGGATGGTTAATCTTAAGTATTCAGTAAATTCCACAGATCAGCTGAAAAGTCTTCTGAGGCATGGATTAAAGAACTTTCACAAGGCATCCCTACTTCATGCATGGGCTAACTGCTTCAAAACACCATGTGCTAAGTCTGTAGGTAGAGACCACACTCTACAAATCCTTCTAGGATAATTCTAGTGTTCAGGGTGTTAAAATTGGATAAAACTAATCCAAAGAAGGCCAAATTATTTGAGCAGGTTCTCCGAGTAGAGCACACAGAATAAAGGGTAAAGAAGCAATGTTGAAAATTGTGAAGGTTCTCTTTTTGTGCTTATTATTATTTTTACTGCAGTATCATGTTGAGATGCTATTTACTGCTAGATGGGGAATTACACAACTCCTGCCCTGAAAATCTCATTTAGTTTTAGAGGTCAAATCTCAAATAACTGTGGAATCCTGACCTACTGGCACTGGACTCAATACTGGAGATCAGAAGGAGGAAATGCTTATTTTGCAACTTGGTTGTTTTTTGGTTTTTTTTCCTAATTAAGGTAAAATGCCATTTCCTTTTTTTGAACAAAAAATTATTCTCCCCATATAATGACAGGGATATGCATTTAAAACAAAAACGTTCTGTCAAGTATATTATTCTAATGTTACTATTCTGGCTGATCTGTTCAGCTATTTGTTCCATTTTACTATTCTGGGCTCTCAACAGGAGAGCTGGAAAAAGTACACATTTGCATATTTCTACATTACCAGTGTTTCTACATTAACAGCATGTACTATACAGCTCATACTTCCAGTGCATAGCGTTGAAGACATATAATTTTGTACTTCTCCTTGCCAATTTTTTCTTTTCTAACTTTTATTTTATATACAATTACATTTTAAATTGTGTTTTAAATGCTTAATTTTATCAAATTATTAATGACTATGTTTCAATATTTATGGGTGCATTAATAATTCAGAATACATTATTTATACTTTCAGCATTGGAACAGGAACTGAAAATTCAATGGACCATTTTACATCAATTTCTTGTTCTAAATAAAATCACTAATATACCAGGCATATCGGAAACTTGGTGGAAGGAAGCTTGGGAACAAAAAATATACCAACAGTGATAACAGAATTACATAACAGAGAGTTTGAAGTCAAATCTAAGCAACAAACTATTATTTCAGTGACTAGCAAACAAGCTGGATTGAAATTTTAGACAGGACTAAAAGGTTTTGCTGCATATTGCTACCTGCCAACCATGACAGTGACACCAATTACAACAGAAGCATCACTTGCTAACAGACATCAGAGATGTAGCAATGGCAGAGCATTCAATTGTATTAAACAATTATGTAGATGGAAAAAACAAAACAAATATGACATTTTTTAGGCCTTTCAAATCAGAGATTGTTTCATGGTTAGCAAGACAAAACAAGCAACCATTGCCATGTGACCTCGCCAGTGCTGAATACAGGCGGACATCCAGTGCCCTGGTCCTGCCAGCCACACTATTTCTGATAAAGGCCAGAGTGGTCATCTGGGCACAGCTGGCTCATGTTCAGCCCCTGCTGACCATCACCCCTAGGTCCTCTTCCACTGGGCAGCGCTCCAGCCACTCTGCCCCAGCCTGTAGTGCTGTGACCCAAGGGCAGGAGTCAGCACTTCACCTTGCGGAGCCTTGTACAATTGGCCTCAGCCTCTACATCCAGCTTGTCCAGATCCCTCTGTAGAGCCTTCCTGCCCTCCAGCAGATCTACACTCGTGCCCAAGCTGGTGTCAAGTGTCATCTGACTTGAGAGACTTGTCCAGATCTTCAAAAAAGATATTGAACAGAACTAGCCCCAGCAGTGACTCCTGGGAACAGAATTTACTTCCTGAAGTAACACTTTGAGAAAGTGAAATTATGTAAAACTGAGGATGGCTGTCAAAAAAGCCAGAAGGGGGTCCTAAAAACAACTGAAATGTTCTAGGCAGAAGTAGAGACTACCAATGGATATCATATCAGAAGTGCAGTGCCAGAGAACACACTTAATAAAGCAAATGCTGGTACAGGCTAAAGTGTAAGCTGCTGAAATAACAACTAAAACATTAATTAAAATCATTAAATCAATAAGCAGAGGCTTAAAAGTGAAAGTAACTATGGAACAAGCTATGGTACAAACACATATATAAAAAATTAACATATCACCCAGGCTCCGTGGTATCCGTCCAAGGGTTCTAATGAAATACAGGGTGGAACAGCCAACTTACTACAACTTCTTTGGTGCCCAAACACTGGAGCTGACAAATGCAGGGCCAAGCTTGAGTAACAAGGAAATTCTGGAGAGTACATTTAGGTAAGATGAGATTTGATAATAGAATGTATCATAAAGAACAGAATTAGTGAACATTTCACAAAATACAATCCATCAGTGAGGAGCTAATACAGCTTCTGTAAAGGCAAGTCTCACAAGAGCTGAAGTTCTTTGCAGGGGTTACACTCATGCACAAGGGTGACCCGGCTCATGCAGCCTATTCACCTTTTAAAAAAGGCTGTAAACAAAATTCCTCACTAAAGTTTTTTCAGCAAAGTAAGCTGCTGAGACCTAAAGCAAAAGTTGTGGAAAAATAACTGATTAAAATAGAGGAATCACAAGATCAGAGTTCAGACACAGCTCTCAAAATGCAGAGAAGTCACTTGCACAGGGGGCTGTACTGGGAACTGTCCTGCTTAGCACGTTCATAAATAACATGCAAGGGAGGAGGAGAAAGGGATGGCAGTTCTTCAGAGGTGAGAAAATGTACCGATGGTACATACTACAAGGTGTAGGAGCGCCTTAAAGATCAGCAAAAACACTTATCAGTCTGAGGGATCCGGCAATAAAACAGTGGTGAAATTCAATTTAGATTCATGTAAAATGATACACATATGGAAAACTAATCCTGGCTTCATATATAAAACAAGAAGCTTTGAGTAGTAACACTAAGAAGCAGAAGAGAGAATTTCATGAAAGCAGCAGTTTGGTGCTTGGTCATTCTAAAAAAAGCAAATTAGAAAACTCAAGAAGCATTATGAAAATTAGGGAATATTAAGAAAGAAAAAGAGTATCAAACAGAAAAAAACACATTCTATATAATTCTCTAAAACTATGCTTGTTCCATACTTTAAATATTGCATGAAGCTTCGGCCTGCTTCTCTCTATTGAGAGTGGAAAAGGTTCCAAGAGGGCAAGAAGGACCTATGGTATGAATGTCTCCATACCTGGAAAGCTCAAATGCATGGAATGCTTCTGTGTGCAAAAACATGTGAGTTTGGGAGCTACTGTAAGAGAGACCTTCAAAATCTTCAGTGGAAATATCTTACATAAAGATTAGGTATTCATGTTTTCTTCCAAAAAAGGAAACAAATGGATAGCACAAAAAGGTAAGAGGAGCCAGGTTCAAAGCAAACATGGCTGGACTTCAAACAATGAGCAGCAGCACCATGGACTTTGTGCAAGGGACACTGAATGCAAGTTCACGTGACAAAGTCAAGGGAAGAACAGACAAGCACCTATGAGAGTTCACTGCAGGTACCTAAACAGACCAATTCCCAGGAATTTACAAAACCTTCAAGATGAAAATACTCAGAAGCTGAAAAAATATTAGGAAGTATCATATGAGCTAATCCTATTCTTACTCTTCTCCAGGCATCTGCCGGTGGTGACTGTTGGAGTATGAATTGTGAGCAAGATAGATTGGTGCAGAATTCATTTTCTGATCAGATATTTGGAGGCAATTTTCCTCTGAACTAACACAATCACATTACAAAGGCTGAGGTAAGGGAGTACAATCATAGCTAATAACTTTGCAGTAGCTTAAGTATTTAAAAGATAAGCACTCAAATTGCATTCTGCTGTCCTTGAACTCATGCTCAGGTGGAAGTTCCTTCTCTAAAAGTTCAAACCCTTCTTGCAACTGTGTCACTGAACCTATGAAAGCTAGATATGATCACTCCTGCAGTAAATAGTTCATGTATAATCCTTTACTAGAACCAATCTTTTGTCTGAATTTTAGGTATTTTCCTGTCTTTCTTGCTCCGTGTTTCTCAGCCAGCAACATAGAGCCAGACTTGAGTAAGAAAGTCCAATATGGCCAATCCCATCATGATATTCTTTAACCAAGTTCCAGTTGGTATCTACTGCAGGGCAATAAAACTCTACTGGGAAAGCTGTTTCAGAACCACAAAACTCTGTATGTTAAACACCCCTTCCAGTTTCCACCCTAAGCATATTCATGCCCACTCTTACAAATACTTGTTCTTTTGCCAAAACCATCATTTATCTTAAGTAACTCTTCTTCTTCCAGTGTTTACCCTCTGATGTACTTAACATGGGGGGGTGTATCACAACTCCTTTAAACTTGTGTACATCAAATAAATCAAAATCCTACTCCTTTAGCTGCATGTATTACATTTACATAATAAAAAATATAAAATAATATATAATATTATATTATAATAAATAATGACACTATAATATATAGGTTTGGAATACAACATTTTACATTAGATCTTTCCACTGTTTTATAAAATGGAACTAATTATTTCTAGCTATTTCAGAAATACTTCATCTGATACAGACCAATGGCAAATTTGCCTTTTACAAAATTCAGATGAATTTTTGCTTGGCAATTACTGTCTAGGTCAGTCAGGGCTTCTCAGGTTTTCTCATGCACTCTTTGACAGATAAACATAAAAATGCTTCTTTTGACATTTGCACTTTCTATTACATTTCACCCTAATCAATTCAGTCTTCAATCTTTCACCACTTAATGAGGCTTTTCAATTTCTCATCTACAGGTGAGAACATCAAGAGCTTCACACTTTCTGTCTGCTGATTAAGACTGGTATCTCCAAGAGGCTTACAACAGGAGACAAGAATACAGAAAAACAGAGGCACAATTTTTAGCATTAGTACTGCTGGTACCTGTTTAGGTAGGTATTTGACAAGAAGTTACAAGAAGAGTTTTGATGGATGATAATGAAATAATTTTACAGATTAATGAATATCATTAACAGCAACATGACAAGCAGCACAGTTCTGTGCATGCAGGTTGCACCTGGAAAATTTTCTTTACGCATGCACTGCCTATACTGTAATATACTGTGCACTGAAACCCTTTTAAAAGGTTTTTTTTTCCTTTGGTTGTGTTTCTTTTCCATTAAAGATACACTCATTAGGAATCAAAGATAGGGCTGCTTTCAGAATGTTTACATGAATTTTTTTATATAACTGAAAAATGGAATATTTTATTCTCTATGTACAGAACTATCAAAAATAACAAATGTGCCTTAAGTATCTCACTGAATTAACTGCACCAGTTTTTAACTGCTCTTGTTAAAGTGTATCCAAAGGTCATACAAAATAAAAAGGCCTGCACTAAAGGACATAGCACAAGAAAATAACTGGCTGGTTCTAGAGATTGAACTCACAGACTCCAGCAGATACCTTAATTGTCTACACACTGTGTGTACAGCTTTAGGTATAGAAAAACAGTATTCACAACACTCTATCCTGAGCAGAGGAAATACCTTCAACTACCAAAATGAAATGTGCAAGAAAAATGTGTTTCTGAAATGGCACCTCTTTTATCTTTTTAGATACCCAAGCTAAACTAGAAGTAAGCACCTCAAATTATGTTAAACATTTTCCACATTTAGTTTTTTCAGGCACATTGCCTGTGTTCAGACAATTGGATTAATTGATGCTATTGCCCATATCTCACATAACATCTAAGCACTCATGCACTATCAGGAAACAAAGATTCACTAATCAGAAATCCCCATTTACTCAGATCCATCTCTCCAAGAGATCCTCCTTTCTAGAAGAATGCCTTAAGCACCTGAATAAAGGCATTGTTTCTGAAATTTGGCAAATAAAAAGGAGCTGTGGTTTGGGCTGAACACCCTACTGTCTCCTTGCATCAAATGTGCTCACTTAATTCCTCCTGGTTTATATTCCTGGAAGAGTGAAGTAGCACAAATGTCCAGCCATGATTTCTAAACAGCCTTTGCTGGAAGCTGGACACCTAAACAGGAGGATGGCTCTACCTCCAGACCTGGAATTGGCACAGTTTTCAAAGATTATGGAAGTTTTTACCAGAAACTTTTTGACACTAGTGACAGCTAATTAGATTTTTCAGTTGTTCAGATCACTCTCTTGACTTCGGAAATCTGACTCCCACACAAAGTCAAAGCTGGGAAGGTATTTCAGAGTAGAACAGCTGTGTAGAATACATGCCTTTCCTGTTCTTATTCTTACCCAGCTCCACAGACAGAGTATGAGATTTTTTTGCTCCCTTTTGGCTTAGCTCTGCACAGCTCTTAAGCAGCCCTTCACATATCTGTTTTTCTGGAAATTAGTTCTTTGGTTCTGTTAATTTAATTAAGTTGGATATTTTATATATATTTTTCCTAACATTAGTGATATTTTCCCCTAATATTGATGTTACTCTACATTAACAACCAGAAAATTAATGTATTGTGTGCAAAGGTATTTTCTAGTCCAGAAAACATTTCCTGTATAAAACATAAGTCTATCACACCAGAAAGTATCTGTCATTTGTCACAATAATTAATTTTATGTGTAATGCAGTGATGATAGGAAATGTCAATAATAATTTCCTTAGCACCATACTTTCTTAAATAGTGTTTTAACATATGATGAACATAAAGATTATTACATACTTGTGCTCAGTCTCTAAAATGTTAAAGTTCCATTTATTTTTAATACACTTACTGCCATATCTCCCCTGCCCTAATCTCCACAGCAAAGCGTATCTCAACAAAATTGTACACTTTCAAGACTTCTGACAATTTCTATGCTTACTGCTACCTTAAGTCAAGGTTGTACATATAATGTATGTAGAATTGTAAATGAAGATATTTCTACCACCCCTCTTTCTCCTTACGAAGAGAAACATGTGGAGCTTACTATCACAGGCAAAAACAACTTTTCACCATAAATGAATTTTTAAATCTTATGAAAACAAAACAATGCAGGATAATAAAAGCTGTACTGTTACAACTACAGGACACTCTCCAGTTCTACGACACAGAATATATATATTCATAGAAACACAAGTGTACACACAGACACACACATACACACAAGAAAAACCAGCTGAAAGACAGATTGCTTGTCACAACACAGGGATAGGCTTGTGAATTGAAACCATTAATATATAAGATATGTTTGAGAATCCTGTGGTCAGTTTTCTGCCACTCACACTTTTCCAGAATTCTAGAGCTTTGTCTACACTTGAATTATAAAAAAAACCACAACCAAACAAGACCACACACCCAAAACAAGCAACCCTAAACTATTATTCACTTTACTTCCCAAAGTTCACTTCTGTTAGTGTTTAGGTTTTTTTACAGAAGACTGCCAACACACTTTGTTGGTAGGAAGTAAAAATAGCTTCTATCATTCACTTTTATCACTCCATCTATTAACACCATTTCTCAGTGGTAGTACTAGATTTGAAACAAAAAACCAAACAACCACCAACCAAGTGTAGATCAAGGCAGGGAGAAAATATTTTTGATTTGTGACTTGCGCGGGCATACCCTGTGAGAATAAATCTGCCTTAATCCTCTTGCCTGAAAAAATCTGAAAGTTCTTTCCAAGCAGTTTAAAAATGTAGTCTCTTTAATAACTTAAACTGCATTAGCAGTGAAAGCAGCAATGTGCAATGAACATTTCAACCAATCTGTCTTCAGTATTCTCTGTATAGCTACAAGATTCATGAAAAAGGAACAAAAGTTTGCATCTGATAAGCTGTTTCTACAGATAAAGTTAAAAGTTCCTTTTGTCTAGGAAGCTACTCCTTCCACAAACATGCTGGGAGCTTTCTGCAGAGCAACTTTCCAAACAGTTCTGGCAAAGAAACACCAGCTGACTCTGAGGAGCAAAGACAATGGACATTATGAAGATGATCTCTCCTAGAAGCAAGATCCAAGAGACACAGTTTGCCAAAGAACTTTTTTGTTCTTAAGGCCAAAACTTATTTTAAGGCTACAGAAGCAGCATTTGGTCACATGTTTGAACAACTGAGAACACAGAATGATCTCATGCCTAACACAAGAAGTGTTACCTTTATTACAATAAAATATCTTGAATTAGATTAATTTCTCTTTATTTAAGACTAGCTCAGAATCTTTAATCAAACAATTTCAACAATGTGCATTTGGAAAGAGTTTTGCAGAAATTCTGAGCTCGATCATATACTTCTCATTATCAACTAATAACAGAGTAATTATGGTATTTTATAATATCAAGACCAGAATACATAGCAAACTAGCACTGATAATGATTTTTTCCAACACAATTAATGTATTTCTCTCTTGATTTTTCATGGCACTCTTCAACCTGACTCCACTGGAAAGGAGTACTTTCAAGAACAGGGAGTCATAATTAATGGTACATGTACCTTACAGTACCTTCTTGAGTACAGTCCTTGAGTTGTACTTAACCCAACACAGACCTGAAGTTTTTTAGATTGTAGTTTCCATTGCCAGTGGTCTGCTTAACATCAAAAAACTCCAACCAACACTACAGCAAAACAGCTCAGGAAACTGTAACTTAAAATGTGGATTCTGAACAGCGATACAGAAAGATCACCGTCACCTATTATTAGTTGACTATAGACAGAAACACCAACAGAAAAAGGTTCACAGTTATAAAAGGCCATTATACCCTTTCCTTGAGTGATGCTACCAAGATAAAAAATTATTACAACCCAAGTCTAAAGAATTGAGTGGCAGTTACATAATCTTAATAGCAAACAAAGATTGGAATTTGTGAAGCAAAAAAACCCTACAATTTTTAAGCTTCCTGAAATGAATAGACTTTAGAAAAGTAATATTTTCTTTCCTCTCAAAGTTGTCCCCAGCAGTAGAAGGCAACAGCATCTTACTCTCTTTGGTTGCTGATACTCATGCTTGCCTAAAATTTTTTTAATACAGTAGTATTTACCTGCATAACTTGAAGGGTAGGTTAATGGACTGCTTTACAACCTAGGTGCCAATTCTGCTAAACAAAGTTTTTACAACAGGCACAGACACTAAGTTTGTAGTCATAAATAGGCACAGAATTCTTAGTGTGATTACTGTTACCACTATGCAGCCAGAGTAAAAACAAATAAAATAGTTACACTGTATTTTTTAAAAGCCAAGGAAACATACAAGGGTTTTGTTAAAAAAAGGTTCAAATGTTACAGATAAATTAGCAGCTATAAACCAGCTTTTAAAATTGCCACTTTAAAAAAAATCAATTGAAATTATAAGCTTGCCATAGAATACACTACACAAATAATGAAAGAAAGAAAACTGTAGTTATTTTTTTAAGTTATTATGTAATGCACTTACTCAATATTGCAATATAGTCCCTAAACTGGTTTAGGGAGTTTATCAGCTCAATTCTATTAACATAATGTCATGATGAAAATCAGAAAAGAAAAATCTATAATGTACATCTTTTTAAGACCCACTTTATAAAATAAGGTACACTTACCATGTTACCCAAAAATTTGAAATATGCATTCCAGAGAATAAATGCTGAAGTTTGCTTTTGGCAGCTTTATAGAAAATTAATTACCTTTTTCTTTCCACTCTCCTTTTAGCAAAGGAGAGCTGAAAACTTCAGATAGCCAACACAGGTATTATAGAAATATAAAGAAAATTTATATGATGTGAGATCCCAAATATCATATTAAAATAAAATCTCCTGCTCCGTTACAATGTCTGAAAATGAGCCTCTCAAGGAGAAAGAAGAGCTCACAGATTCCTATCCTGTGGAAATCCCAATCTTACAAAGTCATCAAAAAAATAATGTTTTTGGAGTTCTAGTCTATCAAAATAATTTATAGTAATGGAACCAAAAGTCAAATGGACGTAAACATATTAAAGACAGAAGAATTTTTTAAAAATAATCAATCCTGTAATAATTAGTCTGTGTTTTGTACATACAAGACATTAATGACAATGGGTTTTGTTTCGGTGTTAAAAAAATGTGGGTGGGAAGATTGTACTCAAGGGTCCTGAGTTCCTAGGTAGCACTAGTTCTCACTCTAATTTTTACCTTCTACCTGAAGGATGACAAGTCTGCAATTTTGCTGTATTTTATCACAATTATCACAAGCCTCCATAGTTAGGTCCATTGAGGATTGGTTTTGTTCTGTTTCATGCATTGGTGGCAGGGGGGAAAGAAGTGGACATTATTTGGGGTTTTGGTTTTGTTGGTTATTTGGTTGGGTTTTTTTTTTTTTTTCATTTAGTTTTCATTTGTTTTCTGCTGTTTGAGGTTCTTTCCTCCTCCAAAAAGAGCTTTTTAACATCACTATTTGTTGTCCAGAGCCCTTCTTCCCACTACTTTAAGGTCTTTCACAGAAAAACAGTCGTATGCTCTCAAAATATCCAGCTCAGGATCCCCCTTTTTTTCCCCACTAAAACACAGCTTGGGGGGCAGGAGGGCTG
The DNA here is from genome assembly GCA_013397195.1 of Hylia prasina. Taxonomy (NCBI): domain Eukaryota; kingdom Metazoa; phylum Chordata; class Aves; order Passeriformes; family Sylviidae; genus Hylia; species Hylia prasina. The sequence goes on from VYXD01014213.1 coordinate 541,408, forward strand.
GGGACTGGGAAGGTGCTGAAGGAACATCTGCATTTCATGTCAGTGAGTCTGTACATGTCAGTGCATAACACAGAATTTTATTAAAGCCCTAGAAGCAAGATCAAACAAAACCATGCTGTCATTTCCACCAGTGGTCCCAGCCATATCGTGGGTATTTATTACAGGGAGCAATGTCATCCTCTTCATACTATGCAGAGCTCTCAGCTGCTCATCTCTCCTTCTTTTTCCAGTCTTTGAGAGCAGTAAATTGAAAATTAGAACTGAAAGAAAAGCCAAGCCAACCCACAAATAAAACACCTCTGTAGAGAAAGACAAAATCCATGTATTTCAAATCATTATGTTTCTCTAAGGAATTTCAATCAACTAAAAACTCAGCCATTCATATAGAATTAAATAACTCATTCAGGCTGTGAATGGGTATGGGCGTTATTTCTACTGTTCTGTGAGTATAAAAATCAGAAGCACAACTATTGCTTTTGGACTAGACAGGAGTTCAGCTTTTTCACAGTGGATTACCTCTCCTTTCAAACCCACAACGTTGTCAGTACAGAGGATCTATAAAAATTCTTAGTGTCTTTATTAGTGTCTGTTTAGGAAAAAAATTAGAAACCCCCCAGGACTGCAGGTAAATTACCTATAACTATTCAAATTTTGTGTGCTGAAGTATGTCCTACTCTTCCTCTGCCTTCCAATCCTACCATTACATGCAAATGCAACTGAGGTGCTTTGTGCAACACAAAACAATAGTGTCCTTGTACATGTAATTTTGCCCACTTCGGGTGTTCAACTAATTTGCTGATTTTCTAAAGAAGTCAAACAATACTGATTTAAAAATTAATTTAGTTTTCTGACTCCTCTATTACTGTATTTAATGAAGATGAAAGTGAAACCACTTTTACTGGAGCATAAACAATTCTTCCAAGCAGCTGGTAAATTTAGCTTCCTTATGGACCCAGATAACGCCAAACAAGTACCTAAGTGTTTCACTTGATATTATTAAAAGGGAGAGAGTGTACGTACAATCTGTTTAAACAACAGTTTGGGATGGTTGTTTTTCATTTTCCTTTTCATTTTTTAGAGTTATGTAAGCCATTATTAGAATGAGAAGTTTCAGAAACACCTTTGTCGTAGACAGAAAATGGAAAAGAAATAAGGGTCTAATTTGTTGGTGGTGTTTTTTGTGGTTTGTTTTGGGGGGTCATTTAGTTGTTTTTTTTTAATTCCAACAGCTTCTGTTCATCTGTCTTGAGAATTATATGAGATAAATTTAATTTTCCCTTGTCCATATCCTTATAATCCATTGGCTTGGGTTTGTTAATAATAAATTCAATTAATATCTCTAACTCTAGCCTGGTTTTGCCCATGACAATATTTGGTGAGTGATCTCTTCCAGCTCTTAAGTCATGAATCCTTCATTATATTTTCTCTCCCCTGTCCAGCTGCAGAGGGGAGCGAGAGAGAGGCTTTGGTGGGTGTCTGGCATCCAGCCAGGGTCAATACATCCATATTTCCCTCTTCATCTTATTTTCTCATATGTTCTCTCTTGCTCTCTTTTCTCTCTTTTTTTTTTTTTTTAGTAACTTTCTTCTCTGCATTTTAATTCTGTTTTGGCAGCTTGGATCTCTGACTCTTCCTTCTTCCAGTGACCAAAAGGTACATATTGCTGGGTGAAGAGAATGCATTACTTCACCCAGAGTGCCAGAAAAGAAGCTTAGGCCTGTGATCTGTCTTAAGAGCTTCTGCAGCCAACATTAGAATTAAGACAAAATAGTAGAGAGGAAAATAGTATCATTTTTTGAAGACACCAGTTGCTTTCCTATGGGCAACATTTTCTCTGTATATACATGCAGATCTTAACCTTCTAAACCACCCTTTTTTTCCCCATGTTGTCCATCTGTTTAAACTAGGCTCAAAACCTTAAGATTAATAAATATTGGGCGCAATGTAAATTGCCTAAAGCTGCATTCACCGAAGTTATTTATATATTCATTTTTATACTGAATGATTCTTTATGATCTCTCTTTTGTTTATTGAGATAAAAAGATGAGTAATTCCTAAATACTTTTAATTACTGCGATGAGGAGAATAAGTCTTGACTTTACATAACCTGGAGTAGACAGGAGTTAACCTGACAGAATTATGTCCAGTTAACCTGGACATAACCTGACAGAATTCTACATAACTTATGACATTTCCAATGTATTTTAGCAACTGTTACTGCTATTACATGTCATACAGAAAACAGATTATATGCTATATATAGAGGAACACGTGCCAAGACATACAAACTGTGCTTTTCAAGATTTCAATCAAGCCACTGACAGTATTTATCTGAAACTAAAGTAGGCATAACTATAATTAGTTGTAAATGTGAAAAAATTTTTCAGTCTTTCACTTCAAAACCATGTGTACTAATATGATACATTAATTACAGTAAAATAAGTAAATTTAGACCTATGTGCAAATGTGTGCGTAACTACACACTGGGTCACTCAGTGAAGTAATTATAATTTCATCTGCTGCATGGTTTTATGTCAGCTTCTGGATAGAATCCTGCATGCAACCTGAAGCCACCCACCATTCCAGAAGATGATGTGCTGCAACATAATTTTCAGCATTTTCAGTCCTCGCCTCCCGCCCATTTTCTAAGGGAGATGATACAGAACAGAGGAGCAAGGACAATCTTCCATGATAATCATCATTAAAAACAAGCAAAATAAGCCCACATGCTATAACTTTTCAGATATGAAAAGCCATGAAAATGTATTATTTTCTCATGATATATCCAATGTGACACTAGCTGCAGCAGAAACAAGTTAGCAGCCAAAATGAAGGGATTTGATTACTCATTACTGTTCATTCACTGCAGAGAATCATGAAAATGGATCAGCATAGAGGTAAATGATCCTTACCCCAATGAAAACTTCTCCATGTTATTGCTGAGGAAAAGAGAGAGCAGCAGAACTTAGGTACTTCTGTTGCATAAACTTTTACCTGTTCTATAAATGGAAAATAGTTACTAATCCAGACGTTATTTTATATTTGTTGACCACAGAATTTTCACTGTTGGTCTGCAAGCACCCAGGTAAACTCAGGCTTCTTTTTAACCAGAATCTTCTTTTGCTGCACTATCACCACATTATGATATCTGCTGATACAACAAAGTTGTTCTTTGTACGTGTACAGTGGCAGGAATCCTCAGCTGCAGAAATTCCAAACGCAGGGATAGAAGGTATGTCAGCACATGCATTACGGCAGCCCTCAAAGTACTGCAGCTACAGGAGGTTAAGTTGCTTGGATCACTTCATCATTCTGAACCCATTCACAGCAATGAGCAAGAATCCTTACTCATTTTACCTCCTGTTTGATGAATACATGGATGCAAAATTCAGAGGGAGACGCAGAATCACAGAGACATTTCTTTGGGACCACTGGAGATCATCTAGGCCAAGCTCCCATTCAAGTGGAGATTATTACCAGCGTTAAAGCAGGACAGCCTTGGTTTTGATCCATCATGGTCTAGAAATCTGAAAGCATGAAGATTCCAATCTCTCTGAGCAAATTGTTCCAATGCTGCTCCATTCCTCCTAGAATGGTTCTAGAAGGTCTAAGAAAGACCACAAGTTTGAAGATTTAAAAGCTCAGTTCCACAGAAAGCAAGTCAGAAGAACTTTGGCAAATAAATTATAGAATCAGTGAAGGTCAAAAAGACCTCTGAAGGTCATCTAGACCAAGTTATGTTGCTCCAGGCTTTCCAGTCATGTTTTGCCTGGAAAACAGAAAGTCACAAACAGAAAGTCCACAATGTTCTGACAACCTTTACCAGTTTTTAACTAGACCCACAAAGAGAAACTTTTTTCTTATGTTTAAATGGAATTTCCTGTGTTTCAGTTTGTGTCCATTGCCTTTTGTTGTGCCACTGGGCACCACTGAGAAGAGCCTGGCTCCATCTTCTTTACTGTTTTCTGTCAGGCATTTATACACATTGATCAGGTTCCTCTGAGCCTTCTTTCCTCTAGGCTAAACCTCAGCTCCTCGAGACAATCCCCATGTTACAGACGCTCCAATCCCTTAAATCCTTTTGTGACCTTTCACTCCAATACATCCCTGTCTCTTCCAAACACCTGAATGTGACTATTACACTCCTTTCTATAGCCAAATGTTAAAATAAATAAAACTATTAAAAAAGGCACCCAGGCAATTACAGAAGGAAAAAAATGCACCAAAATTTGTCACCCTCAGAGAGTCCAAATTTCCAGAAACTTTTGTTGATATTAGAATTAAACTAACATCTTCATCTAATACAATATTCAGGGACTTTTAATGGCATCACAGTGTTAACCTAGTGCTCTTTGGGTAATGACTGTTAATAGTGCATGTACCAAGCAAGCGTAGGGCATGCTTTATAATTCCACAGAAAGCCTTCAGTAATTTTTTACATTCATGAAAAGCAGTTAGAATCAATTTCCCCAGAGAAGCTAGGAAAGAAATCTACCTTTAGTAATTTCAAGTAAACTTCAACTATGCATTAAGGGGAAAAAAAATTACCTGAGATCACAAAACATACAAAATGCATGCACTTCTCTATTCTGCAAGCACAACATCTCTCTGTACAAACTAAACAATTTCATATATTTGCTACAATAACAGCTTTTCAGCTCTGAATAACATCGACCATTGTGGTATCTTCTGCTGGCTTAGAATTTATTATGCTAAGAATATAAATGCAAGCAGGCAGACAAATTCACTCTGTTTGCTTCAGGGATATAGATGCTATTGAAGCTCACAAATGAAGAAACACAGCAATAAAGATTAATGATCCAATCCTGAAAGATTATGTAACCTTCAAATGCATTTCAATGCAAATCAAGATAAAACAATTTGTCACAAGCCTATTTTCTAAATATCATCCCATGCATACAAAACCCTCAAAAATCCTAATTCTCTGCCCTGCCTGCAAGATTGCAGGCTAGGAAACAAGATTCAACATTTTCTTGCCAATAATTTTCAACTCTGTATAGTATATGGTTGGTTAGAACTAGACACTGAGAGAAAAGCAGGACCACCAGAATGCTTTCAGCCTCACAGAAGCACCAGAATTTCCTGAATGAGGTAATTCAAGATACACATGCAAACTGCTATCCCAATGTGCTTGACAGATAGTCCACACTCTGTTTAGGACTTTCAAACATGGCAGGGGAAAAGGGACTGCAGATAACCAAAGAGCTTTGCATCTGCAGTCTGCCCCTTCCTGACACCTGCCTGTCCCTCCCTCCATATGAGAGATGCACACCCAGCCCTGTAACTCTCCAGAAGATGGAAACAGACTGGCTGCCTAATAGTAACATAGTGTTGATGGTTCTGAGGAATGATTACAGTTGGGAGCATATTATATAAATTGCTTTGGGGCCCTTTCTGGTTGCTGCCTTTCTGATAGACAAAAGGAATCTCTGTTGGTGCTTTTGCTGTACCACACATGTACAATTAGCAACAGTTCTGTCAGAAATATACAGACCTTGTATTCTAAAACTGAGCACATGACAAGCAGGGGCCTGTGAGAAACACCCCCTACAGCTGAAGCTATATGGCTCACATGGAAAACATGGAGAAAAGCCTGTCTATGATAAGTCTTGAGAAAAACAGAGCTCCTGTACAGTTAAAGGAAATTGTCTTTCACATCAAACTGAAAGCTGTATCTTATAGAAAGAGATCACTTCTGGTGATTTCATTTCTAGTTTGTAGCCTACCTCTCTTAAGGCTTTTGTCAGTAAGAAAACTGCCCATTAGATGCCCACTGCAGACTGGTAACATCATCTTTGACTTTCATTACTGAGACACCAAAATAATGCTCCCCACATGCTCTTCAGTCTCTCTTTTTTTTCCCATTGAAACTGTAGACTGTAATAACAGTATCTGTTTCTGTCAGGAAAGAAGAACCAACCAAACCACACCACAAACACAACACAGTAAGAGACCCTTCCCTCAATTATAACTAAATTAGCTTGTAAAATTTCAGGTTTAGTATCAAAGAATCTTTTGAGATATATGATGGTTATGTCAGTATTGCTCTGTAAGCTACAATTTTGCAACTGTCTAAAATTAAATTTTGAAATTAAATTCTGAATGCCAAAAAATTAAAAATAAGTATTTTGAGGTTAAGGCATAGGGAGTCTGCAGACTTAGCTCTAATTCCAAGCTTCTCACATTGTGTTAATTTTAAGCACTCCACCAAGATTCTCCATTCCTTTAGCCTTTGCTTATGAAAGAAAACATATACTTCCAGTGTTTCTCACACATTTTACTAAAATCCAATTAGCCTTGAAGTACATAAATACCTTTAAACAAAGGATGCTGCATAAACAGAATTCTTAGAAGACCAAACTGCAATACAAACTGCAGAAATATCTCACAGCAAAGTAAGCATTCAGGTTGTAGTCTGTTCAAGTTTGTTATAAAATATTCGTGATATAAAAGTTGTTGACATTTTCTGTATCTTATTTTAAAAAGTATACATTTCTTTCTCTATATTAGGATAAAAAATACTCTGCTCCTTTATGTACACAAAAGAGCCCAAACCCTGGAACCCAACTTCCATAAATATCCAGTATCTCTCTGCAGCAGTTGCTTATATGCATCAAAAGCTACCCTCAAAATGATGCTGCCCACACATAAGGATTACTCACTTAAACCAGAAAGAGGAACTTTAAAATAAGGGTAAGCATTATCTTTATACCAAAAGAAATTGAAAGAAAAAAACCCCTGAAAAGTTTAAGAAAATCCCACTTGTGGTCATAGCCAGGAATTTCAGCTTCTTTTTCCTGACTGACCATCAAAGAAAGTGGACTGTGGCCTGTGTGCTGGGTACCAAAGATATAAGTGTACATCAGTTTTCTCACCAAAAGGATTTTTCTGTTCAAAAGGTTTTGAGTTTCTCTAAAGAATAATTAATGACAGCAACAGATTTGCAATCACAAAACATTTGACTCAAAATTAGTTCACTTTCATGGTTTAAGCTTAAAAATTTCAATTCATACATGCATGCACATCTCCCATTACAGTGCCCAGCTGTCATGTACTGCAGCAGTTGCTTCCTTTGTGCTCAAAAAAAAAAAAGGGATTTCCCAATCTACACCCTTCTCCACTGCATGAGCTCTGACAGGTTTTTCATACAGCTATACCAGTCCCTCAGATGATCTCTGACTACTCATATATAAACATCCCCTCAGTCTGCTCCTCAGTCAACTGAGAGCAGATTGGTTCTATTTGCATATACTTTAATGTTTACCTATATATTTAAAGTATCTACTTTTTCTTCTTTTTATTTAGTATTTATATCTTATTTTTGAATGTATTTGAAAGTACTTCTGTCTTTAAGTAGATTTTATGTTCCACATTCCCAACCTCCAAACATCAATTCATAGTAATTCCTTCTTGCACAAAATATCGGAGGCAGAAGAATATTGAAAGAATTGTATGTGCTTAAAGCTCGTGTTTGCTTTTGCTGTGGGAATTATTACATTTCATATCCAACTATTGACAGCAAAACTAAATTAATACCAAACAACTGAGGTTTCACACGCAACATAGCTTCCCCTATGCACCGTGTGAAAGTGAATCACCTTCACAATAGCACTGTGTGTCAGCGTATGCACTGGAACTTACGTGGTGAAAAAACCTGTAAATTAACTTGGCATCCAGGGAATTCCCTCAACATCCAGATCAGGAATATGTCACATGTTCTCATCTACGTATCTAACTGAAGTGCTTATCTGGTGACACAGCAAAAGGCAGAATTGGTTTTCTTTTTGCCCGTACTCTTATCCCCACTCTGCTTTTTTTTAATGGTCACTTTTGCTCTTCTCCTGATCCCATTTCAGGTTTCATCAAAATGATTTTTGTTAAGGAGAACATTGGTAACTAAGAAAAGAAACCTCTTTCCACCAAACTCTGAACTTTGGTATAGTATTAAGTAACAACAAAAAAATAGGCATGATCTGAAATCCCTACACTACAGCAATCTTTGATCTGTCTCAGAGATTTCCATAATTTGCTTTGGCTGCTAAGCAACAAATTAAATATGATTTGGTATATTTAAATGCATTATTCCTCCTACTGCTCTTCTGGCTGAAAAAATACAGTTACAATTATGCTGTTGGCACAGAGCAATAGTCTTGAGCAAAGGTCCTGTATTTCTGCAGGTGTACTCATTGTGAGCCAAAGAATATATATTTGTTTGCCCTGCAGTAAAAACAAAGAAATACAAAGAACATAATGTCCTACCATCTATTTCTAGAGTCTTGATTGTTTGGATTGTCATCATACCTACAGGGATTACAATTTTGCCTGAATTAGCTGGCTCATGGCAAAGTAATAGGTAAGACAAACATAAGATGGATAAGTAACTCTACCTGGGGGTCTGTGTTTGAGATCAACTAGTTTATTTGGAATTCAGCATTCCATTCTGAGATTTTACACATGTGGACACTATATTTCCAGCTGAGAAAATCAACGGAAAAAACCAAGTTTAATATCCATCAAAAATACCCCCTGCTCAGAAACCGGAAGCATAACACTATTCTTTTGATTCTAATATGCTACTACTATAACAAAGCACACAGAGAAAAAAATTAATGTGGAGTTCCAGTAAAAGTGCAGTGGAATCACAACAGACCTTTGTTTTCCAATTTATGTGCACCACAAATTCACAGAATCACAGAATGGTATGGGTTGGAAGAGACCTCTAAAGATTACTATGTCCAATCCCTCTACTTTTTTAGGGAAAGGGACACTTTCCACTAGACCAGGCTGCTCAAAGTCCCATCCAACCTGGCTTTAAAAACTCCCAAGGATGAGGCATACACACCTTCTTCAGAAAACCTGCACCAGTGCCTCACCCTCTTTACAGTGAAGAATTTCTTCCTAATATCTAATCTAAACCTACCTTCTTTCAGTTTGAAGCCATTCCCCTTGTCCTGTCACTACAGGCCCTTGTAAAAAGCCCCTCTTCAGCTTTCTTGCAGCCCCCTCTAGGTACTGGAAGGTGCTGTGAGGTCTCTCTGACACCTTTTCCTCTTCAGACTGAACAACCCAGGTCTCTCAGTCTGTCTCCATAGAAGAGGTGCTCCAGTCTCCTCTGATCATCTTCATGGCCTCCTCTGGACTTGCTCCAACAGGTGCATGTCCTTCCTATATCAGGGCAAGTCCAGAGCTGGATTCAGTGCTCCAGGTGGGTTTCAGGAGAGCAGAGCAGAAGGACACAATCACCTCCCTTGACCTTCTGGCCACACTGCTTTGGATGCAGCCCAGGACAGAGTTGGCTCTCTGGGCTCTGAGCACACACTGCTGGGTCATGCTGAGCTTCTCATCCACAAACACCCCAAGTTCTTCTCCTCAGGGCTGCTCTCAACTGAATTGCTGTCCAGCCTGTATGGACTGGCATTGCCTCAACCCAGGCGCAAGACCTTGCACTTGGCCTTGCTGAACTTCATAAGGATCAGAAAGTTTCTCAGAAGACAGAGAAGAGACCAGTCATATCTATGCACCTTCAATTTAAAACACAAAATAAAGTACTGTTAAAGATGGAAAATAACCTTTGAGTTTAGAGAAGGAAAGGAACACCCAGCTTCCTTTCACATCCTTAAAGTGACTATGTTAAATGTGAATTGAAAGCAAGTAACAGCATTTGGTGTGTGGGCAGGAGGCTTGCTTTGCTACTACCAGTGTTTGTCATATGTCTACCGAATATAAAAGCACTTCTGGTCCTAATCTTGCAGTATTAATTGGTAAAACATTAACAAACCCGCCAGAATCACAGTAAAGTTTTATTTGTAACATCTTAGTGTCTGTTTTTGAGACCAAAACACTTTTGCATTCTTTATCTCAGTCACAGTAACTTTCTATGCACATATTATTCAAATTATTCTTTATTATCTGTCATTACTAGATTAACATCAGCTTGTAGTAACACCTTTGTGAGCAATATTTTCTTTATTTATCTGTATCATTATGATGAATGTCTTTAATTTCAGCTGCAATATTAAGGAAATATAAACTACCAGATTAGGTTGTCAGAAAACGTCTTTTAAAATTTCCATGAACAAGAGATTAACAAAATTAATTTCTTCACACATAAAGCTATCAGACCTCATTCCTCCACTCTCTGTTCAAGTTGTATCTTCAAAAGAAGTACTTAAGATGATAAGAGGTTTAGTTTGATCTCATTATTTATGTAAAATAATCCCAATATTAACTATATTAATCAAAACAAATTATGAAGACAAATATATCTGAAATACACGGGTATAAAGCAGGTTTTATTGCAAATATTCACAATGTGACTGTAATGTCATTTTTGATATATCTGTTCATTTTTCCTCATCTGAAAGCTGCTGGTATTCACATCCCCAAAAAGGAAGTATTTATTTGTCTATAAAAAAGATTGAACACGTAGTATTTGGATGGACAGTCTCTACTGGGACGACATCCTCAAAGGCCAACAGAGAATAACACTGAGTTAAAGTGATTGTATAACCACTGCTAAGTTATACACTGGGACTACTACTAAACAACAACAGAATTTTCAACACTATGCAACTGCTCAGTAGAAATAACTTCTGATCACTGCAAAGATGAAAATTAAAAGAGACGTATTCCTTTTCTTAGTAATTTACAAGTTTGGAAATTTAGCTTTCTTCTCTAAGACATAAATCTAAGGAAATCCTTTAGGGATCGGGCCTTCAAGATGTTCAGGACCATTTTTCTTTTACTTTTCCAAGTCCTTGATATTCCTGAATCATCTTTAAATTATCACAGATTGTAGGAAGTGGTGGACATATAGTTCTGATCCTGTTTTGGCATGGAAAAAAAACCCACAAAACCCTAGAAAAACAAAACCCAAACAAAATCCCATACCCAAACTCACGGTATGATATTGGAAGGAATGACATGGAGATACTTGAGGAATGAGTCATCTGGAACAGTGTAAGTACAAGAAGATAAGGTTGAGAGCTGGGCAGCTGACTGGGCAAGTGGCAGCCCTGCTGAGAAGGACCTGAGGGCTGCAACAGACCCAGACCCTCAGCTGAAGACAAGCCAACAATGCCTTTTCATCATGAATAAGGCAAATGGCACACTGGGCTGTATTAGGAAGAAAAATAACAAGCCAGAAACAAGAACAAACAAAAGAAAAGTTGCCATTCTGCCTCTAACTCAATACTAGTAAGGGAAAAACTAGAATACTGGTTTTGGGGTTCCAGCTTCAAAAAGACTCTTAGGAAATTGGATAGGGCCCTCCTGGATGGTAAAGGGCTGAGAACTGTTAAGGGATTAAATGAGACAATAGGGAAAGGCATATATGGAAAAATTAACCAAGATTTCCTAGTGTTATGGTAATTATCTTAGAATTGTAGGACCATCTCCCCTTACAGAAATTGTTTCAATACAAAATAAAACAGGAAGAACAGGCAAATTATTATTTAAATAAAACATGTCCCATCAGCTGAGGCATATAACATACAAAGAAATGGTCTGCATTAAATGAGTCCTAATGATGTAGTAAAGGATTATTTTCTGAGAAGAATGTAATGCAAAATAAACTCCCTGCCCTCCCTCCCCCTCCCCCAGCACTATTTTAATTCTTTATTTTAAATGATGCATTTATTTCTTCTGGAAAAATAAACAATTACAGATGTCTCTCTGACATGGCATCAGATTACTTATAACAAACTTATGCATGCAAACTGCTTATTAGATTTTAGAATAATCTCTTTCTACCATCTTACAGAACTGACAGCACAAAATCTTATTTCATTTGAACTGTCACTGTTATTGCCTATTTTATTTCAAATTCCTTCCTCCCCAAGTTCATTAATAAAGTTTCCCCATCGATAATGTCACATTTACAATTAAGAATAATTTACAGTTATTCACAAAATAGTTTTTCCAGTTTGAAATAACATATTTACAAAAATTATTTTCTCTGACAAACAGTCCACATTCAAGAAGAATAAGGAGCAGCTACAGCTGAGACTTTAGAAATAATGTTCTGTGTAGAATACTCATTGCAATTATTTCTGACAAAAGCCCAACTGTAATGTCCAGTTCCAAATCTACACAGATGCCTTATTTTCTTACTCTGCTAGTTTAAAATTAAGCATACTGTGATGAGAATGAAAAAGACAGCTTGTCTTGAAAGAGAAATTTCAGGAATTCCCCGCAGCCACTCAGTTTTCCCTACTTCTTTTTATAAGGAGCTTGATTCTATTGAAATAAATTGCAAAGTCTCCTTGATTTCAAAAGTGCAGAAATACATTTGACAAGAATTTTTTGGAAAAGTTTTGCGTAAGTCTGCAATGAATACTTTGCTAATAATTTAATGAGTACTTTTTAAGCAGTACAGATAGAAATCCTGCAGTTTCCGCCCATGTTGCTGCTCCAAGCATGCAGGTAAAGTTTTCTGAAAAGAAGAGAATATTAATCCAAGCAAAATATAACCCAGAAAACAAACAAACAAACAAAAACAACAAACAGAAAAAGACCTTAGATGAGTATCCAATCCTGCTTACAGTAACACCACACAACTGCAGGGTGCCTTGAATGCAAGAACAATCAGCAGGGACTGCTTAATGAAATCGGTACCTCAAGAGTTCCTTGACAATCTACATTCTAACAAGCACATCTCTGAAAATCAATGAGTCTTAGAGGTATCAAAATAAACATAATGTCAATAATAATAATGTCAATTGCCATTAAATTATATCCTAATAAAATCTATAATTTTTTCAAAATACAGACATAGAAGTGAAAGAGAGACAGGTTTTCTGTCTCAATTCAGTGTCCACAGTGCAAGAATTTTATACAACATATTAGCCTGAATTAGTCCTAAAGCTTCAGAATGCATAATGTTCATAAAACCAGACCCTGCTAAGGCTTTGTGTAGATTGTTAACATAAGGCACTGAAGCCTCACCCCCACTTAAATAACTGGCTTTGCAAAACCTTGTGTTGCTATCTTTAAGGAAAAAAGCATCTGTCCAGAGGTAAGATGAAAACCTAACTGATATTCTAAGACTGTAGGATGAATGACAATGGCTAACAAGATATTAGACTGACTGTCTAGATATTCTTAAAATAAAACAAATACTGCCTATAAACAAGCTCTACTAATGTTTACAGGCCTTTCTGTTCCGCATAGGGTTTCAAGCCTCAAGTTGCAGTTTAATCTAGTTTTGTATCCCATAAACCTCTTCCTTCCCTCACATTTTTGTACGATTGTAAATTCAGGTGGTTTTATTTTCCTAAATAAGACCCTAATTTAGGAAGGAACTGTATTTTGATCTTATGCCTCCTTAGTATTTTTGTTGCCTCTCTGTGCTTGCTTTTCTCCTTCCACTTTGTTTTCAATCATATTTTCCACTGATTATAGTTGTATACAGGATTTTGTTTCCCATAAGGAAGGATATTTGTCTTTCCCTAACTGCTATTCTCTTATTTCTTCTCGAATGTACATTTGCTCAAGCAAGCTTGAGCTCTCTTCCAAAGCTCCTTCACCCCTCCTTTTTTCCTAAATTGTTTATCAACATACCACATTTATCTTCCTTTTTCCCTTTTCCAGCTCCCAGATTCATTTCCTCCTTATAGCATATCTTCTAGCCTTCAATCCCTCTCCACTCTTTCAACTTCCTCCACAGTGCATACAATCTATATATATATAAAGCTATCAACATTCAACACATCATGAAAGAAAACCTTGAGAACTTTACTACCAATTTCAAAAGGGTGGGGGCTTTAAATAATTTAAGAGAAAAATTGGTAGTTTTAAAAGTTAATTTTCCTAGGGGAGAAATCACACAGAAGCCTCCAATGCACTTCAAATTCAGTGGGCATTTGAAAACAATTTGCTAATGCTTGTTTTTTTCTATTCCATCTGACTCCTCCCTAGTTTCTTGCTGCACTGCTTCACCCATCTTAACTCAATGATTAAACTTCAGTGCCTTCACAGATAATGTCATATATTGATCCCACTCAACCATATGTCCTGCAGCTTCATCACACCAGGATGTGATCACAGACAACTGCAGACATCATAATTCTCATTCCATGCTGAAGGGAACAAAAAAATCTTTCTCTTTTTCACACATGGCAGACTGACCACAACAGGGGTTTCCTCATGTCTGCAGAACTGTTGTCATCCACTTCTCATCACTTACAAGGTTTAGCTTTTTGCCAAGGAGGGACAGAAATTAAGTAGATAGAACACACTTTGAAAACAAAACAAAATGTCAAATTAGTGGATTCAAATTATGACTGACTAGTCTGTGTTCTTGTTTCAGCCTTGTAGGTGAAAGAGAGGGGGCATTTTGCTGATGGATTTTTAGCTACAAGTTTTCACTCACCTCTTACTTGGTGGTTTGTTTTTTTCTTCATAGTACTCACCTAGTTTCTTGCCAAAGACTAGGCCTGGGAAAAGTACTTTGAAATCTCTCCATCTCATCCCCACCCACAGCCCATCTAAGTAGTTGCATTAACACAGGAAGCCCTTAAGCAGAACTTTTTCTCCTTGTGGCAAAATTTTTCTATCCATAGTCTGTAACTAAAAAGAAAAGGAATATGACAAGGTTTAGATTCTGACTTTCCACTTTTTTGACTAGTTTTCTAGTAACTACCCATGAGAAAAAAAACCCAAATTCTTTGAGAAGCAGACAAATATAAAGCTTTCATTCTCAGGAAAATTATGTATTCTATGTAAAAAGCACAAGTTTATCAAAAGAGTCAGGATTTCATTTGAACATGGCAAATGACATAGAAGAACATACCAAGTAAAGAGGTTATTTTGCACACCATCTTAGCAGATTTCAAGATGTATTTTATTTTCCTAAATCTGGCTCATTACGAAAAGCTGTAATACTTTAAAAAGTGGTTTGCCAAGATGCCCACATAAATTGTGTTATAATGGTGATTTAGCAATATCCAGAAATGAGACTATTATTGCCACAACACTTGTGGTTTCCTTTTATTTGGTGGCAGAATTTTTAAGAGTCAGTTGAGAACCTGAACAAATATTTTTCTGAACATAACTGCCAACACGATCCTGAGGCTGCTCACTGCTCTTGTTAGTAATTTCCTATACTTTTCCAAATTCTATTTCTCACCTCTTGAGCCTCATTTATAGTTATTGGTTTCTTCCAGTCTTGAGACAATAATAAGATGAAACCAAATAGTTTTCTTCCTTAATAACACTGCTGATCAGACATTAAAGAGAGCAGAGAAGCTCTAAAAGTTCTGTTTGGCTTTCACAATAACAATTATAAATGCTATGAGATGTTATATGACATTTACATTTATTATAGTTGTAAATGGTCACACAGGAATCCTTTAGGATTTCACACACAAATCACCTATCAATGAAGATGATTTGTCTGACCTTGTGCATCTTTATTTAATAAAACTATTACAAAAGAAAAATCACTCAGGATTATGGTTTTATTTTGTTCTCTCCAAATACAGTTCTGCCTACAATGAAAGCATAAACAAATCTTTTAAATAGTAACTGCAAAATTTTGGTTAGAATGATATTTTTTCATGCCCTAGGTATAAACAAATTAATTGAGTCAGCTAAAAATTTCTTTCCTGAGCAAGCTTTACATCTCACAATATAACACTCCTCAAAAAAATCCCCATACATATCAGCATTGTTAATAATTAAAACAAACAGATGAACAAAAAAACCCTCATGTGACATAAGATTTCAAAATTCTGACAGCAAATATTACCTTCTCTTCCTATCACTGCGTCACGGATAACATTATTTTGAGTTGGAAGGGACCCAATAGGATCGTCCAAGTCTTGGCCCTGCACAGGACAGCCCCAAGAATCACACTATGTGTCTTATCAGTGGCTCTTTAAATATACTAGTTATTACAAATAAACCAAAATGTTTATAGTCTTTACATTCTAGAATTTATTGGCAATATATTATTCTTTTGCTATTCTCTTTATCTTGACAGAAATTTCTAGCTTTCAGTTTAAAATTCAACTCCTATTAAATGCACTTTTTGCTTAGATACATAATGATGAACTTATGAAAATAAGCATGGTATAAGACATCATTTTAGCAGTCCAACCTTTAAAATATTTGAGAGAGTGATAAGCCTCACAACTAGAATAACAATGGACAGAAATTCTTTATTACTATTTAGAGCAATTAGAAAAAAATTTCAAGCAATAACTGTAATTTACAACCCATTACTTAGGCTGTTAAAATGATTAAGCCTCCCAGGTCCATTGAAGTGACCGCCAATTTAAGCAAGCATAGCTTGACACCAGCTGTAACAGTTTGTAATACATTTACTTGCCTAGCCTTGTGTGTGATATAGACACATTAAAGCAAGTCCTCCATGTCATTATTCTACTTTATCATGCAGACAACATTTACCTCTACCACAAAAAAGAGAACAAAGCATTTTATTTACTGCCTCACTTAGCAAGGAACAAAAAGATAAGAACCGTGAACAGTAACTTACTCCACAACTGAGGATCTTTTCTCTTGCTCAAATTAGAGCCTTGCAAGCATCATCATTTTGTAGAAAATAGAAGGCTATTGTGAGATGAGGGAAAACAAAAATCAAAAGACTAATGAAATGCTTCTTTTTAGTGTTCACCTGACATAAAAACCAGAGAAGGACAGTGAGAAGAGCTTAATTTTTTTTTTCAAATTTTTCAATTATTTTTTCAGGGTTTTTTTGCTTGCATCTTTTATCTAAAAGCTCAAAAATTAGAAGCCAACATTTTGTCAACGTCTGCTAAAACATGCTGTCAACTTATGTCAATTTTTATTGTTTGGAGCACAGTTATTTTTAGAAGAATTATATTTAGGAGTGAGTTAAACTAGCCTGTTCACATTGCACACTACTGCTTAATAGTTCTGACAGTGGCTTGTTGTCTTTCTTTTATGGCCAACTAAAAAAAAAAACATTAAGAGAACTACACTCTTGAGATCAGCATACAGCTCTAGAAGTTGTTTAATGGCTGAGTGAATGCAACTACTATTTCAAGCAGTAACGTGGACTGCAGAGGTCAGCAAGGGCTGAAGTGAAATGTTCACTTCAATTAGTTTCTAATACCTTAAGTTCACAATGTTCTGACAAAGAGCAACTTATGAATTCCATGAAATATCCATTATATACATGTCACAACAGACCATTAAAGTAACTCAAGGCTCTTCAGCTACTAAAAAACAGCAGTCACACAACATCTGCAGAGATCTCTTTCTTCATGACAGCAGCTGTCAATCTGAGGGGCTTTTAATGTTGCACTGAAGCATGATGTCCCCTTACAGATAAGGCTCTCTCTGGGGCCATTTTGGGTATGTGTGACAAACCATGGATGGCAAACACTGAGAATAAAGGCATTAGATGGCATTCTCTAAGGGAAGGTCATCACTGCCTTTTCTAAAAGCAGCATTTTTGGGTACCTTCCTTTCTCCACTGAAAGACAGTGAACTTATTGCCTCTCTGCATTCCTCATTCTCAGCTCTGTTTTGAGGGCATGCACAGAGGTACAACTGAGCAGGGATAGTCAAACCAAGACACTAGTTTTCAAACTGCAGCAAACAGATGCTCAGCAGCTTCAAGGGAAATGGTTTGAAAACCACTTGTTTTAGAAAAAGTTCGATATACACCCTTTATTAGCTGTATCACAGCAGTGAAGATTTGCAGTACACCAGATTCAGGAAGAGATTGCTTAAGTACAGGAGGCACTGAAAATGGGGGGAAAATGCTGATAGGTGTTGAATTTTTTGCTCAAAGTCTCTCTGCTGCCTGTAGGAATAAATCACCTTCATAAATTCATGCTCCATTGCAAAAAAGCTGACGGTAAATCAGCACTTATGGAGGTGCTGTATTTAGAAGAGTGAGAGGGAAATACTGTGACTGTAAACTTAACACATTCAGGAACAAACATGAACTTTCTGAGACTGGAGTTTGGGTGAAGGAGAGAAGTTTGCTATCACAATGAAACATGGTTCCACAATCTATCAATTCTCATTTCCCAACAAAGCCATGATATTACAGTTACCTTCATTTTTGTCTGTCCCCAAATAGCATTCAAGACTACCAATATTTTATTTTAAAAAATTAAATTACCCAAAGTGCACCTAACCACTTCACTCCATATTGAAATATTAGGAGGAGAGGAGGTATAAACAAACCCAAATTGCCAGTAGTGTTTAGTTTGAGGCATACCTAGTTTTTCTAATAAATGCACTATGAGTCACTGACTCCATTTCCTCAGACCTAAGTGTATCAGCTTTTATGTAAAAGATACAGTTTTTCAGTACTGCACAGACAGCTTTATTTTTACAGAAACCCCCAACCAACAACAACAAAAGACGTTAAAGAGAGCAGAGAAGCTCTGAAAGTTCTGTTTGGCTTTCTTTATAGCAATTATAAATGCTGTGAGGTGTTACATAACATTTATATTTGCAAACTAAAAAACCACACCACATCTTGCTTTTATTTACATGTTGTGTCAAGAAATTTTTCATTACATATTGATCCCACTGTCCCATTTGTCCCAGTCTTCATTAAGAAAGTTCAACAGTTAAAGCCTAGCTCTAATACAACATTTACAGTACACCTACATGGACAGCTGAAGACAGCTATCTGTTCATGTCTGGAAACGAGCCAGCACTGCCTCAGCCCCATTATATTGCCCACGACAGTATGGACTGCCTTTCAGAGAAGAAACCTCTTTTAACCTCCTCCAGACTACTGACATACAGTATGATATAGATCTAGAATCTATGAATGACAGTAAAGACAGGTAAACTTTATATTCCATCCCTTTTCTAGTTTTCATCTGTCAGATTTAAACCTATAGGCAACCTTCTCTATCCATTGAAGATGAACTCGGCTGCTTACATGCTTTCTTTCAAAAAATGAAGCAGCTGTTCTCATTTTCTCTTACAAAATATGGCCAGGAGACAGAGAACCTGTCTTTGATATTAGGTCTGTCACCTACAAAGCAGAAGCATCTTCCTTGATTTTCTGGGAGTTCAAAAGCATACCTCCTACCTCCTGTGCAACAACACATATATTAAAATTACATTATAGACAAACACAAATTAGAATACTATTCACCTTCCCTTTGCCATTGTTCCACTAAGCACAAAACAATTCAAGATTCACAAGAGCAGAAAAAGATCAAACTTTAGTGTATGACTCAGCAGTTAGGACACACAATACATCCTGCAGATCTTATATTTTTAAAATAGATCTGCACATCTCTTATTAAATCTTATCTTCAAGGCCTCATAATTCTAGCCAAAATTCATACATGCACTTCAGTGAGACCACCATGTACCAGGTATATCTTCATTAAGAAAGTTCAGAAAAAAACTCCACGCCAATCTGAACAACAATATGATTATTATGATTATATCAAAGTGTTTCATTGCCTGTTTTAAGCATTTGAAAATGTCTCCATCTTTTGAAGGGCTGAAGGGTAACTGTGCACTTATCATGCATTTTCTTTCTATAAGACTCCAGATATTTCAATATTCCAACAGTCACACACAATATATATTTTTCTGAATTGTTTCTTTTGAATCAAAGTACCATTCCCAAGTACAGGTGAATCAGGCTACTCTACAATCCTTTCAACAACAGTGTCCAAATGGTTGCTCTTGTTTCAACATGAAATCAAAATCATCTATCATTTTGTCTGCAACTCCAGCTAAGAGATAGCTGAGCACTCTAAAAATAAAGCTAACAGATGTGTCTTGGGATCTAAATGGACATAATATCTTGAAAATTAAGCTAAACTGCTAACCTGCAAAAATGGCATACATGCAAGCTGCAAGGAAAAAAAACCCCAAACATTAAAAGCTTCATGTTGGAAGTCAGACTTTTGAGGAAGGTGGGAAATTAAAGTTAAAAAGTCTTATAGTGCATGTCTGAAAGTGTTGCAACATGATCCCCTGAATTCCTGAAAAAAGGAGGTATAAAATAGAGAAGAATCTCTCTTTAAAAGTCTCTCAGCCTTCCAGAAAGCTACCATCAAGCAGAGTTCTTAGCTCTCTCTAGCAAACATGTATCAAAATAAAAACTGACCAAAAAACAGAACAGTACCTCAACACCCAACATGTTTTTATGACTGCATTCTACAGCTCTTAAAGCTTTTTTCCCAACTGTCTCTATTTTAAAACCACACCTTTATGTCTTTGCTTAATGAAATTAAAAAGTTTTTTTCTAAAAAGACTCTTCCTGTAATGACACGGTCACTTTCAAAAAAAAATTTACTATTAGTAAAGAGGCTCATTATAATCAAGGATGGACTGGAATATCTATAATCAGCATATGGTTTAGGACTCCAAAAATCTGAAACACTTCTTACCACATTCAGGCTCAAAAATCAGCCCTGGTAGCCCGTGCTCCATATGTAAGCACTGAGCTACTGGAAAGCACTTATATTTCTGAAAATGCTCAGACATAGAAGATGACCCACTTAGATTTCTATATACGAATGGCTTTGCTCTCCAATGTATTCCCAGGAAGAATGAAAGATAAAACTAAGGGGCTGTTTTATGTGACAGGGCAAGAGAATGAAAATATTAAAAGTAACAAAGATTTTTCTCCACCATTAAGTTATTCTACATGAAACTTCTTACTAGGTATTACTTGAGGACATCACTGATCATTAAGCAGCTATATCCTATGGAAACTCTCTAATATCTAGGCAGAGAACATGGTGTCAGAAGCTGACAGAAGTTCAGAATTAATAAAAATTTTAAGTCACAAATTTACATACATTTATTAAGATGTCCCATCATGGGGCCACAGCAATCCACCATGAGAAGGTCATTCCAAGCATCACTTGCTATGCTGTATTAAGCAAATCACAGACACTCAAAGGAATGCTCCACAGGTTTTGAACTTTTGGAAACACTGATCAGACCTCTAATGAATAAACAGATAGTAAACTTATGAGGAACCTAGCTTACTAGAAGAGAGCTTATAAATATATTAGTGCTTTAAGAATCTATGAAATAGGACAGACCTTAAGAATCAATCCCATCTACCTCAGTTGGTTTCTTTTGACTTTTGATGTAACATCACTACTATCCATTTTTTAATGAATACTGCCAGTACTTGTAGATTTGAGTCATTAAGCACCACTCTGAACTTTCCTGCAGGTAGGACAGATGACCATATAGGAGCTATACAAACCTTAAAGAGCTTAAAGACATTTACTTCACTTGACACCCCAGAATAGAAGAATGTGTTGACCAGCTGAGAAGTGACAGGTATGGAAGAGAGGTCCAATTCTCCTCCCACAAGAACTGGACCTCTTTTAGACCAATCATACAAACAAAAATTTTTCTCCTTGCTAATAAAACCTCTTCGATTTTCTAGACAAAAAATTACAATCTTTATAGTTAGAAATAGAATGGATAAAAGTCTAGCTAAATTGGCTAGACACAGATAATTCCTAATATCTGACTTCCATTACTGGAAACATCATAACTGGTAGACAATATATTCTTTTCAGACCGAATTGTACAGAATCTCTTCCTGTAGCACGGAACTTGCTGAAGGCAGATTTGCTTGAAGTTCATTTTCATGGGAAATGAAAACTGTTAACTTCTTTTTAATTGAGGAAATTTTTTTAGTAGACCACTCACGCTAGCCAGAGCCACAGAATGCATCCCATTGTCTTGCCTGGGGATGCAGACAGCACTGCTTCCAGTGGGAGCCACACTGGGAGCTTCCATGGCACAACAGTCTTGACTGTGGAGTAACATCAGTTCATTCTGCATATGACTGATGTGTGTATGTATTCTGCAATATAATGCCTTTCCTCAGCCACAGTGCAGGGCCCTGCAACACTACTTGTGTTGTATAGGGTTTGGTCCGTTTTCACAAGGGAAAATACAGATCAAACTGCAATGCCAGCAACTTTCATTACCATCTCTACAGCAGTCTAAGACACCTATCACTTCTCCTGAATTAACTGTAAGATAATTCTTCCTCCTGCTGTGAAGATCATCTAAGCATAGGACATTTGAGGTTGCCCAAAACAGGAACAGCCAGAGCAGTTTGCTCAGAGAATTAGAATGTAACAAATACCACTGTCCTGTATAACCAGCAGGGACCAACATTTGCCATACTGGGTAGCTGGTTGGCATAGAAGTGAAATTTCCTTCCCCACAAATTAGACAATTTTTGTCAAGCCCTTGTTTGCAAAGAGAGGCTTCCAAAGAAAGAGCACCTATGACAAACTCAACTTGTATTTTAACTTGTGTTCTCAAGCTTGATAAGTTTCACAACTGCACATGGAAACACAGTTGGGTAAGTTTGACAATCAGAGCCTTGTCCTTTAATATCAACAAAAGGCACAATCAGTTGAGAGTGAAAAGACCTCTCTAAGCATTTCTGCACAGACATTCAGTGGCTAGTGGCTGAACAAGATTTAACAAGTTAAGCATTTCCTTTTTTTACTGAAAAGCTGACTTTGCATGCCACTTTTACAAGGGCTGGTTAAACTACTTAAGTTCCCATATATTATCAAGTTATAAATGACTTGTGATTTTCCCCAATTTTTTTTTTAATTACTTGAAGGTCTGTTTCAAAATCACTATGGAGGGTGCAATTTTGTTTTATGATAATAAAAACCTTTTGTAGAAAACCACTGGTACAGCTGATCTGTCAGACAATCTATGTGAACTTGCATGTGCCTGGAAGGTAAAAGATTCTCAAACCATGAACAGTGTCAGGTTGGAGAAATATATCTAACAACTCTAATTTTGGCCACTCTTTAGCCATTACATCAGAACTGGCAACTAACTGGGAGCTGCTGGACATGCCACTTCAATACAGTATTTAGCATAAATATAACCAGTAAAGTATCTTAGTGTCAATTACTTTCAGTTTTCCATAACCTACGCATCGACTAAGCAGAGCAGACAGAAGAGTTACTCTGAAAGAAGACTCAACATCCAAAAAGGGCCCCCATAAACTTGCTGGACTTGCCTAAGACAGCTTCCCTTCGTACATCAACTTTCATTCATGATTTTTCAAACTTCCCATCCCCATGCTACAAGCCATTTCCATATTCATTCTATTGATGCAGGAGTTTTACTCGTTATCCCTCTGTTTTGGACTGCTTCATTTTATATAAGATAGTTCATTACATGAAAGAGCCAGAAAATTACTCCAAAACCCAGAAATTACAACATTTATTTCAGCTACAGAAAACTGAGACGACCTCACTGCAATGAATATTAATTTATTTGAGCAGTCATCTGATGAGAAAGAACGAAGTTCAAATTATTGGTTTGAAGCAAGTAAAGCAAGGAGTTTAAGCTGGTTCTGTGTGTTCAAGAAAAATATTCTAACAGTGAATGACAGCTATACAAATACATACATATATGGAGAGAAATACAGGAAATACAGGTACATTTAGGGGACACAGGGAAAAAGTCTCAATTCCCTTCTCCTTGCAAAAAAATGTATATTCAATACTTCAATAAATTGCTTTTTACTGATTGAAGGGTTTTTTGCTTTTACATCTGCTTTTGGAGAGCTTAAATTCACATGTATTCTATAGCCCACTCCACTTTCTTTCATTTCCTTGGGTAAATAATTCCAATCTTTTCAGTCCCTTGAAAAACTCTGCCATATCCATCATATCAAACTCTCTACAATACTGTGATTTATCTCTTTTAAACTAATTGACAGTTAATAACGTACTTTGAATAGTGGATAAGAATTAATGAATTTGTATACAATGGCAGTTCCTTTTCTGGTTTTGTGCCCTCTTCTGATTACAGCTATAATTTGGATAACAGTACCTTATCAAACTGTAATAGTGCTCAAATTTTTTGTTATATTAATACTGTTAATTTAGAAACTTTTCAGACATATAAATGGAAACTTATTTTCTGCTTCCAAAACACACTGGTTTGCATATACCAACAAGCAATTTTACATGTCATCCTGCTGTCTTTTCGCAAAGGTTGCTTGGATTCTCCAGGTCACCTTTCCAATATTTGTGAATTTGATTAAATTGTTTCAAATCCTTAGTAAATAATTCTACTTCATGAATGAAATTCTACAGATGACTAATAAAAGATATTGAACATCTCCTGTTCTATATTTAAGGCAAAAAATTAAATGTCTTGTAAGTTAATATTTCTGTTAATTCCTCTCAGAGATTTTTGTGATCCATGAAAATATTTTACATCTCATATCATGGCTTTTTCATTTAATAGCTTGGTGTGAGGAACCTTCAATTACACCTTTTAAAAGTGTATGCAAATTAGCACTATATTAAAATTTAATCCACTATGCTACTATTGCAATCAAAACCCCCAGTAGATTAGTGAGGTACATTTGTCATTGCAGAAGCAGTACCAACTACTTGTGATTTCAGTTATTGCAGTGATTTCAGTTACTACTACTGAGTCTTTGTTGTCATCACATACTTTTATATACAGGCAGTTGTGATTGTAAAGGATAAGAATTACAATTACACGTGCATGTTTTTTCAATAACAGCAACCAACAATTTCCAAACCTGTTCCCTACACAAACTTTATGAGACCACTTGCAGAGTATTGGAAACTCTCCTTCAGTAACTTAAAATCTATTGACCAATTTTCTACCAAATTTGTTTTTGAAAACAAGAAACAAATAGAGAACAGACATTCTATTAATACTTCCAGAAAATGAATACCACAGAGCAGAAAAAAGGGGAAAAGACAGTACAAATGCCTTAGCTATAAAAAAATGCTTCAACAGAATTTAATGCCTTTTATTATATGCCAAAAACCTACACCTGGCTTTAGAATAGATTCCTGTTTTCTAATAAGTTTTAAATGTCATACTGCTAGGGCATTTAAAATATTTTATTTCTGCATGGAGTGAGCTGTCAGAAGACTGAATTTATGTGGCAACCATAGCATCTAACTGAAACATCAACCAACAAAAAGGCATAAACTCAATGAAAATTATCCATTATTTCTGTTCTTTATTAAGTGGTTTGCTAAAATGTAAATACAGTTGTTTGTTATTCTGTAGTTCTTTGAATGTTTAAGGAAATTTATTACACCAACACTCTAGTATAAGCAAGCTGTCAATCAAGCTTCCCCCAAAAATAGAGGCATGTATTTTCAGAAGTGTATACACTTTTGATGACATTTTCTGTCCTTTAACTGATTTTAAAAAAACATTTTTCAGGGGATTAAGAAAACCAATATAAATTTGTAATTATGATAATTAAGTTTATATTCCTGGAAGTCTATAATTAGTTTTGCTGCCTCTCCAACACAGTACTCGTTCAGCTCATGCTGTAAGATGCAGTTCACAGCACTGCATATGTAGCTGAGTAGTTGGAAGAAGCTGCACAGCTTCCATCCTCTAGGGAAGAGATGGTTCTGCAACAAATATTATTTAGTTTGCAAAGTCATCTGAAATAAGTACAACAGTCTAAGTTGTTCCAGTCTTATCCCATATCATTCTTTCTTTGAAACCACACCTTGTAAACATGAAATATATAGCATGTAATCTGTGTCAGACAACCTCAAGATTCCTTCCAAAAAACTTAAAGAGACTGATTCACAGATGTACTGGAACAGAGAACTCTTTCTGCAATCTGGCGCCTTGGTATCTTTCAGAATCCGGGACATAGTCCAAAATAACAAAAAACTAGAAAAGAGGTATTATCACCCTTGCAGCAGTCAGAGGCTCCAAGGTGGTAGAAATAGCTGAGCGTGAGTTATAAAATGTGCTTCAGTCTCCAAGCAGCTAAATTGGAGTACACTGAGATGCATCAGACACACAAGCAGGTGCTTATAAAAGGGCCCAATCCAAATGCAGCAGGAGTAACCTGATAAGACTTACATCATGATACCTTTTCTCAGCAGCCAAAAGCATATGAATGAAGGCAAAAAACCTGATTTTCTTTCAAATGCTGTATTTCCCACAGACAATAGAACTTCATAGTTTAGTTTGATCATCTGTCTGATAAATATCATGCTTTTTTTTCCCTTTCCTCCAAACTCCAGACTTACATATCTTGGTGGATGAGAAGTGAGTGTATAGGCAAGTGGGCTGAAGGCAATTTAAGAGTATTAAAAAACATAGAGAAGAAAATAGAATAAGCACTATTACATGCATCATTTTATGTGGGGAAGAAAAACCAGCCGAAAGCACAAGGATGTGAGATAAAGAACATCCATCATGGAAAGCAACAAAAACAGAACTATGAAAGAGCAAGTAAAGTAGGATAGAATACATTAAAAAAAGAGGGAAACAGATTTTATGATCAACTATAGAGAAGAAAAAGACTGATGTGAAGGAAAATTGGTGAAATATTGAGTTAAAAATTAATATATTGTACCTCAAATTGTGAAGTAAATCAGTCTCAAACAGGAAGTGTTTGGGGGGGTGATGGTGATGGGTGTTTCTCCACTTGGAAACTGGCTGGTTGAATCCAATCAAATTTGTCAGTGGTGTAGAATTCTCAAAGATACCTATAAAATGCTAAGTTCATGAAATCAAGATGCTGTGATTGTCCTGACCAAGGGAAAGGATTCAGAATGCATTAACACCCTGTCAGACATTAGATGATCCACAAAAGGATGAGACTACACTAAAAAAAAATTCCATTAGAGCTTACAACTACTCTCGAAATTCAAAAAAAAAACCCTGAACACCCCCCTCCCCCCCCCAAAAAAAGAAGGTAAAAAAAGAAAAGTCAGGCATCTACTGTTCAAGGAACCACTCTTTTAAAATATTTCTTCCTCTTTTACCGGGGAAAAGGATATGGTAATATTTGGTATAGTATTTACCACTAGAAGTAATAACAAACAGGTGTTAAAAGGCCCTCTTGATATGTAAACGTGCTGTACAAAGGGAGACAGTATTACTTTCCTTTGGAAAATTAAAGCAAGAGAAGCAAAGTGACTGCAAGGAAAAGCAGCAGTGAAAAAGCTGGATGGGAAGCAAAGCCAAGCAACCCAGAACACCTTCCACCCACTACTTCAGTCTGCCTCGGAACCAGAGCATTCAATGCATAACATAACACATTTTGTGGAACTCAGTTAAAAGAGAACATACAGCATACAGTAATCAACGAGTAGAGCTTTTCAGAAAAGCTGTATCATTCTTTCAGTTTGTTTTATACCGATCAATCCCTTCTTGAAATTACAAATATGCAGTTGATAGTCAAGATGAGCCAGTGTATTAGCTCAACACAAATGACCAGCAACAACTCTTCAGCTTTTTTGACAAAACCAGATTTTAGGTCACGGTGTATATTAGCCAGCTACACTTTTAAAGCATAGTCAAGCCAGTTTTTCACACCCAGAAGTGACATCAGCTTGCTTGAGGAAAATTAATCTTCACTACTATTTAAGCAACGAGAAACTTCAGACAGTATTGCCCTGCATGCCTTCTCATCTATTTGCTTATCTACTACTGCTAGTACCAGAAAGGCAGCTAAATTAAACCAGTAAGTGATTTTCTTAGGTTCTACACCAAAAGCATCTAGAATCCCAGATGATTACATTTCACTGGCAAGCAAACTCGGATGCTTGGACACAACATAGTTGAACATACTTAAGTCAATTACCAAAGCTTTGCGAATCAAACACTTAAAATTCAAGGATAACAAGGCAGAACTACTTTAATGATTTTCAACATAGTTCTCCAGATAGACTATCACAAACTTCTTCACAATCACAATATCACTACCACAAAATAGACCTTGAAATTTTTCACTTTTCAGGAAGCACACCGTTCAGCTTCATACAATACCTGCGATCGGCATGCCAAGAGAAAAAGGAATGCAGTCACACGGAATCAGTTACCAATTACTGCCAATAAACCAATCGACTACAGTGGAAGAACCACTTTTGATATTAATAGGCAGTGACTCATTCGAAGCATCATATAGCTTTCCTTACTTATGGATTCATCATTCATAGATTTAAGATGAAAAAGTCAGCTCATTACTATAAGAAATGCTAGTTCAATGTAGCATATTTCATCTGTTGGAGATGCAAACAAAAGCTCTTGGTGTTGAAATGTGTGGGACTTTTACCTAAAAATCCTGATTCTAGCATACTAAGACATAGCATACCTGTGTCTTACAGAACAGATCTTAATGCAGCACCTTGCTCCACTCGATAAAATCCACACATTCTATATGCCCTCTACGCTTATTCTATCCTTTTTTAAAAACAAATGAAACCAAGTGATACTTCCTCAAGCTAAGAAAACAAATGATTCAAACCGTGACTGCTGAAAAGGGGGGAAAATCCAAAGTAGAGCATTTAATCAGATTAAATGCCACTGTGTCGCAATTAGATGTCACTGTGTGCTCACTTTAATTCTGAAAGCACATGCAGCTCGAAGAGAAGTCATGGCACTGTACCGCTCCAGGTGCAAGCGCGTGCAATGCACACACCTGGCGCTGCAGCCAGCCCTTGGCCGGCGCTCCGCACTTCCCATCCCTCCTGCCCGCGGGCGCGCAGGAAGGCGTTTGGGAGCGGGCTGGGAGAAGTTGGAACCTACGTGCTTCTCCTCGCTGCCGGCCATCCCCCGCGATCTCCAAGCCCTCCTAACAATGGTAGCAGTGTTCCAGCGGGCAGCTCTGCCCGGGAATCGGACCGAACCACCCTGCGCTCCGACCGCCGGTCCCGCCGCCCGTCCGCACCTCTGCCCTGGCCAGCCCCGGTCCCGCGGCGGGGACGGGCGGGAGGGGAGGGGGCGCCTCTCCCCGCACCTGGCGGCGGTGACGTCNCCGGCCGCGAGCACACGGGGCGGCCGGGAGAGGGAGAAGGAGAGGGAAGCGCCGTGCTCCGGCACAAGTGCGGCCCCCTCCCCTCCTCCGCCTCGCAACACGCCCCCCTCATGCCCCTGCCCGCGGGGGCGGCGGGGAGACGGAGGAAAGCGGCTCCGCGGCGTGCTTCCCTTCTTCCCTCCATCACTCCCTCCCGCCGCCGCCCCCCAGCGCGGGTGCGGACAAAGGGGAGGGGACCAACACCTGGCGAG
>VYXD01014213.1:571351-594152 GCA_013397195.1 Hylia prasina
CTCCATCCCCCGCGCCACGATGTCGGCGGCGATCGCCGCGCTCGCCTCCTACGGCGGCTCCGACTCGGAGCCCGACTCGGAGCCCGAGACCGAGGGCGGCGCCCAGCGCTCCGCCGCTGTGCTCGCCAGCCGCGATGCCGTGCTGCACCTCCGGCCGCCGCCCGCCGCGCCCCCGGCCCTGCCCGTCGATGCGGCCCCGGAAGTAGCCGTGAAGGTAGGCAACCTTCTAGGGCCCGGGCCGCCCGCCTGCCCGGCGTTGTGTCCGCACCGCCGGCCTCGGGACAGTGCTGGGGGCAGCCCTGGAGCAGCCCCAGGCTGGGGAAGCGGGGCGGAAGGGGCACGGTGCCGGCAGGGATGCGTTGCCGCCTCCTGGCCCTGCCCTGCCTTGCCTTGAGGTGTGGGGGTCGGAGCAGTGGAGGGGAAGGCGTGTGTCGGGGAGCTCCGAGATTAAGTTTATGAAGCGTGTTAGTTGCATTTCAAAGCGTGCCTTGATTACAGTTCCTTAGATACTTGTTTGCTGTTCCCAGTATAAGATGTTTTCCTGGGTGGTTTTCCCGGGTGGGTACAGGCAGTCGATACTTGATAGAGTGGCTGCAACTGAATCCTGTTCTGAAGGGCAGCCTGAAAGCTGGTTGGTGTTTCTATTTCGTTATGGCTGAGAGAACTTTTATTTTCCAAGTTCTGTATCACATTGGCTCACTTTTGTGATACCGGGAAGGGAGAGGGGAGGGTGCTGGATTAGCTTTGGGACTTTTGTACAGGCAACAAATTTCTCATCAAAAGCAGGCATCTTGTCATGATAACTGCTATTGTTACTGTCCTGCTCCCAGAAGCTCAGAAAAGGTTCTTGCCTAGTGACCAAGAGGTGGATGGGCTCTTTCACTTTGTTGTCACCAGTTAATTCATATTCTATCACAATTTATCATATTTTTCTGTAGATGTTGTATTCTGTATAGTGACTACATTTGTTTATCTCTTAGAGGCTTGGAAATCTGGCTTCTCAAGTTGCAGCATCCAGCAGGCTGTCTTGTGCACATTTCTAAAGAAATGCTAGCTAACGTTTATAATATTTCCTGAGTGTTAGTGGTAAGTGGCAAGTAGCACTGGATGTGCTTTCCACCACACTTAAGCTTGTAGCAACAGGTTTTCCCTTTGCTGTGCCAGTACAGAGGTTTATGTAGTTGCTCAGGGAGCAAGGATCAGATCAGGGAACTGATCTGAATTCTGAAAAAAATACAACTCTGGTGAAGTTATTTATCCTCAGATCCATTCCTTGGTGTGGTTTGCACAAATGCTGTGCTGGTGCAGATAAATCTCCAGTGCCAGTGCAGAAACAAGTGGCTGGAGAAAAGAGTTAGGTGTCAGCAGCACTTTCAGTTCAAAGCTGTTTGCCAGGCTGTGCTCTGGAAGGGGTATCCACCAGCACATCCAGGACTGCTTCTGCCTCAGATGGTATGCTAACTAAGGTGAAAAGGGTGTGAAGCTTTTCAATATCAAAGTGTTTGATTATAATGTTTATAACTTTTACTTGTGAACATAGATGAAGTGCCTATAAACTGCAAATAGCAATAGTTTCAAGCTGAGGCTTTCAGAACACAGCATAGTGGAGCTTCTTTTAGCACCACAACCTGAATTGTGGTGATTTCTTTGTAGAATTAAATCAATCTTTCTTTTCAGACTTTTAGCGTTTGAGAAATAACTACAGATCTCGTATGCCATGTGTTCTCAACACCTTCCATGTCTAAAAATGATAGTATCCCACTGGTCAGCAGTGGAAACTTGCCAGACACCCCTCAGGAATTTACCTGGATTCTTTAGAATTAGAAAGCCTTTACTGAACAGATGTGACAGATGTGGTGTTTTGAGTGTAAGTCACAAATCCTCTGTAAGTACAGGCTTGGAAAAACAGGGAGCTGAGTAAATAGGAAAGCAAAGTTACAGTTCATTAATATCACTTCACTTGTGCAAATGTTGTTTTGACATGAATAAGGATCAAGTATTCCTAAGTGCAAAGATATTTATTGCACAAAGGACCAGGAATGGGTAACAAAAGCTGGTGGTAAGAAGGGAGGTTAGAAGGGTTAGTCATACAATAAATAAAAACCACAGCTTGCATTTTTGGCAGTTGAGATTGCAAACCTTAAGTGGTTGGTGTTCTGCACTCTGTTTTACCTGTTTCTGGTTCAGAATTTTGGTCTGTTAACTGGCATAGACCTTAGACTTATGTATACTTTAAAAAGGAACGGGTCCTCACTCTCTTTAAAAGCAGGCCTCATTGTTAGCACACTCAGCTGCAGCATTTGGGCTACTGCAGTGTGTATATCAAATATAGCCCTAAAATCTACTCCCATATGTATTTCATTTTTCTGTAGAAATCTGCTGAGTCCTTGTTTCAAAGTACATCACAGTTACATAACATCACATTTCTGTGAAAATAATTATTCTGTAATTGAAAGCTGTGTTTTAAAAGTTTGAGGGGCTGGCTTTTGTTACACCCTCTTCTTACAGTCAGTCTTCTTATTGAAATAGGCCTGTTGCTGATCTTGATGTTAAATTGCTCAAAATAGATAACAGCTGTAATTATTGTTGACTCGAACCCAGTAATACTTTACTCTCATTCTGATCTGGAAAGCCCACTGGATGAAAGTTGCATATTTCTGTTTTTAGCACCACTAAAATCACTTGAGGGAAGACAAAAATCACTTGAGGATGAAAGTTTGTGCTTCTGGTCTCTTCATGCAGAAAAAGACAGGTTGTAACTGCTGCACATTCAGAGAGGGACAGCGGGGCTGAGGAAAGGTTCTGCTTCTGCATGAGGAAGTATTGACAAGGCCAAAAGAAACAGCTGAGGTGTAAAGTATGATAGACACCTACAAAAATCACTGAAGGGCACAGAGAGGGGTTAAATACTTCATTTCTCTTCTATTACAGCAACAATAAGCTGTCTTGTAGGAGTTAGGTTCAAAGTAAATAAAGGATGCAGCTCTTCATGCAGTGTGTAGTAGGGCTTATTGGCATGCCAAGAAGTTCTGTGTGTTGAAGAATTTTGCATTGTTGAAAGCAGAGTCTGGACAAGTGCTTGGAAGAGATCCATTGAAGGATGAGGTGTCAATAAATACACAGATTTCCTCAAGTCTCACCAAAACCTGAAAATATTTGGCTGTTGGGAGAGTGCAGAAGTCTCATCATATACCCTTGCTCTGCTCTCAGTCTCCCCTAGATGCCAAGTTTGCATAAGGCAGATGTTTTCTTTTGTGGGAACAGTGGACGGGTTAATCAGGATATTTTCTTTATCCAAATACATTATCAAGCAGTAGGTAAGCATTGCAGGTTGTAAATAGGGGCTGTTCAAGAAAGGCAAGGGAACCCAGTTGCCAACAACGAGGCCATTGTTAAACCAAATTATAATTCATATTCCTACAGTTTCTATTTCTATGGAGAAAATCACCCTAACATTGCTGACAGTTTTGCCTTCACTCTCAATTATAAACATAGAAGGAAATTCAGGAAATTGTGCTTTCTTTTTTTCTGTGAAAAAAATCACAGGAAACATCGCAGCTATAAGCTTTGCTTTTGAGAGAACAATTATTGTTTGATCTCTGTCCAGGGTCAGACTCAGACTGGAGCAGACTTTGTGATATTTCTTCTTTATTTCCTGTGCTCAAGACTACTGAAGGATGGCGTTCAGTCTTGAGCAGAGGACATTTAACTGGGTTAGAATAACTGGTGGCCCAGTCCAGTACAGGAGCTGGAGGATCTGTGTTGCCTTTAATGCAAGAAGGGATTGGAAGTGTCAGTTCCCTTTGAATCTAGTTTACCTTTGGCACTATGCAGGTTTCCAGAAAAGTTTTACGTAGGGGAGGAAATACACTTCAGCTGCACTTATTAATGTTTTTTGAAACCTAATCCTGCCGGCTATGGGGAGAAGAAAGATACAAAGTGGCATGTGACAGTTCTGTAGCAGTGATTGAACCTCAGTACACTTGGGAAATGTTATTTGGTAGCAATGTTTGTCTTCTTTGACAAGGTGGGTTTTCCAGCTTTCTTTGACACAAAATATCTTGTAGGGAGTAGATGTTTAGAAGATGTTGTCATCCTGCAAGATCCTGAAATCTAGCGTGGTTCAGCAAAACCATTTAGCATATGCTTTTCTTGCTGGTTTATTTTTATTCTGTTGAACTTAGTGAGGCAGTCATTTACTGTTAGGAGTGCATGAGTGGATAGAAAGAATAAAAGCTGATAACAGCCATGTGTTAATGTTGGAGCTTCACTGCAAATGCTATTTATCTCTTGGTAATAAATTTGTAAATCTTTAGAATGAGATAATGTTCATTTGACAGCCCAAGTGGTTTAGGCAAGAATTGATATGTGGCAAACTGCTTAAGTCTCAGTGGCTCATGGGATGCGGTCTTAATTGATCACATTTGAATGTGATTGATAATTAAAACTAATTAAATGTTATGCAAAGCAGCCTGCCCTTTTTAGCTGTTTGACTAACTAATAATGACTTATACCTGGGGAAATGGAATGTTGTATGTTTATTATCTGAAATATCCAGGAAAAAAGAAAACCTCCCAACATATAGACATCAAAACTCTCTGCTTGCATGACATGAAGGTGGAAAACATAAGCCACATTATATTCTTTCTAAGGAACAGAATTACCATCCAGTGTTGCAGTACATGGTGCATCTTGGTCTTTTTATTTAAGGCTTAGCTTTGTTGCCTATTACAGGGATTTTACTGCTGTTCAGTAAAGAAATGTTTTTGTCTTGGGTGTACATAAAGAAACTTCTAGCAAGCTTTTTAAACTTTTTTAATTATTGAAATATTTTTTTATTCTATAAATCAAGTGATTTTCATAGAAAATAACACTGTTGTTTTATGGCATTTGGGTAGGAGGGGTTTTTTTAAGAAAAAGAGGACTGTGGCATGTTTAAGGAACCCGTTAAGGAGGAAATCTGATTTACTGTATTTGTAGTCTCAAATTCCTTCTATTTCCTGTCTTCTTTCTCATGCTTAGAAGTGGCCAAGCTTTATGGTAGGACTGAAGAAGCATGCCTTGGAAGGAACCAGACATTTGGTGATCTCTGGGGACTTATAATGAAGCACCCCCTTGTCTCCACTGAGCATCAAAAGCTTCTTTCTGTCTCAAGATAGATTCCTTAGGCAATTCTAATACTCCAGAGAACATCCCTGTGTGCCATTCCCCTGTAATAGTGTGATTGTGTGTCGTTAAAGGAAAGATGTAAAAGGACAATATTTAACTATCAAAAGAATTTTTTCACTTCATCAGATCATCTCTGAACTGTAAAGCAAACTGATATTGGAAGTAAGTAGACATCACATCTATTAAAAAAAATTCAAAGCAGCACCACCAATACAGTAAGTAGTTTGGTGAAATTACATCCTCTGTCTCTTTTTGCCTTGTGCCAGCAGTGATTCTTGCATCTTTCTGGACAGGCATTCATTCAACCTGCCTACCAAACTTCAGTGGATCTATGGAGTGACCATTTTCAGTTTTTGGTTGTCCTTATTTCTGCAGAGTTGTATAATCTCTTCTATGCTGAATTAGATTTCTCAGTTTTTCTGTTCAGGTTGTATTTTCTTAGCCTTCAATCATGGTTTTTTTTCTTTTGAACACTTTTCAGTAGCGTGTGTCTTAGTTGATGTGTGGTGCTCAATGTAGCCACTGTGTTTCAGCTGGGTGATTGTTACTAGTGCTGAGAAAAGCAGAGAGGTGACACATAGAGCAAAGTTTGCAGCTTCTTTCTGTTATGTTTTTCAAGATAGCCATATTCAATAAAACATAACTTCCTAAAACCTTAATTCTTCAGTTTCAGGTTATATGGGGTGTACAGCCCTTTCATGATTACAGCATGCCATAAATCCCATATTAATACAGTTTCTGAGTTGCAGCAAAGACCAGCTGCTTCTCTGCCAGTCATACAGCTGAACTTTTCTCTTTCTCCACAGGAACACTGTATCTGTTTGAGAGCTTTTTGACACCCCTCCTCCCTTTTTATGGTTCCTGTGCCTTTGAGAGTGGAAGTGATCTAGGGTAATACTTAGCCCTTCACTGAAATCACAGATTCCCTCCTCTTTCAGCTTAACTACTGATCATCTCCCATCCCACGGAGCCACTTGTGTCACACTTGGCACATAAGCTACATGATGGATTGCTCACCTTAGGCTTTTAGATAAATCATTCCTGTGACCAAAGGAAAAGCTACAGCACAGCAGAGAGGCGATCTCTTAGATTACCTTATCTCAGTCACAGCTCTGCCAGACTGCTGCTCCTGTGATCCCTTCCCTGTAAGCTGGAGCTATGGCAAATGCATCTGGAATGCATGCAGTTAAGGCTGTTGCCAGCATGAAGAGACAGTGTTGTGAGACCTGTATTACCTTTTCTTGCTTTCTGGGTCCTAGAAAGATGAGTTCTGCTGAAATGGTCTTCTGGTAATGCATGCAGTTATACCCAGAGATCTTCACTATGTGCAGAGGTTGCCAATGAGTTCTTTCCTCTCATCCAGAAAAAAAAAAAAATAAAGCTACAACCAGAATACCCCAATACAGATATCTTGGCAGTTGGTGAAATGAATGATGGGCTAGGTTAATATTTTAAATGTTTCTGCTGCCTACTAGAGTCTCGTAACGCTGTACAAAATGACACTTACCAGATGTTGACCAAAGGATAATTTGTCTGCTGCAATTTGAACACTTGCCATGGACTAACATTTGGCAATATGTTCTGTCAATACTTTATATTCCTATCAAGATTTCATTTTTAAAAAATACTGAGGAAGTAAAGTGGGTAGTTGGACCACATTCAAATTATTACATAGTTTAAACCAAAATGACGTAATGAAAAGATAACCATTACGTACTTCAGCAACACGTCATGAGATTGTCATTTGATGCCCTAATATATGAAAACATGAATGAGACTAGAGGTCTTGAGGAGCGTAGCTCTGATAAATATAACATGTGCTTCAATTTCAAGGCTCGGTGGTTTTCACACAGAAAGAATGTGCCTGTGGTGGTCTAGGAGTGAACATATTGTGTGGCTTTCAAGTGACTCAGCACTGTTCCACCAGCAGTGAAGTAGAACCAGAATTGCTATAATCCTCCAGCAGAGGATCAGCTTTTATGGCACAATCTGTTTCTTTTCTCAATTACCAAGCAGCATATAATAGAACTTCACAGGAAGATAAGAGGAGGAAAAATAGCAGAACTGAAAAATTCTTGGCATTTTTGCAAACCTGCATTTCTTTCCTTTTCCAGATTAAGGAGCAGGAAAAAAACTGTCCTAATTTCAAGAAAGCTGATCACTGTTTAAATGTCACTAACCACTGATCAGATAAATTCTGCTTTATTATTAATTATATTAATTTTTATTTTCTTAAATTTTGAGTTTTGTGGACAAGATGTGAGGTGTAGCTGGAAGAGTAAGCTGTATTATGTGACTTGGAAAAATTGTCTGTGGAAAATGCCCTCACGACATGGAGCAGTCGTGAAAGGAAATATAAATTCGTAGTTCCTAACACAGGTTAGGAAGTGGTTTTTGTATGCTCCTGTTCTAACTGGGGACATGTGGGTTTTTGCTGAATAACAGGATTAGGCCTGCTGTGCTGTTTGCAGGCGAGTTCATGGTGTATCAAAGTCGGGGCTGTGAATGTGCCAGCAGTTGTTGACATCCAAGCCCAGTGAATTGGAAAGGTTGTGTGATGAGAAAAATGAGGTCAGGCTGAGAACTGGTAGTGCTGAGGGTTCAGGCAAGATCAGTGCAGTGGCTGACCTGCCTGTTAAAATAACTGATAATGTGGTGAGAGTAAAGCTTTCTGGTTGGACTTAGCAATTCTGCTAAGAGAGTGGCCTTAGTAGAAAGACAATTAATGGGATTGCTGATGTCATGTTTTTGGTTTGAGTTTTTTTAACATGTTTTATTTTCCTTTGTTGTGCAGTTTTAATCATCAAATATAATCAGATAATAAGCCAGAGATCTCTAGGTGCTGTTTTTATTTTCTGTGTTCTAGAAAATTAGGTTTTAAAATCTTTTAAATCTTGTATGCATGAACAAGTTTGTAATTGACTTGCTGTTAAATTGGGGAGAAAAAAGACTTCTGGGTGTAGCATGTCAGAGAATAGCTAACAATATTAAACAAGTTCAGAATGTACCATTTTGCTCTTTCAAGATACTATAAAGCAAGATTGAGTTTGAGATAATTTTCTGTTAATGAAGCAACTGCTAAAATTTGATTCTCTGTTGTACCACTTTCTTTTGTAAGTCCCAAATGCTTTGGGATCCTGTTGTAGGTAAGCACTGACTAAGCAGTGATGCTAAAATAACTTTTTCAGTATGATTACTAGGGATTTTGTCAGCATACTAGCACATTCTGAGTCCTTTTCAATTGCTATTTTTCTAGAATAAAGATACAGGAAGCAATGACAGTAATAATTCTGCAAAATAACATTTTTCTTCATTAACTGAGGTCTTGATGAATGGAGGGGTTCTGTTGATGTGAAAGAGCCTTCTTAGACTCTGAAATCAGGTCTTTTTGGCACTGCTACCTTATCAGCCATCTTCTTTCTTCTCTATCTTCTATTT
Organism: Hylia prasina; assembly: GCA_013397195.1. NCBI lineage: Eukaryota > Metazoa > Chordata > Aves > Passeriformes > Sylviidae > Hylia > Hylia prasina. The sequence continues at coordinate 579,959 of VYXD01014213.1, forward strand.
CAGCTGCATGTGCCCTTCTGAATTTTTCCCTGTGAGTTACTTGAAGTTATTATTTTGGTTAATCCCTTGTTCTTGTCCCTTCACCTATCAAGTTAAATTTTTGTCACAACAAACTTGCAAATGTGTTTAAGTAGTAAAGCTGAATTACATTTATACCTTTCAGTATCAAAATGTACCTTTTGGAAATAAGGGATTATTGGATTCTGTGAAAATCATTGTTATATTTGATATTTCTATGTAATGTTGATATGTAGTTTTTTTCTTTGCAACTGCCTTTCTGAATAGTTACTCGTGATTTCTGTGTTTTACCTTTTGTAGAGTTCTAGCTTTCATACCTTTATATTAAATTTGTGACCATTTTAATTGGTTCTTCTTTACAAGTCTGGTGTTCAAACTCCTAAAAAAACTTTCCTTCATTCTTGCTGCTGTTTTTAAAATGTGCATGAAATCTTTAAATAAAAAGAAATAATTATTCACATGCAAAAATCTTCAAGTGTTTTAGACCAGTTTCTCAGTGACTGCCTGAGATTGGTTTTGCAATCAATATTTTTTAAGAATAGAAACTTTGGCCAAGGTGCTCTTCTCTTTCATAATGCTGAAAGTGTCAACTTGAACTACAGCCCTAATTTAGAAATAAAGAAGGTAATGTCATTTATTTAAATGTCTGTGTGTGAAAAAGTGGATTTTTAATATGTCTGTTTTATTTCAGGAAGATGTGGAAACCGGAGTCCACCTTGATCCTGCTATCAAGGAAGTTCAATACAATCCCACTTATGAAACTATGTTTGCACCTGAGGTAAGAAACACTGTTGGTTTTTAAAGCAGAAACACCTTTGGCTTAAAGGGCAGTGATTGTATAAATTTTGTGTGAATTTCCTGTAAGACAACTTCTTTGGATGCTTGCTGCATTTTGGAATATAATTTAGGCAAATGAAAAAATAGATTCTACACAAGTGTGTTGGTATTTTTAGTGCTTGAATTTTAATATTCTGCATAAAGTTCTTCTAAGAAGAGTCTTAAAATATTTATCAGAATTATAGCTATGAAAATTAAAAATTAAGCTGGGAGAATAGCATTATGAAGATGTTGAGTTAAACATGAACTGCATTCAAGTGGTCCTTTACTATTTTCACATTTTTCCTATTTACTCATTGTTCTCATTAGGGCAGAATTAACATTTGTAAGACTTGCAGATATAAGACTTTTGAGAGGAGAATTTGACATTAAAATCAAAGTACTTTCAGTTTAGTTATTCACGTCAGTATTATGAATTTTAGTACTTGGAGCTATGCTAAATTTGTATAGTGAAAAACCTTTTAGGACTGAATTTAGACTGCCTGGTGCCATGTGAACCACTTTCCATTTTGTTATAACTGACAGGCTATCTGAAAGATAAAAATAGCTGTTCAAGCATTTAACTTTTTTCCATATTTAACTTCTTTGTACAGTTAGTCTTCTCTTTGACCAGGGGTTAGCCTTCTAGGTAGACTGTACTGTATCAGTCTCAAATTTCTACATTACTTATGCTTTATGTTTACAAAACCTTTTGAGGAACCACATAAATTGGCCTTTTCATAGCAAGTTTACAGCATATCAAAGCCATGGCGTGTGCAAACAAAAGTACTGTTTTTAACTTCCTTCAGTGCTACTGTGTGTAAATGTTTTAGTTAGGGAAACCTGATGTGGGAAAGCCTTGGATTTTGCCTTCTGAATGCTTGTACTGGTCCCATACTGAATGACAGTATGTGTTGGTTCTATCAAGTATCAAGTCAAGTAGTCGATATCCACCTGAGCTCAGTGCCAGTAATACAGGCTAGGAAGTTCAATCCTGAAATCAACTGTTCAGAACAACTGTGTGAAATAACAGATGAAGAAGCTTACTCAGTAGTCACAAAGAAATTTAAAGTTGAAGTGATTTTGCATTACCATTTTTGAAAGACAGGTCTCTTTTTTTGTTTTGTTTTGTTTTTTTCTGAAAAAAGTAAATACACAAAAATAACAAATTACTAATTCTGCTTCACCTTGTTTTAACATTTTTGATGAAGTTTGGACCAGAAAACCCATTTAGGACTCAGCAAATGGCTGCACCTAGAAACATGCTTTCTGGATATGCAGAACCAGCTCACATCAATGATTTCATGTTTGAACAACAAAGAAGAACATTTGCAACCTATGGTAAGTGTTAACAGTGGAATTCACCTTCATCTTTGTTATACCCAGGTTGGACAAATTATGATGGTCTTGATAGAACAATTAATAGGACTGTAACTTCTGTAAATTGCTTTTTATCAGAATTAATAAAATGGAAAAAGGCTTTTGAATAAGAATCCATATGAATAGAGATCATAGTATTTATTTTGGAAAACTAATTTTCCCAAATTTCCCCTTTATATAAAAATATATATATATATATAAAATTCCCTTTTGAACTGTAATCCAGTGTATGATCTCCTAGGAAGCCCCTCTTAATTAATCCTTCCATTAGTTGCATCAAGTATAGAAAACACAAATCAAAATTTCACACTTCTCACATGACTAACTGTAGATCTCTTATGCAAATAGATTCTTTCATGTGATTCTGACTCTCTCAAAACCATAAGGAAGCCTTACTGAGTTGTCAGGTTCTTCAGTGGTTGCCTCTTGATACAAATGGAATGAATCAGATTTGCAGAGAATGGGAATGCATTACTAAAATAGTCTTGGCAAAGAACTGTGTTGGTGGTCAGTGTACTGCTTTCTTATCTTTAATAACATTTTCCCTTGTAAATAGTGGCACTTGAAAAATAAAACATATGAGTCTTGGGGAAGCTTGAGGTTCAAGCAGACTTTATATGAACTTTAAGAAAAATTGATTTTTTTTTAAGATAGGAAAAGTGTGGAAAGACTATAGATTCTAAACATTTTTTGCACACATTTGAAAGAATGAAGCTGCCATGTGTTTACATGTAACAATGGTTAATTTTTTTCCTGTGTTTCATTGTAAGCTTTCATTTCTGTTTTAAATTTGATTGCAAGTGCTTGTTCAGATGAAGTATCCTTTATATACTTGAAATTCTGTTTATTAGGCAAGATCTGATACTTCCTGTGTTAACTTAAAATGTCACAACACTCAACTTTTTGCACAACAGATTTGCATCTTTCTTTATTCATATTGACATTCAAAATGCTACTTCTTGCAAACTGTTTTGCCTCAAAAATCACCTTCCTAAACAAGTATCCTTAATTTCATTAGGGCTTTCTGCATGTCTGAATTCACTTACAGCATTCTGTGATGCATGAGATTGAGACTTTGTTGCTAATATCTGTGGTAGCTAGGTATTACAGTGGAAGAAAATGCCTAATATCAGAGACTATCCCACACTCAATTTTGCTTTGTACTTGAGTTTTATTAGAAGCTTTCTTGTAAATGTTAAAAATTGAAATATATTAATGACAGTTTTTCTCTTACATAGTTTTAGCTAATAGGTACTTTTCACTGGGTTGTTAGGATGTGGAATATTAGCAAATGACAATATTAAAAAATGGATTTCTAGTTTCATAGCATAATTTTAACTTACTTGACTGTAATTTTGATATTAGAACTTGACAGACAGTACAAGTAGGAGCCTCTATTCAAGATCTGAATAGACAGATGAGATTTTGTGCGTTGAAATTAAATGTAACATTTTTGTGTGTGTAAAACAGATACTGGGAAAAAGTGCCTGTAGGCATACGGTGTTTCATATGAGGTTTTTTACTTGAAAAGTTTCATTTGGAGAAAGATAAAGCTAGTAAGTCTACTCAAAACTACTTCTGTTGGTTATGTCATCACTGTATAGCAACTGTCTTGAAAGCTGTATTAAAAGTGAGTATAAAAATGTATTTTTAAACCTTGTAACACTGGCAACTGTACAGCTATTATTCAGCTTTCTAGAAATGTTCAATAGATAATGATCTGGATACAGTGACAATGGAACTATGAAAATGCTGAGATACAGGCAATTTAAACTGCAAGAACCAGCGCTGAGGAGCTGAAGTTCAAGCTAGAAGATGCAGTAAGTGAGCACGATATTCTGGTTCAGTAGAAGATCTGTGAAAAACAGCACTCCTTTAAGTTGTCAGAAAGTTATCTATTAACATTTTCAGTACTCTCTTTTTCCATTTGGAAGGATGTAATAAATATCTTCTCAGAAAACACCAAGAATAAAAATGCAAGTAAAACTGATAGGCATAAACCCAAGCCATAGATATTTTTCAAGGCTGAGTCATAACTTATTAGAAGAACAGGAGTAAACCTCTCTTTTAAAAGCTGCAGATCTTGAGTCTTCTGGTCTGTTACTCTGTTTAGCACCATTGCACTAAGGCAGGAGGTCTCGAGCAAATCTGCAATAGCTGGCAAGTAGATAAGCAGTGACTGTAAATGAAGGATGAGGGCAGTAAATGAGATCCTGTATCCAAAACAGCTCAACTGTCTCAGTGTCTTTCTGTCTTGGTTTGGAAAGACAGGGGTCTGCCAGGGAAAGCTGGAGCTCCCCTTGGAATGGAGAATGTAAACCCCCTCCCTCCAAATTATTATGATTTTGCAATTAGGGGCTTTCAGGCAAAGATTTGGGAATAGGAATAACAGGTCTTTTACTAGGAATATTAAAAAATACAAATGTAGTAGTACAAAAAAACAAGCAAACAAATAAAGATCCTAGAAACCCTGACAGAGGCAGAAGTATGACCTGACACCCTGTTGGTCAGGGTGTTGGAAGCAGTCCAAATAAATCCTCCTGGAGTAACAGATGTGGTTCTATTGAAGTAGAGATGATCCTGTAGAAGGGGTTCAGTGGTGGCGAGATGGGTCCGGTCTTCCTCTGGAATCCAGTGGAAAAAACAGTATCCTTATGTTCCTACGTCTCAGTTCTACCTAGGTAGGCATGTTTGGCTCCCCCCACTGGGTGGAGCATCTCCCAGTGGGATGATGTAATGTTTTCAGTCATGTGGTGAGCCTTAATGGCCCATTAACAGAAGATATCCCCTGGAGGGAGGATGGAAGTGATAAAGAACACTGTCCCACCTGGTTTTAACAGCTGGCTCATTAGCAGAAGGCACCTGCCCCCTCCCCCCTGGAGTTATGAGGAATGGGTTATACAAGAGATAAAGAAAACACCCCCTAACCAGTTTCAACAGATGGAAATAGAATAAGCATTTTTGGTTACGTATTGCAACCTAAGACACTTTCACAAAAAAGAAGACAGATACATATTCATTGAGAAACCTGTATATTAATCACAAACAAAACCCAAGTATTTTTTGGCAACTAGTCTTTCTTATCTATTTCTTGTGCAGTAAATATTTACTCTTAAAAGTACATTTTTCTTCTGATGCTTGGGTAGCTGAGAACGTCTGTGCTGTCATGACTGAGGGTCCTTTCAGCCCTTTATTCCATTACACAAGTGGCTGGCAGTGGGTACCTAGTGAGGAGTAGAAGAAGGAAGCAAGAAAATAGTGATACACCTGAATAATTCTTTGCCATATGGAGTCTGTCAACCAGGGGAAATGCTTATGTATTTATTAATTTTCAAACAATTTCTTGGGGGTTTTCTGTTTTTTTCTTTTTGACAAACTTTTCCAGCTCCCTCTTGAACCCATATAATTTTTCTTTGTACAGCAACCTTTTTTAGGCAGCTGTGCAGCTTAGCAGCTCCTTGTGTGAGGAAGTGTCTCTGTTTCGAACTTGTGGAGCTTAACAGCTTTCTAGTTTGGCTTCATATTCCCTAGTCTCTTATGCTAGAAAACAAAATGAGCAGTCATTTCTCATTCACCATTTCTGTGTGATCTCTTATTTTATTGATCTTGGCTGTAGCTTCTTCTCAGTCTCCTTTTGTTTTTTTCCACCTGGATAGGTCTGATCAATCTTGTTCCTCTGTTGCAGCCTTTTCATGCCTATGGTTGTCCTGGTCTCTCTTCTGTATCTCTTCTAGTTCCACTGTATTGCTCCTAAGATGGAGAGCAAAACTGTGCACAGTGGTTACATGTTAATCTCACTGTGAATTTGTTCTGTGAGTAACTTGCTCAAAGCTACTTGCTCCATTTTTCCAGATCATTTATCAATATGTTGAATGTCATGGGCCTGAGCATGAATCCACTAGCAGCTTTCCTGTGCTGTGCAAACCAACCATTTATTCTTGACAGTGTTTTAATAACTTTCCATCAATTGACCATGTAAGGACCTGTGGGTTTTCTGAAGTGTCTTTGAGGCACCCTGTAATCAGTCTAACTTGATTTTGTGAAGGTGTCCAAGATAAACTAAGCTTTGTTCATTCTCAGGATTTTCACCTCAGAAATATTCTGGAGGTTTTGTCATTGTAATTTACCTTTAGAGAAAATTGTGATATCTGGTCTCCTGTTATATATAATGCTCATCCAAGTGCATACTTATTTTCTTTATTGTAGTTTCTACTTGAATCTTTTAACCAGACAAATGTCTGGCAGGTTGATCTGTAGTTCTCCGTATCTCCTCTGAAATGTCTTTTGAAAGACAGCATTGTATTTGATACATTCCTTTTCTGTCATATTAAGGTGAGAGTATCTGCACTGTGGTTTGACTTTAGATCTCTTGGGTGACTGCCTCTGATCCTGATGTTTTGTTACCGCTTATTTGACACTTTCGTTTCCCGGCACTTCACTTTGAGGTAGATACAGTGTCAAGTTGCCCATAAAGAAAGGTTCTGGCACATGAGTCTACCCAAGCTCCACCATAATCAACATGTGCTTAATACAACCCTCACAGATGCTCTTTTCAGTCCTTGATCATCTGTTGGCCTACACACTGTTGGGTATACTTTCTGTTCCTGCCAGTTTTGACAAAGGACAAGTGTTAGTTTTTATATATCATAAGATTTCCCTTGCTTTTGGGGGCAGGCTGCCTTAGTGTAGTGTTTACTTTGTCTGCTGGAGTTTGGTCTTGGTATTTTCCACATCTGGATGCAACTTCAACTCATTGAAGAATAGTTTCTTATTTCTGATAGTTTCTCTTTACTTACTATTCAGCTGTGCTCACTTCCTCCTGGTTGCTTTAAAGTCATCTTTTATTAGCTGGTCAGCATTAGGTTTTTTTCTCCTACATGGTGTCTTTGAAGTGCCCCTGCATCTGAAAAAGATTTTACCCTTTGGTACTCACTTTCTGTTCCTTTTAAAAATCTTTTCTTAATGTAGCTCTCCTGTTTTGAAATTGAAATCATTGTCGTAAATGTTTTTATATCTTCCTTTGCTTTGTCAGCAATGTTGGTTTTATACCCCATTTTGGTCATTGTTAAGATGTGCATCCTTAGAAAAAAATCTTAAAATCAAGTTTCTTGCACTGCTAAACTGACTTTTTTTCATGTGAATCTCTGGTGTGACTGCTTCATGGTACAAGTACATTGTGTAAAAATCATCACATTTTGGTCAGAGATTTGTGCAGTCTGCTACAAGGAGATGACTAAAATATGTCATTATTACTGTGCTTCTTTCCCTGGCAACTGTTGTTTAATTTCTGTTACCATTTCATGGTTACTGCATTTTCTGTCTTAATGGTCACTCTGGGAGTTCTGGCAACTGTATTCACTACTACTTAGACCTGGAATTTCATTCCACAGGATCATTTAATGCTCATTAACACTATTAACTTGTTAATCTGATTTGTCTTTAAGCTTTCTATGGCATAGAGCATGTTTTTCCCCACTGGCATGGCCATTTTACTCTGTATTTTTTCTACCTGGTAAAGCATATATTCTATCCAATTATGTCAGTACTGCCCTACCAATTATGTTAGTTTATTACTTTAAAACAAGATATTTCAATGTTACTGTGTATTATTTTTAGCCTCTGTCATTTTGCATGTGTGCTTAGGTTTTCCATTTCCCTGCTTTCAGTTTAAATAGGATTCTGTGATTATTACTGTCCCTGTTACCTGAGATTTCAGATCTCTGTGCTACCTTTTCCTTGATGATATGGGTTTCTAAAGATTGTGTGTCATTGCAAACTGCTTACTTTTCTTTAGGTATTTTTTTAAGTATTATATTTCTTTAGGTATTCTTTAAGTACCCCGGCTATTTTATCAAAAAGTACTCTTTCAACCTTCTCAGTGCCATCTGCTTTTTAATTTAAATGAGACGTACCCATCTCAGTAAGGTTCCCTTTATTCCAGGAGTTTGGGGAAGTGAAGTTGAGATGAAGTGCATCTCACAGGCACTGGACATGTTTTCCACACTATGGTTAAAATCTGCAATGGCTGAGAGAGCTGGGACTGTTTAGCTTGGAAAAAAAGGAGTCCTGAGTGAGAGACCTTATTGCCCTTTACAGCTACCTGAAAAGAGTATGCTGATGGCATAATCCATAAAAAACATTGAATAAAATAGTCCAAGTAGGCATTTTATGATCCTGTGAAAGGTCCTCTCCCAGTCTAATGGAAAGCCATTAATAATTGCTCTGTGGAAGTCTGACTTTTTTAATTGGTAACCAGTTTTGCATCTGCAGTCCTAGGTAATCTACCCTAGTTTGATTCCATTGACATAAGGCAGCCTTCTTATTTTAATTTCAACTATCAGACAAAGGCTGTCTCTAGAAAATAAAGTTCCCCTTCACAAGACATTATGATTTAAAATGCTTAACTAGCATTATTTTTCAATGTTGCATTCCTTGGAGCATGTCAAAAAAGGCTAGGAAGTCCTAACATACAGCACGTTTATTCTTCTGTATCTGTGCTCTCAGCTGAAGAATTTTTTCTTGAAAATTCCATTTTGAGTATTGATTAAAAAGTCAATATATGAGCACATATACATTTTCAGAAGCAGAATTACAGATTATTTTTTACATGCTGCACATAAACTGCTCCTGAATATTTTAGCCATTTCATAGCTATTTGAGCATCAGTGCTCATCCCAGAAGTGGACTGCTTCATTCATGCAACATTTGGTATATTTAAATCTCTTCTTCACAAGATATTAATGTCCTTTTTAATAAGAAATAGTCTTCTCTCCATGAATCTCAAAGCTCTTTATGAGTAGTGAGTAACTTGGTTATAGCAGGATTATGTCATCACTAACACGGATATTTTTAGAGCCTAAAATAACTGTCTTGGAAATAATGCTTAGATTTTTTTTTTTTTAATCTACTCATGTAACATGCAACACCTACAGTCTCTGTTACCTGTTAACAATTGTAGGCACTTTATTCTCTGATTACTTTGATTCTGCAGAGATGCCAGTGTAGAGTGAGTTAGTCCAGCTGTATTTTTCTTCATACTTGAGCTACCTTGAGTCTCTGTGTGCTGCATTGCACAGTGTGGTGTAAACAGGCTTTAATTAGCTGTCTTTCTGGAATGCACATCAAAGTCTAATTATTTAACCAACCATTTTTGGGTGCACTGAAATTACAGAGGTAGGTGGAATCGTATCTTTCATTGCTAAAATGTTGTGGGAAATATCTGCCTCCTAACTAAAACTGAAGGAGACATAGAAGTCAGGGCACATTATGTGGGATACCAGCTGAGTAGGATAAAAGCAAGCTGTCTTTTGCAGCTGCGTTTAGGAGTCCCAGCCAGAAATAAAATATTCCCTTTCACATATCCACTAGAAAGTAGAAATTGTTCAGAGCTTTTCTATGAGAAAGATGCTGGACCAAATTCAACTCAACTATAAGAAATCTCCACTTCCACGGGAAGCTGTGCTTGGCCCAGGGGCCCTATTCATGGGAATACTGTCCCTCTTTTACAAGCACCAAGCAAATAGAGTCCTGGAGATGGTGTCAATGCAGTTGGAGGACAAGTAAACCACTGTATTGATTTTGACAGAAATCCAAAGTAATATCTCTCTACTGTTAACAGAAACCTTATAGCTTGGATGAGAACTCATTGAAATAATAGCTTAGTAAAAGCAGGCAGCAAAATTAGGGAAGTCTGATTGCAGTGTTGGCTCAGTTTGTTTATCCATAGAAGTAAATCCTACTAAAAGTCTAGAATAAGTTCTTTTATTGTTTTACAGAGGAATAGTGGAAATGTATATTTTGTAAGATGACACTGGCGTATATTTCTCTCCCTCTATTGTATGTATTCATGGATCATCTGGACATATGTTGTTCCACAGCTGGGTCTTACCAGGTTTGAAACTACAGGGCTGGTTGGCAGGTGGGATGCTTTATTTGGATGGGAATACCTGCTGTGTTCTTGGAATGGCTCTTCTACTAATTTCAATAGTACTTTTTTTTCCCCAGCATCTGAAAAGAAATTACCTGGACCATGTTCTAGGAGAGTAGTCTTTCTGAAAAATGTTTGGGAAGACAATTTCCTTTGGCTGTTGGAATGGTGTTGATTGGTTCTCAACTTGTATGTATTTATATGTGCCTTTATTAGCCAGTGGTATCCAGAGTAGACTGGATAATCTCCCCCTGCTCATAATTGTCTCTGTGAATCAACTAAAATACAGGAATTGGATTGTGTGCTGTAGGATTCAATTCATTATGTGTGTGTGATTACTTTTACTGGTGGTTTAGTATCTTTCTTTCTCTTTTTTTTTTTTTTTTCATCCTTGATACAGAGAAATTCTTATTGACTCTTCAAGAGACATTCTGTCACTTTAATATTTAATAAAAATTGGTGTTATGTCCGCCAGGGAGCAGTCTTTCCCAAAAAAAAAAAAGCCATGGTGGTCAGTAAGTGTTCGGTGCACCACCTGTTCTTTGGAAACCAAATGAATTTATTTGTCTCTCATAAGATCATGCTATCCTCTTCAGGAGAAATGGAGAAGAAAAAGTTGGATATATGTATTAAAACTGTAAATATTCTAAACAGCTATGAAATGCTGGTTCATTTTATAAATTATTTATAAGAGTAAATGCAGCAGATTTTGTTGTGGTTGGGGTTGTTTTGTTTGTTTTTATCGAGGCTCAGTAGCTGTGGTCAGGAAATGAAGATGTGAATACTGTATTCTCTTAAAAATTAAAGGCCATGACTGCTGCTTCTGGTACCATCCACAGTAGGTAAAACAACTCCTTTCAAGTTGAAGCTTTCCCAATTCTGGTAGGAGGAGGATTAAGTAATTTTTGCTGTGTGAGACAGAATACACACAAAGCTCTAGGAAACTTTATCTCATTTATTTTTTTCCCCCATATCTGTCCTCTGCCTTACAGCTGCTGCCCCCCAGGACTGCCAAAGATGGGTAGCACTGTCTTTGACCCAGAAGAAGTAGTGGTCAGAGCGGAATGCTGCTTGCTGCTGAAGCCAGAGGGCTCTGTGTGTGCAGCAGCCACGGGCTGGTTTCCACGTGACTTACTGGCTTTGCAAACCAAGGAGCAGTGCCCTGCACTAAAGCAGCACCCATTTAACATCCTGTGTCTCTGAGCTAATTTTGATTTTGAGCTAATCTTTTCCTTATGCCATGTTACTACAAGAAGCGGTTGCTGTGGCATTGCAAAATCTGATGTTTGCATTGCAGCAAACTGACCTGAATTCAGTGTTGACCTCGCTCGGAGCAGGGGCATCCTGGGGTCCCTTCCCACCAGGTTGTGTGACTTGCCTTCCTGGGATTACCCACCCTTTGTATATTATGTATCTTATGTTATTAACTGTTTCCTATTACATTTATTTGTGTCTCTCTGTTGTGCAAATTTAAGCATTCTGATAGCAATATGTACTCAAGGGTCTCATGGTACTACTTCATAATAATCTTTATACTCAGGCCAAGTGAAAAGTTAATCCCCAGCTTGTTCAGAGTTAACAGAAAAGAATTTGCAGAGGGACAGGATAGTAAAAGTTGTACAAAACTGAAAAGCTTGAAATAACAGTATTTTTTTTCCTCTTGTTCCAGGTTATGCATTAGATCCCTCTGTAGATAACCCTGAAGCTGCTACCAAATATATTGGTTCTGTAGAAGAAGCTGAAAAAAATCAAGGTAATTAATTCAGAATCTTGTATAAATTACTTGCATCTCTTAACTGTTTTCATTTCTTCTTTACTAAGAAATGGAATAGGTATTAGCAAAGGAAGATATTATGGGAGACTTACCCATGCCCAAAAACACAGTAAAGTGGAGATGTGTTGCAATTTTAATGTAGAGGGGGAAGAGAGACATTGGAGTGTTTTGTCTTCTGAAGTAGCAAATGTTTCAGGTTGTCATGACAAATTTCACAATAGGATTTGCAGTGTGCCATTGCATGAATATAATTTATCTGTACAAATTGAAGTAGCTTTTTGGTCCTCTTCGATTCTGTCTTGGCTAACATGGTCATGTGTTTGCATTATGATACCCATATGTTGAGCTAATCATCATAACAGCTCCTCAGGAGCAAACTGATCACTCTGTGTGCAACCTCTGGCACTCCTGTTGGGAGCTGCCTGTTATCTCTGCTTAGCAAGTTAAGCTCTTTGGGTTATTTGGAAAATAAAAACCACTGGAAGGTTGCCAAATGGTAGCAGTGTGGCATGCCACTGGGAGGATTGGCTACCAGAGGCATGGGGCTTGTAATTAATACTTTGATACAAGATATTTAACACTCAAAGGGACTTGTTTGCATTGGAAAACTATCTGTGTTAATGTCATGGTTATGCTTTCCCTTGCATGTCTTTTTCAAGTGTCCTATTCACATGGGTATACAAAGGATCTTTATTTCTGTGTCCTGTTCCTCAGAATGTATCCAAGCTTATTTCACTCTTTCCTTCCAGAGAAGGAAATCATAAGACTAAACCATAAAAAAAAATTTAAAAACCCTTTTCATAACAGAATTTTGTACTTCATTTTAAGAAAACCCTTGATTAATGTGCCATTCCTTCTGATCACTACTTAACTTTTTACATTGCCTATTTTCCCCTTGTTTGTGTAAAGCTTCTTTTGTCTCTTTTGCACTAGACGAGTATTACTGCTGCTACAGAAAAACATTGTTTGAAAATTGAACATAATTGTATATACAAACTTGAAAAACTTAAAAGATGTTAAAATAATTACCTACAGGTTTTTTTTCCTCCACATCTATACTGTATAGTGGTTTTGACACGTGGAATTCTGAGGGTGCAGTATTTGTGAAAAGCTAGTATTTCTATGAAAGAGGAGAATGCTTGGAGGGGGATGTTTCTGTCAATAGTGACAGACTTTTTAAGAGGGCTTGTACCAATAGGAAAAGGAAAATTATTTTAAGCTAAAAGAGGATAGATTCAGACTAAGTTATAAGGAAGAAATTTCTTACAATGTGGTTAGTGAAATACTAGAACAAGTTGCCCAGACACGTAGTGGGTGGCCCATCCCTCAGAACATTCAAGTTCAGGCTGGACAGGGCTCTGAGCAACCTGCTGTAGTTGAAGATGTTGCTGCTCATTGCAAGGTGGTTGGAGTAGGTGACCTTTTGAGGTCACTTTCAACCCAAACCATTAAATAATTCTATGAATTTTTTTGAACTTAAAATACAAAGTTGTGGTTGGGTTTTTGGGACATTTGTCTTGTTTTCATTTTGGGACTATTTTTTTTCAAACCAAGATGGTTCAGAGGGATCAGAAAGCCAAGAAGACTTTACTTTAAAAAACTACACTGTCTAAAGCATGAAAATTGATGTATTCAAACACTCTGCAGACTTACTGTTAAAAATTCATAGTACATGCATGGTTAAATATCCGAACAAGCAAAGATACGCAGTTTAAGTGGTTGCTCTATTACTGTGCATAGTTAGCAGTGTTCATAGCTGGAAGAGTGAGCAATGCTTCAGCCTGTTTTACTCAAATACTTTTTCCATGTTCTTTATACTGAAAGGAGCTGTGGTGGTGGCTTTTTCTTTTAAACTGACTATGGTGTAACCTCTGATGTATTCTGTGTTAGCAGTTAGTCAGTTTATTGTTTTCTTCAGGTTTAACAGTGTTTGAAACAGGACAGAGGAAAATTGAAAAAAGGAAGAAATTCAAGGAAAATGATGCATCTAATATTGATGGTTTTCTGGGACCATGGGCAAAGTATGTTGATGAAAAAGAAGTAGCCAAACCGTCAGAAGTAAGTACTGCTTTAACAAAATGGACACCAATTGTCAGTACATGGCAGTGGTTTCAACAGAGATCCAGCTGCACTAGTGCTTGTCCAAGCTATTCTTTGGGGTAACAGAAACATTTGGGTGATATGTCCAAATAAGATGTTCCAGATATTCTGCATTCAATTATTTGGAACACTTTTTGGAAATCTGTGTGTAGAGTCTGATTAAAAGAAACATTTTGGGG
>VYXD01014213.1:594180-662376 GCA_013397195.1 Hylia prasina
CTGGCAAATGAAAACCCCCAGTATCACACACACAAATACACCCTGAACCATCCAACCAACAGATATCCTTCTTGTCCAGTCAGTGCTTAGCTTTAGTCTATGAATAAAAAGATAATAGTTCTTTTCAGTGTACATAGCTTTTCAAGCCTTTATGGTTTTGATAAGAGGATACTCTTTATTGATACTTAGAAATATTTCTAATCTCATTTAGCAAATAAATGTGTTCTTAATAGTGAGTAAACAAGAGTACAGTTTTGGGTTTTGTTATGTGATTCTGAATGCTGAGTATTTTAAGAGGTCATGTTTTATTTTTTCCAGGAAGAGCAGAAGGAGTTGGATGAAATAACAGCTAAGAGACAGAAGAGAGGAAAACTAGAAGATGATAAACCTGGAGAGGAGAAGACTATATTACATGGTAATGGCATCTTCCTGGCTGTTCTCATTTTCTAGCTCACTGTGTTTTCTTGCCTGCTGTGGTAATTAGTAAGGATGGCATTCAGCCTCAGCACCTTGATGTTTCTGTATTGGAGATAACAGCACTCACAGGCAAAAGCATAAAGGACAGGGAAAGAGATAAATAAACTTGGACTAATTCCACTTCATACTGTGAAGAGCAGTGTGGAAATGTCATTTTTCAGGGTACTGGTTTTATTTATTTATTTTTAATGTTACTGGATGCACGTATCCCTTTCCTGTTTCACAGAGCAAACATATTGAAGTTATGAGTTTGGCTTAGTTTCAGCTTCAGAATTACTGTAGTTTTATGTGTCAGTGTTTTCATCAGCAGGTAGGGCTCTAAGTTATGGATAATGAACAATTTAGAAAATCACTTGGACTTTATACTTCCTCAATTTTTAATGTAAATGTTCTTGCCATCATACTATGAATAATTGGGTATCAATTAATTACCCTACAGAGGCTTGTAGTATGTGATACCTTCAAAGAAAATGGTTTGGTAATTAAGTAAGATTCAGTAACTTTTTGAAACTGGTATTTCAGTTGTCTGCATACAAAATAGCCCTCTGTTACACTGCTTGGTGCAGATAGTTTGGTAGACAGGGTCTCTCTTTGTGTGCCAGTTTCTCCAGCCAGGCTCACACAAGCTGTGAGCATCCTTTCTAATGTGTGTTGAGGAAGAAGTGGTGGCTGTGAGATGAATGTTGCTGAAATTAGGATATTATTCTGTTTATGTGTAGTAGATCATGATGGTATTTAATGAATAGCACTGAACATAACATACATGAGATTTTAGCCACTGAGCCTCCTATGGACTAATTGTTTTGTATCCAAGTTTTCATTATCTCTACCTGCAATTTCACAGTGAGAGATCTTGCCATATAAACTGTGATCTTCTCACATGCAAGCATTCCAGAAATACTCCATTTTGAAGATGTGTTTAACCATGGAAACTGTGCAGGTCTACAACCAGAACTGCCATAACAATATTCCAGAAACTGAGAAATTAATTTAATCAGTGCACAGTTTATGGTCACAGCCACCCAACATATGTGTAGTCTGAAACAATCCATTTTCATGCACAATGCATCTCTGTTTCTGATTGTCCAATTGCTTCTTAAATCTAGTTAAAGAGCAGCTGTTGGCTGCTGCTGGCCAATATTGGTTCATGCTGGCCAAATGAATCTTTTGTTCCTTGATTTGTAATTCTGTTGACATGACTGACACAGCACAGAGCTGACAAGAATGTGAGTTGCAAGCAAATGTCAGGGTTAGAGTTGCATGGGTTAATCTATGTAGCGTTAATGTAAGCAAAGTCTTTTTGGTGAGGGGACCTCTCTTGCTGTTTGATGGTGAGTAAAATGGATAGGAGAAAGATTGTCTTAATGTTTGGATTATAAGATTCCAGGCAGACTTTGCTGAAATGATTTAATTTGAGTTTAAGTGATGTCAAATAAGATTCCACATCTGCATGAAGAAGCTGGTTTTTCTTGTACCCCCTCTCTCACCTCTCCCTCTACAGCAGAGCAGCTGTGTTGAGAAAACCATAATTGTGTGAGTTGTTGAGCCTTTTAAAGATCATAACCTCTTAAAATATGGATTCTCAGAATTCTGTGTGTACTTTTTCAGTTAAAGAAATGTATGACTATCAGGGGAGATCTTATCTTCATGTCCCTCAAGATGTTGGAGTTAATCTCCGTTCTACAGTACCACCTGAGAAGTGCTATCTTCCAAAGAAGCAAATCCATGTGTGGTCTGGGCATACAAAGGTAGGAATGTTTGTGAGCATAGACCCTAACAACCCATTTAATTTTCTGTCTGCAGCTAGTAATTTCTATAGAAGTGAAGAATCAGTAGAAGGACAGAGTATTTTCCTCTTTACTCTATTCTGCATGTGATTGGTTCTGTTACATGCTCACACAAGGTGTTTGCCTGCTCAGTTGCAGTTGTCTAGCTGCATATACTTTTGTATTAACATAGTGACTTCCTGACCTACCTTAAAGGGAAAAGTACTATTCAGTGACTTCTGGGGTATTTGAAGTTATTCCCTAAAGTACAAGTTGAATAACAATAAGACTAATTCTAGAGATTCCTAAGAAGGTTTGGGGTTTGAGAGTTTTTTGTAGTAAGAGTACTTAAGGGCTATTTCATATCAAACTTAGGTAAAGTTACATAGGTTTTGTAATTATGGTGCATCTGCATTGCAGATTTCCCAAATATGGCTAATACCTTTGAGAGGCGTGTCTTGATAAGAGTTTTCTTTGATGCTGCTTAACAATTCCTTTTTGTGTCAGATACCAAAGCAGTATACACACTTCTGGTATTAAAGAAGTGTTTTACCACTCAGAGTTGTATAGCATATACTCAGTTTGCTGCTTCTTTTGCCACTGATTTGAAGTATTGCTTGAGGGGGAATATGCTGCACTGCAATGGACATCACCTTAATAATATCTGGAAGATGGAAGAAAGGAGGACACAGGGAATATTTTTAGGTTTTACCCTTTTTTTAGTTGAGTCACATCTCTGAGCTCTTCTTAAATGATTGCTGCATCAATGAGCTTATAGCTGCAGCTTATCAGGGCTTTCCAGAATGATACCTCCTCCCCAAAGGTCTAGTCTCTCCTCTGCCTATTATCCCAGTACAACAGACTGATGTGTAAAATTACTTTTTCCTTCAAACAAGATGAATAATGATATTGATGAGAGAGGCAAAAGAAAAATGAGCTGACAAATTTAGAAAAACTGGGGGATAGTAGTAGACAATAATAGGGAGGATAAAGTACCCAGCTCCAGCCAGGGGTGGGAGGGAGGAACTGGATAGCATATGAATAAAGTAATTGATGTGAAATGGAAAGGAGGGACATTAAAACCTGGAGTACTTGGGTGTTCTTTGGACTTCCCAGAAAGGAGCACCTGGAACACAGACAGCTGTGCCCAGGAAATCTGAGCTCAGTGGGTAGAAGGCATTGGTAGTATATGTAAGAAATTGAGCTCGCCAGAACTCTTTTTTTTAAATTCTGTACCTGTCCCATCTGAAAAGGCTTGTTATGCTGGGACAGTCTCCCAACCCCCAGATTGTATTTGTTTGCTGTGTTCAGCACAGTAATGGTGTGGATGTTGAAGGAGGTTAAATATACAGCCATTAAAGTGAATTATTTTTTTTCCAATAAGATTTGTTCAAAATACATTACTGTTTTTAAAATGGAATATGGGCAGGTTATTTCTTTTCAAGATACAGTATCTGTATATTTTATGAAGATAAAGCTTTAGCTTTTTGCTTGGAAAAGGGGGCAAATGAACTGAGGAAATACCTAGATGATCCACTTACTGTTAACTTCTATTCTTACTTACAGGGTGTCAGTGCAGTCAGATTGTTTCCTCTGTCTGGGCATATACTGTTGTCTTGCTCTATGGATTGCAAAATTAAGGTGAGTTATTTTTCTGTTTTCATGAATACCTTTTATACCATCCTGGAATACAGACAGTGCATTTTAGGATACGTAAATATTTGGTACTTCTAGCAAATACCTTTTGTGTTGCTTTTCTTTTTCTCACCTAATTTTTAAATTGCAAATTCATTGGAACAAAGATAGAAATAGTGCACATGCCTGAAGCTGTTAGAACAGTGTTAGTTGTTTTTAATAGCCTTTAGAAGGTCACAAGTTTCTCACGTGATTGCCTTTGTTGTTATATTAATTAATTTTCTGTGAAGCATAGTTTTACAACTAACGATAGGTCTCTGCTGAAGTCTTTTACTGAAGCAGTTGTGGTGTGAACTAATCTCACTTCAATCCAGCACATATCAACAGAAAGTTGATGTTTTGGGGTTTTTTTAAGTAAAAAAACCTTAGGTCGTTGAAGTTGGAATATGGTATGGGAGTTTTAGCTATTCTAAGGGGATTTTGCTAACAGGAAGGTGACAGCATTCTAGTGAATTTCTGAATAGATTGTGTTTAATCAGTACATGGTATATGTTTGTATTAATTTCTTAAAAGATGTTGTCATATATGTTTGCACTTAACTTCAGCATCATTACTGTTTAACAACTGACATATTTCCCCTCCATCCTTTTTTTCCTAGCTTTGGGAAGTATATGGTGATCGAAGATGTCTACGAACATTTATTGGTAATAGTCTTTTTTTAAAACTCATTTATGTCTAGAACAACTTCCTTGAAGAATATGATTTAGGTTAGCTTATTAATTTGTCATAGAGATGACTTGTGTGCATCCAAGGCAATGGAATTGCCTTGTTCAGAGTGATCTTGGCAGTAATAACTGAAAAAGATGCATGTTTCACTAAGAACTTTGTCATTATCCCAAGCAATTAAATGTTGGTGTGTAATGCTTTACAACCCTTAAAACAAAACATTAGTGTACTACAGTCATCAATACTTTATGCAAGACTCCTTTTGAAAGGCAAAATTTTGACATGAAAGTGCCCTATTTCATGTTGAAAACAGCAACCCTCTGTATTTCACCAGTGAGGGCGTCTCATGGTCTAATGATCCCCCCTTAAATAGGTCATTCCATCTGTGCTGAGTTTTTAGTGCAAAAGCATGGGAAATCTTTTTCAGTTTCAGGTGCAGTCTTTGTTCATGTAACAGGTGCTTTTTAAAGCAGATAGCTGAGAGAGAGAGAAATACAAACTTCTTAGCAGCCTTGAATGCAGAACAAAAGTAGCTGATTCTCCTATTGAAATAGGAACATTTCTAGAGCACTGAGTGAATATATGTTGAGTAACAAGAAAGAAGTCTTTTTTTCACCTATTATTTCTGATGACAGCAGTGTGGCAAAGATGATGGCTCAAAAAAGGTTCTTTCTCAATAGACTGTTCTTTCTGAACAGTGTGACTGTTTTTCTCAAAAGGTTCTCATTATCAACTAGATTTGCCTGCCATTTTGTTATATTTGAATTACTGTGTCAATATTTAAACTAAAAAAAACTGCAAGTCTGATGTGGTGGTCAGATAAAAGTATTGAGGCTGAGAGGAAGCAAGGTTAACGTCAGATGAAAGCATTCTTAGTTTTCTGATCTAATATATCTAATATTTTGTACCTGTTTTCTAATTATAAATGTTTCTCCATTAAGTGTGTCTCATGTAGTGTTTGTCTCTCCTCTTTTTCATTAGACGTTTCCCTGGATTAGAGTGTTTTAAAATTCTTCTGAAGTTCTGCTTGTGTATCAATTTATATAAGTTTATACTTGTTTATCAAGTTGGTTGTGTGCCATGCTTTTGTTTCTCTCTCCAGTGTCATAGAGGTGTTAAGGTGTTATGGGATTTTATTTTCATCATTCTTTAGGAGTTACTTTTTCTTTCTCACTTGAATTATTCTTTACTAGTTCTCATTAAGAACTTCAATAAATGATTTTCTTCGCTATGCATTGTTAGAGCATTTAACTTGAGTAATATGGGTTGGGGTTTTTTTAAAAAACCCAACACATTAGTTCTAAGTATAAATGGATGGAAGTTTACTGTTGCATTTTTTTCTATTTTGTAGGACACAGTAAAGCTGTTCGAGACATCTGTTTTAACAATGCAGGCACTCAGTTCCTTAGTGCTGCCTATGACCGCTATCTAAAACTCTGGGACACTGAAACAGGTAGGCTTGTGTTTGTAGGTACTGTTATTTGGCACTGTTTTTCATTAATTCATTTCATTAATTTTTTCATTAGTATATTTCATTCGTTTTTCAATAAAGATCTCTTAGTATTCAGGTTGTTTCCAGTTGTCCTTCATATTGTCTTGTAGTTCACTGTTTAGGCTTTCAGTGCAGGATAATTGATCTTTTTTCACATACGTTTTGTTGTTATCTGTAACGGTGCAGTTGACAATACCTGTATTTCAGATACCTTTTTATTTGAGAAGTTTGATAGTTATTTGTAATGCTAGAACAATTTTCAGCAAAAAGACTTCTTGCCAAATCATTTAATTGCATGTTTACATTTACAGGCATAAAATCACTCTTTACATCTAAATATGCTTAATTTGGAAAAATTATCTCACTTGGTCTTTTGCTTAAACTTAAGAGCGCTCCAAATAAGAAAAGGTGGTGATAACTGAGCTGCTGGTATAGACAGTTGAAGGGTAGATCTGATGCTCTTATGCCTTGGAGATGCTCTAACATTCTGCTACAAATAGTTTGTTTAGTTAAAAAAAATGCAAGTTAGATTTTGTCAATATTTTTTTAAATCTGGGTCCCTTCCTAAGACAGGAAGTTTCCATGTTTGAAAAAGTTGTTAGCTTTCTGGGTTAGCATTGCCACTACTCTTATACAGGTGATAGCAGAACAGTGTAAGTCTAATTCTCCAGTGTTGAGTCTGAACTTGAGTCTGAACTCAGTTATTTAGGCAGAACTTTTGAGTTAACAAGGCTCCTGTAAGTTATGTACGACGAGTAGTCAGGGTATTTGTGGCTGAACCTAAGAGGGGAGGTCAGGGCTTTATTTTGCAGTTGGATTGCTGTTACCCTTTTCTAAGGTTAGTCTTGAATTCTTGCCCAAGTTTGTATCTCTTGTTGAGACGACCTCTGATCCTAAGGAGGTGATGTTTTGCAAAGACAGTGGTCAGCTTGTGATATCCTGAACCTGTCTTTATGCTCCTTTTTTGTCCTGATGGCATACAGGGTACTGAGCAGTTGTATTGTTTGGGAAGCTGTAGCAAACTTAGAGTGGTTTGTGTGTGTGCATGTTTATGCAGGTGCATGCACACAAATGTGAAAGAAGGTCTAATCAAAGAGCAGGGCAAATTTTGCTCTCTACTTCTCTCAAGGCCTTTAAAAGGAGTGTTTTCTGCTCTTAGTAAAGTGCTTTTTTTTTGGTATCTGCAAACAACCAGTCAGCCCATAGCACTTCCAACCTGATCACTATAAATGGGTTTTCTGTTGCAGGGCAATGTATTTCAAGATTCACCAACAGGAAAGTTCCTTATTGCGTGAAGTTCAATCCTGATGAAGATAAACAAAATCTCTTTGTTGCAGGGATGTCAGATAAGAAAATTGTACAGGTATGTCTACTCAATATTTATTTCTCTAAAAATATTGGTATTTAGTAAAAAACAGGTTCTTATTCTGACTCTTTTAATTGTAGTGGGATATTCGAAGCGGTGAGATTGTGCAGGAATACGATAGGCATTTGGGAGCTGTCAACACCATTGTGTTTGTGGATGAAAATAGAAGGTTTGTGAGTACATCTGATGACAAGAGTTTAAGAGTCTGGGAATGGTAAGTTTAAAGTTTTGAATTTTACCTCAAAGTATATTGTGAGCAAACTGAGAAGAGATTTCATTTTTAAAAGCATACATAGCGCACAGGCCACTGGAGTGTACTGAGTTCTAGCTAGCTCAGGAAAAGCTTTGAAATCCTGTTCTGACTTGATGCCTGAGACACATCATTGATTTCCTCTTCCCCAAAGAAAACATAAGACAGCCCTATCAGCCTGAACCACACTGCACTCTTTTAGTGGTCTCTGCTCTCTTCCCTTTCCCCAAGAGTGTATTAGTTCTTAAATTAACTCTTAAAGCAATGTCTGCTCTATTAGAATTGGTGTGTGTTGGTTTTGAATGCTTTGAACTTGGATGTCCATGGTATTATATGGTACTTGGACCATGTTTGAAATAACTAGGTTAGTGTAGCTTTATTCTGGTTTTCTGTTAGTCTGGCTTTTTGGCAATAATTGATACACACAGTATGAATATAATAGATGGCAGAAAAAGGAGAGTCTGCCCAAGATAAAAATAATACAAAATATTTGAAATGGCTTCTAGCTTTTAACATTTAACCTGCAGAGGAAACAGATCACTCCCATCTGAAATTACTTTCACAAAGTTCCAGGTACTAAGATCTTGAATTTAATACTTTTAAGATTTCTCTAGGATTTGAGAATTTCTTTTTGAAATAATCAGTCCCATATCTTGAGGTATTCATTTCCTTTTGCTGTTCACACATGCAAAGCTGTTGCATAATACAGACACTAGTTCAACAGTTGTGTGACTAATCAGTTCCTTCCCAGCTCCTTGTCCTTTTTTTGTCTTTTTTTTNTCCAATCTGTGGTATTGGAATGTCACCCAAGCAGCCAGCTAAATCCTCAGCTTGTCTGTGGTTGGCTGCTGTCATTGCCAGTAGCAGTGGGAATGACCAAAGTCTGGGAACCCAGACTTAGGCTAGACATAAAATGCTGTCACCATATGCCACTCCAAGGAAGCCTCTGTTCAGTACTTCATAAGCAGACCCATGCATTTACTGATTTACTGAGCTCCTTAAAGAAAAATCTTTACAGTACCGTGTCTGCTAAGGAATGTCTCCTCTTTGCTGAGTGGGAGGATGATCTCGCACAAATCTGTTATTTCCTTGAGATTGGATTGCCCTTGTTTTATGAGCTTTGTGTGATGGCTGAAATAAATAGTGAAGTGGGTGGATTTAGTCAGTCTGTAGAGAAAAGCAGGAAAGGCAAAAATGTTCTGGCATAGGAACATCGCAACCTGATTGTTCCAGTAGCAGAAGTTTTTTTCTTCTGAAGAAAAAAACATGTAATAGTACGTTGTACACTGAAGAAAGAGCTCCCTTGTTGAAATGATAGGGGACTCTACTCTAGGCAATATTCTGTAATGCGGTTGTTGGGAAATTCTTTGGTTTTATAAAGAGCAAATGTAATGCCGTCTTCCTGGGCATGACTTGAAAACCTTTCCCCTCAACCTACCATGATATATGTTAATTGGTCTGTAAGCATATTTCCATAATTTCAAGATCCAGATTTTTGAAATGCCTTAGAACTAAGTTAATGCATACATTATGGAAGATTTTGGAGCTCAGAAACTTCCATGGCAAATTATTTCTCAAATCCTTTTTTCCTAAGTTGATTTTAAAAATTGTTTGCTATTTAGCAGTGATTTGGTTACTGCACCTTATGGCACTTTTCTTTGGTATGTTCTTCAGCACAATGTTTCTTCAGTATCCTACAGAAACAAAGTGGAAGTAATTATGACCTGAGTATGGCCTTAAAAGCCTGTGAATAAAAGTTGGTCTAATTGCTTAGTTTCAATTGTCTAGAGGAATCCTGCAGTGTGTTTTGTAAACGCTTTGACTTGGCCAGAGCTGCTAATGGGATGGCATGTCTGACTTCATCACAGTGAGAAACTCCTGAGAACTTAAATCTCCTTTTCCCAAGAATTCATCCCATGCACAGATTTCACTGGGCTGTACATGGAATTGCAGTTGGTTGGTTGCTGAAAGTTCAAACTTCAAGTGTAGTACAGACTCTTGTGGATTACGTGGCTTATTTAGGAATATTAGTGGGAGTATTGAAAATGTGCCTGCTTTTGCATTTCATGTGATTGGGATATTAAAGTTGGCATGGGTATCATATTCGGTGTTCTCTCTTCTAGAAATGCAAAGTGTTATTTTGTCTTTGCTTTGTATGCATCTGATCCTGCTGGGATAAATAGTGAAATTATTTGGGCATTTAACTTTGGAGGCTGTTGTTTCTTTTTACCTCAAAGTCATCCAGGAAAGCAAGAACTGTGCAGTGATAATTTAGCTGTTATGCTGACAGGCTTGGGACACATGTCATCTCTGTAAAGCTGTGCCCTTTAGTGTGTCTTTTTACCCATGGTTCCTGGTAGAGATAGTGTAGTCTCCTCAGAGATGTTTTCGTGATGTGTAGGTCCCAAAACTGGATTGGCTTGGACTGAAGATTTCGGTTAGCTTGGCTTTTTCCCTTTAGTTAAAAAGATTTTTCTACGTCTTGCCTGGGGAAGAAGTTGTATAAGAACCCCAGAGTATAACACTTCTAAATCTTGGCTAGCAGATATCACTTCCAGTGTTTAAAACTTTTCGGCCTTTGAAATGTTATGAAGTGGGGAAAGGACTTTAATATTTAAATTTTAAATATTTGTCACAAAAACTAAATATAACACATGAGTTTTGAGGTTGGAAAACCATGATAGCATCTGTGTTGTAATTTTTTTAAGAGAGCAGGCTGACATTACTTATTTAGCAATTGTACTGGAAGCAAATGTGAATCACAAATGCATCTCTTTATTCTGCCTAATAGTTTAGTGCAGCATATCCTGCTGCTGTCCTAAGTGTGCCTGGTAGGTATCAACATAAAGCAGAGCTGTTGTGAATAAATTCTAATAGGTGAGCCTGCCTTAATTTGTAAAAGGAGAAGGCAAAACAACCGGTGTTGCATTTAAATTTCTGACTGCAGTACAGTTCAGTATTGGAGATGCAGCTTCTGTGATGAGACTTTAATGGGGCTTCCATTGGGATTGGTTTTACCTGGCATTGAGGACTCCAGAAGGTTGTTGGTCTGCAGAAGTGTTGGGTGGTGGGAGCAGATCAGGGCCTGGCCTTGCTGCAGCAATAACCTTGTTGTCCTGTTGCAAATGGAGCTGGAAACTATTTGGGTAGGATGTGGCACAGGGGCTGCACTTCCTGTGCTGTTGTGTTGATCAGGCTCAGAGATGATGTGGATTTTTAGTTACTTCTTCACAGATTTGCTGCCCAGTTGCAGTCTTAGGTCTGCCTGTTTGGATGCTGGTTATGCCTGCCCTAAAGTGCGTGCTTTTATCTCTGGAGTGTATTAAGTGGGTTGCCCTTCTTATTCTGAGGAATAAATGATTTTAACTCACAGGACATTTGTGTTGCTTCCTGACAACAGAGCAGCTTCTCACCCTGCTGCCCTTGAGTGTGTTGCTTAACTCAAGATGACGGGAAATAAGTTCCTCCACAATAAAGCAGGATGGTAATTACCTTGCTAATGCCATCCGACAAGGCTCGGGCAGCTGGGACAAGGCAGCCACCCACGCTCTCTGCTCCAAGAGTGTCCCAGCAGCTCTTCTGCTCTGTGAATTAGACAATGAAGTCATAAACATCCCCTTTGTATTAATTAATGTTGCTACAGAACATTTTGCGTGTGTTTTCTGCAGAATACATTAATCAAATCTATTTTCTGCTGGAGGTTTCTTTTGCTTAATGAGAAAGCCATGTGCATGCCTTCCCTTTTTTCCAGTCTTCCAGTGCAGGGTATGAGGAATACTGTGAATATCCACAAACCGTTAGTAATTCAATTTATATAGTCAAAACCAAATGGCAGTTCTGTGCAGTAAGGATGAGACTGTCCTTGTTTTTACCCTAGGCCCTTGTACAGGACAGTGTATGTTAAGAACATGCACTGGCACAGTCTTTATGCAATTGAGCTGGGGAGTTCAGCGTTCAGTTCAGCTGTGAATATTTGGAATTGGTTGGCATGCCAGTTGGGGAGATCAGGAGGAAAAGGGCATGTCAGAGAGATGAGAGAGAGAGAATCTTGTTTTCTTTTTCTTTAAAAAGTGTTTAAAAAAGAATTTTAAAAAAGGCAGAAATATTTGAGTTAAAACTCAAGTCAGTAAGATGTTCCAGTAAGATCCATGCATATGTCAGTATGTTCTTACTATCTATATAGCAACTTTGTAAGAGCTGCAGTTATACTGGAGGCAATAAAGGAACTTTGTGTTACAGTTTTGCTCTTAACAATTAGAATTGTGACTCTTAATTTAGACTGGCTCATTTGATTGGGGTAAACTCACACTCTCAGAGGTTATGCTGTAGTTGGCTCCAAATCTGGAGCTCTCGGGTGGACATTCATAATATTTTTGAGTTTTTGCATATTCTTCCTTTGGATGCCACCATACATTCTCCGTGGTTCAGTTGCCACATAAATCAGCTGACTTGAAGCAGCTCTTTGGAACATCTCCATGTCTTCATAAAACACATACTTCTTCCTTTTGCAGGGACATTCCTGTAGACTTCAAGTACATAGCTGAGCCAAGTATGCATTCCATGCCAGCCGTGACTTTGTCTCCAAATGGTAGGTTAACACTTTACTGCCTTCTTAGACCTAATTTACACAGGCACCTCTTACTGATTGTATCTCTGTGATGTTGCTGTGTTGCATCCTCCTTTCACCCCAGACTAACCCCATCCCCAGTCGCTCTGTGCACTTATGCCAAGATTGGACTGGATTTTGTTTTGATTTAAAATTCTAGAGAACAAGTATGTCAAAATGAAGGTTTATATCAGGGTTACTGTATCAGTTTAAAATCAGGCCTTTATCCAGACAAGGCAAAAGGACTTTCCATAGAGCTACCATGTGCTCTTTGCTGTATTTAAAATATTTAGAGAAACAATAGAGGGAACTGACAATGATGGCAAAGTATTAAGCAAGTTCAGCAGTCCTTGTGGTGCTACTGTTAAAGCAGAAACTCATTTTGTACATGATCCTGTTCCCTTCTGTTATGAATGTAGTCTAAATAATTCTTGCATAGGAGAAATCCCAAATTATCTCAGTGTTTCTTTATGTTAGTGTTTCTTTATGTTAATGTTGGTGTTTATGTTCTTCAATTAGAATCATGCTGAAGAAGGATAATTGTTTAGTGCCTCAAGTAATCAGTGAAAATCCTACTAACAGAACAAAATTCCTGTTATCTGTTTTGGCCAAATTTAAATTGCTTTAGCGTCACCATTATTACAGTGTTGCCAGATTTGCTGTTAACAATCCCATTATGCCAAGCAGAGGCTGATCAACTTGTTGCACAGCCAATGTTATGTTGTCACTGCAGAAAACACTTTAAAGGCAGTGAAACTGCCTTTAAATATGCAGAGTTCAGGACAGAAGTCTCGGTTCTGGATGTTGTGCAGCACATCATCTCCACTGGATTCTCAGACAGGAGTTAATGCACTGCCAAGATGCAAAATGAGATGAAGTTATGATTAGAAAAGCCTCGATTTTTCTTGCACTAAAACATCTTGATTAATTGCATTCCATTAAGTCAGAAAATACTGTACAGTTGCAAATTCCTCAGTCTACCTTAGACGTATTTGCCCATAAGGAAAAGGGGGGTGACTCTTTTAGAGTACTCACAAAACAGGTGAGCAAGTAGAGTGCAGCTAGATGGATTTTTTTTTTCCCCCTCACTGGGTTATGTGATTATGAGCACCAGCAAGATTACACAGTATCTTAAAAACTTAACAGTAAATCTGTGGGGTTGATGCAGTGCCTAGCTGGAACAGTCGGAGCTTTAGTAGAGTCCTGAGTGCATTTTGTAGGAATAGATCTCCCAAACCAGTCAAACATAAGGTTTCAACTCTTGGTGGTTGTACCAGAAGCAATATCAACTGTAACCTAGAACCCTGCTACATAATGAAAATCTGGATTAAGATAGTGCAAGAAAAATTGTCAAAATCTCTAAAAACATCCCAGTTAGGTCTGTTGCTTCAGATGCATCACCCTGACAGCGCCTTTGTTTATTGCATTTACAGGGAAATGGTTGGCTTGCCAGTCGATGGATAATCAAATCTTGATTTTTGGAGCTCAGAACAGATTCAGATTAAACAAAAAGAAAATTTTCAAAGGTCACATGGTAGCTGGCTACGCCTGTCAAGTGGATTTTTCACCTGATATGAGGTAAGTTTTTGTGGGAATGAACTTCATTGCAAGTACAGCCACTAAATTTCCTTTTAAACCTCCTGTGACATTCATGAGTGTAAAGTCATCCTGTTAGGTCAGCATCGGGCAGAGCTCCCTTGCTAAGCAGCAGAACACAAAGTTTACTCTTAGCATCTGATAGGACCAAGACAGGCTTCCACATCTGACTCCATCTTTTTGCACATGGTGTGCAGTGCAGGGTCTGCACTTGTCTAGAGTATCTGGGATTTGAACTCACCCAGTTTCCCTAATCTGTAGGTCTGGTGTGAGTATCCTCATTTACTGTTCTTCCTGTTGGCTTATTAATATGCCCATACATTTAGTAGTGTATGCACATAAGATACAAGTTACTGTAAAAACTGGGGAATAACCACAGCAAACCCAGAGGAAAAAGCATCTATAATTTGAGGGGAACTTGTGGCACTTCCTCTTGGGTTCCAGTAGCAGAGTGCTGGGTATAATCACACTGCCTAGCACATTTACCATGCAGCTGATGAATCACCTTCTGCAGGCCTTGTGTGCTCTTAGAGCACAGCATGAACACTAGTTCCATGGTAGGTGTGTTTGCAGGCTGTGTCAGATGGGAAGCTTCCTGGGGGAAGCTCTTTTGCTCAGTTGCTACTTGTAATAGCATACAAGCAGTCTGCCACATGACAAAACTTCCAATTTATTCCTGTTTAATACAGCTATGTGATATCTGGCGATGCAGATGGGAAACTGAACATCTGGGACTGGAAGACCACAAAACTCTACAGCAGGTTAAAAGCACATGACAAGGTCTGTATCGGTGCAGTGTGGCATCCACACGAAACATCCAAAGTCATTACGTGCGGCTGGGATGGTCTGATTAAACTATGGGACTAAAGAGGATGCTACAGAGACCTAAAGATGTGCAAGTCCTGCATACATCTGAGATTAGGGTGCATTCTGCTGTAAGGATGGGTACACATTTGTGATACTGCAGTTCTCAGCTCACTGTATCTGTGCACTAAACACCAGGAAATTCAGAAGACTCAAGTGAAAGGATATAGTTCTAAATATGGCATCTGGGAATGAGAAGCTAAGCTGAGGTCATCTGAAGCATGCAGAATCATGTGCCAGTTTGTCTTGCCTCTGCTTGTGCAAAACAGTCTTGTAAAATAAAATAATTTTAAGAAAAGATATTTTTGTGGTTCTGGCTGTCAGATAGTTTAAAGAGAAAACCAGCAATTGTGTAACTTTTTCCTAAGAAGAAATCTTTGGTACCTACTGCAATAGAACTGGAAAAGATAAGCACAAATCCACTTGCTGAGATTTGCTAATTCACAGTAGAAATGGAGAATTAATTGGAAGCTAGCAGTTGTCAGGTGAACTCTGTTAACTGAAGATGCCATTCATAGTCTTAGTTCCTGTCTGTAGAATCATGAGGATCACTCACTTTCACCTTTGCAAGTAGTCTTCATTTTCAGAGTTTTCCTCATAATGGTTGTGTGGTGTGTGTTGGTTTTTTGTCTTCCCATATGCTATTCTGTTCGAGTAAGCATGACATATTAAAAAAAAAGTGAATGTCTCTTCTTCTGTTTGGAATAGTTTGTATTATAAGCCCCATGAAGGTTTTGACAATTTAATGTATATACATGTCACACTTTTTCTCTTTGAAGAACTTATTTTTAATAAATCTTTTTATAAAAACTCTGCTTATCTTTATTCAATTTTTCTGTCTTGCAGTGTCCATATAAAATATTTCCTACCATCTGGTAATTTAATGTGCAGTTGTATCAGTGTTCAGATAAACTCGTTCTCTTGCAGTGTTCATTTAAAACTAAGGCAAGTTGGCAGCAGGAGATAAAAAAAACACCTTTTGACTCCCTGTCTGCTCTCTTTTTTGGGCACATAAAAATAAATGCACATAGAAAATTTTATCCCATTGATCAGCCTTTAATTACAGTTTTGAATTACACTGTATTGTTTACTGTAAATCACTGCTCAATCACTGCTCAACCGTTTCAAAGGATAGCAAAGGATTAATTGCCTTAATTGACAGCAGGATAGAAGCTGAGACAAAGAATCCCAAATGGTCAAGATGGAAGGAAATGGTTGGTTGTTTTGTGGGGTTTGGATTGTTTGACTGGTTGCAAGAAATTCTGGTCTTTCAAAGAGTGAGTTACACAAGTTAGGCCCTTGTGAGTGGACAGGAAGCTTAAGCATTTTTAGGCCAACTCTGTCATGCTGAGCTCAAGAGGCATTCCACTGTCAGTCTATGCTGTTGTGTAACTGCACTGAGTTTACATGTTCCTGGTTACTTTCCCATCCCAGCAACCTTGTGTACCCGAAAAACTCCACACAGTGTTTTCACAGGCACCATCCTGGTGGAAACTGGGTATTGCCCAGCCTTGTTCCCTTGCAAGTACTGAGATAAGGAGAATAGTAGAGCCTCGAAAGAGAGGAAAGAGCTGGTCCAGCATGTCCTGAGGGCTGATCCTCTGAAGGGAGAGAAGAGGCTGTTCCTGCTTCTCTGCTCTTCAGGGTGTGGGTGGGAAAAAGCTGCTGCTGTCTTGCGGAGGGTGAATTTCTGATGTGCTTTGCACAGGGAAGGTTTGATTCCTGAGCTGGGAGTTGAGCTCTGCTGTGTGTTGTGTGCCAGGTGCTGCTTCAAGAGAAAGTGGGGCTGGGGTAATTTGGAATGGATTTTCTCCTTCAAATACATTTCCCAAATGGGTATGTGGCAGTGTGCCCTGACTGTTAACAGTTTATATGTAAAGGGAAATAGGGAGGAAAAGAGGAATAGAGCAGATAGAAAATCTTCCCACAGGAACACATACTGGCTTTCACATAAAAACACCTTTCCCAAATGCTTAAAACCATTTAAATCATAATACACAAAATGCTTGGCTCTACTGTTGGTGCTGTGTTTTTCTATGTGTCACCTACTAGGCTGAACTTTAGATATATACTTGTAAAATAGTATATGCAAAATATAAAAATAAGTGTATAAACTCTTGTATACTGGATGTTGTCTTTGGAGGCAAAAAGAAAAAGAAATGTTTCAATCAATTCTGCTGGAATTGATGAATTGGAATTAAACGTTTGCAGCAAGCCCAGAATCAAAATTGCCTTAGAAAGTTTCAGATAAAATCCTTTGTCCCTCACAGTTGGTCACCACATTAATCTTTTGTGGAATTTCTCACATCTGCATTGAAGCCTGCAGGGGGAATTTTCATGAGGATAATTCCCTCCCGTTGCAAACTGCA
This sequence comes from Hylia prasina, assembly GCA_013397195.1. NCBI lineage: Eukaryota > Metazoa > Chordata > Aves > Passeriformes > Sylviidae > Hylia > Hylia prasina. The sequence continues at coordinate 611,328 of VYXD01014213.1, forward strand.
AAGCTCACGTTGTCAGCTAGTTTGCTGTGCACAAGGATAGATGTGTGTGTGAGTGAGGTGCAAGTCCAGACTTGTTTTTTCAGCAGCCACCTGGGAGGAGATTTCTTTCTGGGCTAATCAACTCAAATCGTGTTCTTCTCTTCCCAATTTCATGTTTGACCAAAAATTGGTCTATTACAGGTGTTGGTCAGACCAAGTCTAGGCTGAGACCTCTATGCTGAACTTGGCCCGTGAGCAGACAGATCCAGGGAAAAGGCAGCATTGGGAGAAAAGGGAAGAGTGCATTTGGAGATCCCCGGGTAATTTCCCTCGGACATTAGTGGGGAATGCAGTGTAGTGATTCAAGCTGAAAGGACATCTCTGGAGGGCTGGAGGCGAGTGTGGAGCACTGCCAGGAAGAAACACAGGCAAGCTGCACTGCAGGGCTGCCATCACAGCATCATTATTTTGTTCCCCTTGATCATGCGCCTGTGACTTTCAGAAATGACATGCCAATATGTTGCTGCTTTTATTAATACTGATCGCTTTTATAGCACAAGTTTTACAGGTCAGTCAACTATCTGCATCGTTCTTGGAGTTCTGAGTGGGAAAACTGATAGCTCCTTTGACCTTTTGCCAGCTTTTTCTTGCTTTCATATGCAAGAGGGGGAAATAGCCCACATATCCTCGTGCATCTTGCTGGTAAGGAGGCTGGCTGTCTTGAAGCAGATGGTCTTGGCATCTGTCTTGCTCAGAGTTTATAATTGTCCCCAGTAAGATTGGGCTGCTCAGTCTTTGTCCTCATTACAAAGAACAAACATCAAAATTACTGTACATCCAGAAAAGTCCAAGACTGTCTTGTAGAAATCCGATTTTTAGCAGCAGGCAGATGTTCTGTACTCTGTTTAACGCTGTGGTCTTTAACAGCTGATTTAAACAGGGAGCCTTGCAGCCCCAGCAGCCCAGTAACACGATGTACTTCCTTCTTTCTACCAGCTGGTTATTACAAAATCCTGCTCCTGTTCACTAGGAAGATTCCACATGACAAGCAGCCTGCACACGGGGGGAAACGCAGAGAGCGGAGGAGGGAGGGGAGTTTTGCTTGGAAGACTTTATAAACAGTATAACCTATACACCAGAAAAATCAGTTGCCAGGGAGGTTGTTCCTTTGGAGACTACTTAAGGGACTTATTACTGTAGGTTGACTTCACTAGCATACACTCGGAATTTTAAGCCTCATATTTTGCAGTAAAATATGTCTTTTCTGTTAGGCTTGCTGATAAGCAAAACAGACACCACGGCTGTGTTGCAGCACTCAGAGGAAACTGCTTGTGGCAGGGTTATGTTTACAGAAGCTACTTGCAGAATTTAAAGCTTTCAGAAACAAGCTGCAATAACTTTCAGCATGCCATGGACCTGTAAATTCACCAGACACACTGGAAGTTTCTCCTCAAACCTGTTTGTTATCTTGTATGAGAGAATATTTAAAATGTGTTAAATGCACTGAGCCTTTCTGAGCCTCCTTTTGTCCTGCTGTGCTTCACATCGCTGTGGGACTGCTCAAATGAAACATTGCTGCATTGGTCAATAGAATAAGAGGTTCTCATTAGGCCTTGGGGGTTTTTTGGCTAATCTGGAATATGTCAAGGCTAACTGAGCCTGCTTCTCTGGTTTGGGAAAGGAAGACATCAACACAAATCCTCTGGAGAGTCATTTCAGTAATAGGAACTTTATGGAGCTTCAAGACCACTGACAGTTACCCAGACATAGTTCTGGGAGCTGCAAATCTTTCCCATTCTCCCAGTGTAATTGCCCCACAGTTGGTGTCTTGCTCCTATTCCCCAGCTAAACTCTTTAATTGTGTAATAAGTCTTGCTTTTTTTTGGTGGAGTTTAAACTCTTGCAAAATTATATTAAGAGGAAAAATAAGAAGAAAAATTCTCTGTCCTAGAAGAATTGTAACAATTTCACCTCCCACCTTAGCTGGCTCCAGGCTGATTTCCCCAAGCCCCCCCAGGCCTTTGCCCAGGGCTCTTGTTCATATTTTGCTTTGGCATCCCCATACAGTCTGGCTCTTTCAGCTCCTCCTCATGTACTCTCTCAAACAATAACCCCTTCCAGTATTCCTTGGAGATTAAAAGGGAACTCAGACTCTGAAATCATTTGTCAGGCCAGACATCTACAGGAAAAAGAAGGAAGGCCCATTCCCTGGCATTTCCAAAACCTTGCAGAATTTTTTCAGAAGAGCTTCTTTGCAGCAAGTTCCTTTCTCTGCCCTGATGTTGATGCTTTGGGAGTACCTTGAAGCAGCAGGACGAGTGAGGTTTGTTTGCTTTTTGTCATTCCTCCAATATTAAATGAGTGAAATAACATTATGGAACATTTCTTCCTGGATCCCAGATTCTCCTGTTTCTTGGAGCAATTTTTCTTTCATAAAGGAGAAGTTGGAAGTCATTTCAGGGCCTCTCCTGCCTGGTAAGTCAGTTTGAGAGGTCGGTATGGGGTTGTGTCTTGGGTGCTCCTGGCTGACATCAGTGGAGAGACACAGGTTCTCCTAGGGCACAGCTGCTGCTGCTGCCTCAGAGGTCTGACACTAGTCAGGCACCTGTCCCTGCCCCCCTGCAAGGGCAGTGGCACCCTGGGTTGTGGCTTCACTCTAGGTACCTGCAGGTGGATGCAAGGGTGGGATTCACGTTGTTTGTGATTGATTCAGAAATGTTGGTCAGAAATAGAATTTCAAATACAGATGGGGGAAATACCAGCTGAGACACTGAAGCATTTTCATTACTTGCAGAAGTTTTGTAGTGTGTATACTACTGCACTTTCCTTCAGAAAACTGCTTAAACTCAAAGATCTATGTTGGTAATCCACCAAAAAGAGCAGGAACATGGCACTGGTATTCACATTTGAGTCATCACTTCTAGGCAGTGCTAAGCAGGCTCCTGTTTTCCCTGTGCAAGGTGCTGCCTATTGGGATAAGGGATGTAACACAGGCTGTCTCTGCAAAGGTCTCCTGACCCGGGCAGAACCCTTTACATGGGGTCAAACTGCACTGTGAACAGGGACTTCTATTTAAGGACAGATCCATTCATTAGTGCAGGTGGTTCCTTCAAGAGCCAAGCTTGCTCTGCAGATGCTGCCCCTGAAAGCCAGTGGAGGGGGGCAGGTATAAATATGTCTCTGAATGTAGGTCAGCCCTGAAACTTCCACTGCCACCAAACCAGGTCTCTACTGACTGCAATTAAATGTCACACTGTGTTAACAAGGAGGAGAAAATCAAGAGTGATTTCCTGCTGAATAACCCTGAGTATCCTTTCAAGGACAAGGGAGCCACTAATGACGCTCATGAAATCAAAGTTTTGTAATGAACCAGATGGTCTCAGCTGTTGAATCAGTCACCAGAGAGAATGAGTGCCATTTCTTCAGGTGTGTTACTGGGTGATGTGTCTTCTTGGCATCTGCCAAGGAAGGCCAGACATATGTTCCCTTTATGCTTTCTTTGTTCTTTCACAGTTGGGAGGCACTCGAAGAACAACCCCTCACAAGTCACGATGGGATCAAAGCCTGGGGCCAGAAGTACATGCAATAAATCACAGGTTCTGGAGTGCAGCAGGAGGTCAGACCTTTGTTTAGGCAAATTTTGAAAGATCCCAGTTTTCCTGGAGGAGTGTACTAGTGTTCTAACAAATTTCTCTGTGCTGTCATGGGTTCATTGTGGAAAGTTCATGTTGCAGTGTAAGCTGGGATAGTTTGAGGGGATTCACATCTGTTTCTTCTCTTTATCTTCACTAGGTTATGGACAGCACCAGTAAGTTCTGATTCACAAATGTGTGTGATTTATAAATCACTGTGAGCTTGTCTGCAAGAAATGCCCTCACCCCCACAAATGGATTTGTGCAAGTAGAATTGCCCCTCCCCCTGGGTCATCTCTGCAAGGATCCACTTTAGACCAACCTGAAACATGTCCTGGTGGAGCTGTCCAGCTGATGCAGTAATGGCTCCACATCAGGAACAAGACCTGTCACCTTTGTTAGGTGGGGTTGGCACTGACTGTGGCCATCATGAATGGCCTGAGGGCTGGGCAGGAAGGAGGCTCCTGGGCTGGAAGCAATGGAATTGCTGCTCAGGAGAGCTGCTGCACTTGCCTGCAGGGAGTATGGGGAGTTGCCCAGTGCCTCTGGGGACAGCAGGCCAGGAGAATAGGGGGAGAGCAGAGGTGGGCAATACCTGTAATGATGATGCTGAACAGATCTGGGGCTGAGTCTGACTTCCTTCATGGCCACGCAGTTCCCAGTCTCCAGGCTGTGCCTACAAGGGCAGAATGCCCTGTCCACGCTGGTTTTAATGGTGTTTTCTGTGCCTAGCCCTTGAAGAAGGGGGAAGCTGTGGTGATTTCTGGGCAGGTGTGATCTGGGAAGAGTTGTGGAGTGCAACACTGGCATGTGGTTACTGCATGGAGATGATCTCTGAGCAGGTCAGGGGCAGTTGTGCCTGGGCATGGCAGTGGATGGACACAGACCCCACAGACCATCCATCAGCACCAGCCTGTGCACTGCAGCAGTCAGCCAGCACTGGCTTGTGTCCCTGGGCATGTACCCAGCAGCTCAGTCATTAGGAGACAGGAACTGAATTCATTTAAAAGTCTGTCCTTTAGGTAAAAGAGATTAATAAAAGAGAAGGGGTAAGGCCATAAAAGCAAGACCTCAGAAAGGAAGGCTGTAACTCTGCTCTAACAGATGTGAAGCTGAAAAGCACAGAGAGTGCATTAAATAAGCACTGTTCATTTTCTCCTATAATATCACATAACATCCAGAATGATAAATGGCTTTTATCTACCCTGTATTAGAGATAAGGTTTTCTTTAAAATTACCATAGTTATTGGAATCCTTTTTGCCAAAGGTGTATTTGCTGTAGCCTGAAGTGTTCCTGACACTACCTGGAAATCCCAAGCAAGAGATTAGCTGAGGGTTTATTAAACTCCCTTACTAACCAAAGAACCAGGATGGACCTCTACTCTACTTCTGTAATTTGCATATCACCCTTTTTACTTCAGGGAAATAAATGATGGAAGATGTGCATCCGTTTTGAATTTTAACATCTGAGAGAGGTCATGTAATTTATTTTTTAACCTCCATCTATTGGTTTCTTAAACAAATGATAATAAGGTACCAGGCTACTTACTCTAAGACTAGTTAGGAGGGAAAATCTGTACAGTACTGAAGCCCATATTTTTATACTTTATTAATAAATCAGGACTTGCAGCTGGACTTTTGACACCCCGTTATTTGAAAGATGGGGGTTGAGCCATCCTGCAGTGCAGTGAGTGTGGCCATTCCAACACACCAGATATTAGTTTAGGAAACTCTGGCAGCCTCTTGCATTTTGATGAATCACCCCATGGCTCTGCATCGTTAAACAACTTCAGTACTTAATGTATGAGAGTGGTAGCAAGGCTGGCTGTCACAAAGAAGGCATTTCTTACTCATTTTTCAGGGGTGGTGGATCTCATGGATTGTCCATTACCTGTTTCAGGAATGGCAATAGGTAGCTCAGCACTGAGGAAAGTGCTTTGCCCAACACCTTGGACATGGGGAATTCAACACATCTGCATCAGGTCATCTTGATTTTGATGCAGAGCTGAGGACATTGTGGGCACCCACAGTGCCCTGCTCTGGGTGTCTGCAAAGCCCTGCTCCAGGTGGGATGTGCAGGGGCAGAAACAGGAGCTACTCTTACAGAATCATAGAATATCTCAAGTTGGAAGGGACCCAATAAGGATCATCAAGACCAACTCGCTGCTCCTCACAGGACCTAAAACTAAACCAGGTTACTAAGAGAGTCATGCGGAGATTCCCTGAACTTTGACTTAGGCTTGGTGCCATGACCACTTCCCTGGGAAGCCTGTTCCAGTGACTGACCACCTTCTGGGTGAAGAACCTCTTCCTATTGCTTTACAGAGAAGTCCCCTGACACACTTCCATTCCATTTTTTCATGTCCTGTCACTGGTCACTGGAGAGAGGAGATCAGCATCTCCCCCTCCCCATCCATCACCTCCCTTGAGGATGTTGTAGACTTGTAGAAGTCAGAAACCAAAAGCAGTTAAAAAGTCCACATACCAAAGACATGAAAGTGGTGACATCTTGTATTTTAATGCAAAGTTTAATGTCAAAATTCATCTAAAGATAAGAAAAAATCCAACCTGCTATATATTTTTTTAGCTCCCCCCATTCCTTAGCTCTTCGGGGAGTGTCAAAGGCTCCCAAGGGGCACTGCAGACAATCCACATTCCAGCCTGCAGAGCCCCAACACAGCTGCAGTCCAGGGCACTTGCTTGTGCCACCCCCTCTGCCAGGAGACCAGCAGATCCAGGGGCTGGCCTCCTTATGCCAGGGAGAGGCAAGGTGGTGAGGAGATGGCAGGCATCCAGGCACAGCACTGGAAAAGGCACCAGGAAATGTTCAACTAAACCCCAAAACAAACAAAAAAGACCAGGCTGCACTTTTGTCTCTCACATACATCTCACTAGATCAAAAACCATTTGCTGCAGCCACTGCATGGGTAATTTCAATCAAGCTGTTCTTTGAGCAGATGAACTAGGGAAACCCTGTCTTCTGTGGCTGAAGGCTCCTGTGGCTGAGGAAGGGGAGCAATGGCAGCATCTTATTCAGCAGCTGAGTGTTTCTGTCCCACCATGTCCTGTGTCAGAAGCGTTGAAGTCACTTTCTGCAACCAGACTAGCTTAAAAAAAACTAAGTCAGGGCACTCAGAAACTGCTCAAAGAAATAGGTAGGAACTTAGTTTGGTGGTGATTTCCGTCTCTGCCAAATTCAGCTGAAATTTGCCAGTGGGTTCAAGCACATACAGTTCTTGCCTAAAATTTGTTCCGTAGCAAACAAGGCCAAAGTAAAAAAAGGTGCATATCAAAGATGATTGCTTTACAGAGAAGTAACACTTGACACTTTCTTCTAAAGACACCTCATCACAAGCACTCTCCTGCCCCAGGGCTGGCCCAGCTCAGCCAGCAGAGCTCCTCAGGACAGCCCCAGAGGGATGCCCTACTTGCAGCCTGGAAAAGCTGTGCTCTTCGCTCCCCCAGACAAACCTTTACAGAAACCTCTGTCCACTGGCAAATATATTGCTATATAAATCTGTACCATGTATCTTCTCCTGGTGCCAGTTCTTTTGACAACATATAAATAAAAAAGCCAGTTCATTTTGTAAGCAGTCACTGCGTGCATATTTAGCAACTTTAGCCAGTGACGCCAAAATCCTCTTCAATAACGCTACGGGGCCAGATGGCTTGCAATCACACATCATAAATTCCTCTCTGCTATTTCCATCTTGTATTTACCCAGCTCAGTGTGTAACAGCTACTGGCGTTGAAGGCTTCCTTTTTCAGAAACATCTGTGGTTTTGATAAGTCTTTGTAGGTATGGAAAAGCCTGAAGTCCTTCAGTTCCAGTTCTCGGAGCAGACTGTACCAGTACCGCACCACGGTGCTGTCATTGCCACTGACCTCAAACCCGGGCCAGTGGATGTGCACCTCAAAGACCAGCTGTCCTATCTGCTCAACAACATCTTCCAGGATCAGGTTTTCCAAAATTTTCCACTCGGCGCTCTCCACGTCTGCCTTGAGGACATCGATCTGCAACAAAAGCACCATTACTATGTGAAAACGAGAAACTTTGCAGTTACAATAACACCTGAGGCCAAGGTTGACCATTTTTCAACACACATAGTTATTCATCTTGTATTAAAAAAAATAAATCATAAAGTCTCAGAGGACAAACACAGGCAGCACACGGTGTTTCACGCTTGACTGTTCACAGCCCTTTTCCTCCTGCCTCCCACTCCAAAAGCTGCGTATTCCAAGCTCCTCCTATAACCAAAGCAAGTTGCTGGTTCCTTCACAATTCTTGGGTGGCATCACAGCTATGAAGAGAAGAAACAGAACCAAACAACAGTCCCATACCCACTAACAGTGATTACCTGCACCATAGCTGAGTAGGATTTTCATGAGCCATATGATGCTACATGCATCATATGTGCAAGAGAAGACCAAAGCAAAAAATGAACACTGTGAGAAGCTCAGGTGATCAGCTGCCCTTGGCCAAGCTGCTGGTTGAAGCTTTTGCAGGCATCACTGCAGATACTGAAAGAGGCGGACCAAAACAAAGGATAACTATGTAAAGAGTCTTCAGGATTTTAAGGGCAGCTCTTCCAAAGAAAAAGGCATAGCAGAAAAGAAGACGTGAAGGTATTTGAAGGGAATAACAGATCTATTATCTGTTATTGTAATGTTCTAGTTTTAGACTATTAGAAAATATGTCATGTTCTAGTTTTAGACTATTAATTTTTAGTGAGATATTCAACAATCCAACTTCTCACAGACCAACACAGTTGCAGGTTGACTTTGTTTGGAGATTAGCTGGGGGAGGCTATCAATTGGATGCTTTAACATAAAAAGAGCATTTCATCACCATTTCACACCTGGTAGAAAACAATGACCACAGCGCAGCAGTGGTCACAAGCTGCAGAGCTCAGTTTTCCAGAGCCCAGCAGGGAAAATTCCTATACAGTGAGAGTAGTGTTTGCCTGTGCCAGTTCCACCTGAGCTGATGCTTCTGCCCATCTGCTCACACGCAAGGTGGCTTTGAAGTTCTTTCTTCAGGAGAACTGAGACTTTATTTAGTCAAGAATTCCTAAAAAAAAAAAGCCAAAGAAAACCCCCCAAACCTGAAAAATAAAACCAAGAAAAAAAAATAAACCCAAACAAAAACCAACAAACCCCCCAGATTCTCTCTGGCAGTCTACCTTAACCATTTGTGGCAGTATCACAAAAGGCACCTCTGCAGGTGCAGGAGAGAAATGTGGGCAGGTAATGGAAAAGCACTTCCAAGGCAACTGTTCTCCTAAGCTGCCCCATCCCAGGGCACCTGGCTGGTGTCGAGCCATGGCCCATCTGTGGGGTTCACAGACCCCTCTGCCCTGGGCTCAGGGCACAGCTTGTGATGTGAGCTCATCTCCAGTACAAGCAGGGCTGTGCTTTGCATGGGCCACGGCCAAGAAACAGAGGGCTGCGGCAAGGGGTGCCACATCTACCTTCCCTTGTTGTATGGATGGCTGGCTGGAGGTGCCAGGGGCTGACGTGCTGGGGTACAGAGCTCACAGCCACGTCAGCCCCCCTCAGGGGCTGTGCCCCAGCACTAGGGATGGGCATGGCACGGCAGGAATCTGTGGGGGCTGGACACTTGCCCACTCTGGTCTCCATCTGTAAAACAAGGGTATTAATCACTGAATGCCCTCTGAAGGGTGCAGGGGTTGAGCACGTGAAGGGCTGCAAGACTTGGGTGGAACAAGCTGTAAAACAGCTGGAAACAAAACACCACATTTTCAGAGAAGGACTTGAATGAGGTCCATGGTCACAGAGCGAATCATAATAAGGCAAGCCATTGCTTGCCTGCTCATTAAGGAGGCATTGTGCCTCCTTCACGCTGTAGGAGGCAGGGGGCCAGTGGAAAATGACCGAGGGATTGTGGAATTAAAGCCCATATTGTGGTATGCCCGCATGGGGAGCAGAGAGAAAGGTTGCACAGACAACCTTAGCTCTGGTATTTCCTAACTTGCCTCTCTGACAAAGAGCCTGTCAGCCTGTCCATCCGCGGGTCAGTGAAACAGTGGAACACAACGCTCCTTGGGGTTCAAGGGGAGGCTGAATGTAAATGATGCAGCTCATGACATTTCAGCTGAGAACTACATCATGGGTGAGCTCACTTGTTTTCCTTCATACATTTAAATTGGTTATTTATTTTGCAAATACCAACTCATATCTCTACCTGTAACGCAGTTTTGCAGGCAGTTGGTTCCCACGTGGGTGCAATTGCCACAGGACCACACTGTTGCACTTAAGAAACCACAGATTTTTTTTCTCTGGGAGGCTTATGAAAGCAGAAAAACTCTGAAACTCTGAAAGCAGACAAATTATTCAAACCCTCTTTTTTTTTTTTTTTTTTTTGGGGGGGGGGGGGGGGTGGGAAGGGGGAAAAANNTTTTTTCTTGGTGGGCGGGTGTGGATGGATAGGGGAAGAAATGTTTCTAGGAGTCTGGTTTTGTTTTCCCATGATCTTACTTTATGGCATCAGTAGGACATCTTTTTCCCATGGTAATGTTTCCAGTCCTTCAGGTTTGTTTGTTTTTCTCTTGTGACACTAACTGCTGCTCTGGCTGCTCAGCAGGAACTCTGCATGCTCTGTGCTGTATTTGCAAACTGATCTGAAAAGTGGCTGCTAACCAGTGTTTCAGCAGGAGAAAATGAGGTACGACAATAACAGCTTGAACACACAATGAAATGACCAGGAAAGAAACACAAGGCTAGTGGAGATGTGCTGCCTACACAAACCAGAGGCTCTTTATTGTTCTTAGTGCCCTGCACTGCTCAGAAACCTGGAGGGAGGAAGGTACCTGTCTCAACCCACCAACTTTTGTGACTGCCTTCCAGCCAAGGTGTCCCTCTCTGCCCAGAGTCTCCATTGCATGCCATGGATACTGTAAAATGAAAGCCAGAACAGCTCTGTTTTGGAGTATCTGAACAAATTACAAGCATCCTGCTAACACCAAATGCAAGTCTTGTGATGATTAGACACCTCAGGAGACATTTAGCATCGGTGATAAGCAGCACACTACCGATAAGAAATGCACTACCACCTTCCAGTTGCCTTGATCCAAAGTGCCAGTGAAAGGATTAGTGGACAAATCTATAAATTCAGATCTCTAATTCACCCAGGAGCACAGCTGGAGTCTGGTGCTGTGAATAAATCCCGGAGGGCAAAGATCTACAGTGCCTGAAGGTAAAGTACGGCAGTGAGTTTCAAGTACTCACAAAGGCTGGTTCCTCTTATCTTCCACAAATCCTCTTATCCTCCATGAACTAACTAGGTTATCAGAGAAAAGTAAAAAATGTGGATTTTTGAATGTTTTCTGAGTTTAGCTCCCTTGAAAAAGCACTGTAGCATTGTACCACTTATACTTGGAGGAAAAAAAAAAAGGATGGGGGGCATGCTCATGCACAACCAAGCATATAAAACAGCTGAAAAAATTGTGTTTTACTTAGTGAAGGTCAACACATACTGTCTGAAGGCTCATTTCTTCTTTTTAGGGTAATGACTTGTTACAAGTGTGCATCATTTCCTAAAGCAGAGATCTGAGCTCTGTTCGCCTTGATCGCTTTTGAAATACCAGGGTTAACGGGGATTTCAGGCTCTGTGCTGCCCCGTGGGCATCATTTAAAGCTCCCCATGGAGAAGAGTCAATTGAGAGCGAGTAGCTGGAGGAAGCAATTTAGCTGTATTACTTCCAGCATGAGCTCAGCATGTGGAAGTGGAAGCCACGAAAGGCAAAACCAGCAAATGCAGGTCAGGTACCGAGGATCCCTCCAGTTCTGTGGCAGCAGGTCTGCAGTGTAAGCTTGGGAGGAGGGAGAGGAGAGCTGGCTACAGCTTTCAGGCACAGGGACAGAGCTCAGAACCACCCTGGCTTCCTGAACTGCAGAGCTGGTCTCACACGTCGAGAGAAAAATATTCCTCTGCTCTGGCTCCTTGTGACACCAGGTTACCATTTTGACATCAGCTGTACAGCAAGAAAAGGACTGCTGGCTTGTGCATCAGTTTTTCCCCTCTCCACCTAACTACAATTCTCTATTCTCGTAAAACAAAACTCTAGAACAAATTGTTTAATTTCCATTTTGATAGCACATCTTTGCAGGTAACAACAGGTTGGGTGTGTTCTGTTTAACTGTAACTTCCCTCTTATCCTTTTCCCACATGCAGATTTTCAGCATGATATTTTCCTCATTTTCTTTCCTCTCAAAATGCATCCACAGCCCATCCTCGCCAGCGGGAGATGGCTTGGATGTAAAGCCCCTTTCATTCCCTTTTATTCTGAGTGAAGGGTGTAATTGATGGCAGCCAGGATGCCACATAACCTTACAGCAAATTACTCTCCCAGCAGCTTGTGACTGTCTCTTCCCATGCTCCCTGCGAGCAGTGGGAGGGGGAAATATCCTGCCTCTCTCTGAGCCATCCACTGGGGACACCAGTATGGCTGGGGGCCTGGCCAGAGCAACACGGGTACTGGAATCAGGAGAAAAGTCAATCACCACTGATCAGTGATGTACAGCTCCAACCAGCAACACTTCTCTTTCAAATTGCTTCCCTTTCTTCCTGCTGCCAGTTACACCTCTCTCTGGTGGTCTGTACAGCCAGTTTCAAATTGGCTCTGGAACAAATGTGTCATTTGAGATTATTCACTCCCATTGTGACAGATCGGGCACATCTTCAAGAATCTGCTTAAAGCATCAAAGTCACAAAGCTGATTTGTGCAGCTGGGTGCTTACAGGGTCTTTGGTCTTTTTTTACAGTAAAGGGCAAGTGTCCAGTTGAAGTTACTCATACAATACACACATCACTGAAACAGAAAATCTGCAGTGAGTGCAGGCGAGCTTCATTCCTCTGCTCCCACCACTGATTCTCCACAGCCTTGCAAGTGACAGTCTATTCTCCCAGTTCTGGTGTTGTACTCCATGAACACATTGCACAGCAGGAGCAGGATATTAAGTAATACTATGTTTACCAGTTAAATCAGAGAAAATTTTTCACAATCATATTTGGAAAAAATTATTTAACTTTCACACAGCATACTATCAGTACAGCAACAGCTTGCCAGAGGCAGTAATGGCCCCAGACAAATGCACCCATCCAGAAAGCCCACCCAGCACATGCAGGAGGCATCAATCTCAGCTGCATGCTCAGGAGCACTATGAGCACTTTGCCCATGCTCTCCCATGGGGGACTGTCCCTAGAAAAGATCCATGCTGGCACCCCAGGTGTCTGCTTCCCACAGCCCCAGAGCCCAGATCTGGGGGCAGCCTGGTGCTTTAATTCCACAGCTCTTCCCTCGGTCTCTGATGCCAAGATATTTCCAATATACTCTCTCTATCTGGAAGCAATTTCTCTCTGGGGACCCATTACAGAATAAAAGATACATAGACTCCCTCCAGCCCAGTTAACTGGATCAGTTAAGCAGTGCTTCTTACTCCAGTGGACAGGCAGAGAAGGAGAGGCCTTTTAGCTGGCAGAAGGCTCCTTCAATGACACTTTACCAATGGACAACTTGTTAATCATCTTCTGGTCATACAATAATACAGGTCCCCAAGCCTGAATTGATTTTTCAGACATGTTTGATGGGTTTAGCTAGCTCTACACTATAATGATTTTAAAGCTAGACATCTTGTCTAACTTGCTACCCAGCAAGACCAAGATTCCTGTATAGTGACCCAGAGAATAGGTTCTACAAACTCTCTGCATGGAGCACACCCTGCACATGGACATGGCTGAGGGAGAAGACCTTCCCCTCACAAGAAAAACTGAGCATCAAAGATCTTTGTTCCCCATTTCTTTAAACTGAGACTAGACTCCAGAGCAGGCACAGGAGCCTAACCCCTAGGTGAAGACTCAATGCGATGCTTCCTCAGAGGAAATGGTGAAAAGTCACTGTATAAAAGCCCTCAAACAGCGACATCCTCATCTGCTCAAAAGTGTGTGCCTCTGCTCAGAAACACTGTGCCCCAGCTCCCATTTGCACCCTGTTACCTTTTCCAGTTCACATGACTCTCTTGTTGTACACTAAAAGATGAAAACAGCCCGGACCCCTCACCCGGTCCTTTAATCCAACATCCAGATTGCACAAGTAGGAAAAATCCCACAAGGGATCTGGAGAAACCCTGACTTTAAATTATTTAACGGCCTGATCAGCTGCAAAAGCTCTGCTTGCCAATGCCCATGCTGCAAACAGACATTTTAAACACTGTATACTCCTCCAGCAGCCGAGCTGGGAGCACAGCCTCTCTGTGCACAGCCCTGGCAAAATGCACATCCAAAATCTAATCCTGCAGGAGATGTCCTGCTGCCCACTCCCCCCACAAAGGGGGGACACCCTTTCCTTTCTGTTCTTTTGATCTCCTCTGCCAGACGCTGCTGGATGCCTGTGGGAACGGATATTTACTCAGAAGAATAAATGGTGTATGCTCGACCCTCAAGCCTCTTCATTAGAGGGGAACAAACACTTGGTCTGTTTGTGCTGCCCCGGCACCGAGCGCGGATGGTGGGACACAGCTCCAGGCTTGCATAAAGCTACACTATCCTGGTCTTGCTAAAACTGAAAGCCAGCAGCAACAGGACAAGCACCTTGCAGCAGGATGAGGAGGCTGTCAGCAGAGGAGGCTTGCAATAGAAGGCAAATGGTGAAGCAACAATTGATTCCAAAGCCCTGAGGAGCAAGACCTGAAGTGTGTGTGTGCAGTGCAAGGGACAGAGGGCTTGGGCTACTGTAAAACAGTCGCTCAGAGTAAACAGCATTTTGGCTGCAAGACCTTCTATGGCTTATTCATACAGTGCCCATGGGGGCCTTCAAAATGTAAGTAATTGAAGGAAGGAATCAGAGTCCCATCTTCAAAAAATGCTCACCACACCCTAAAGAACGTTTCTTGCAAGATGAGGATCAGCAGCCCTGGTATATCCAAGTAGCTCCAGTTAAATCTGGTGGAGCACTTGGTCCCCACCTGCACGTGCCAGAGCAATAAAGTCCTTTGAGACCACACCCCTCCATGGGGATCTATTTGTTTCATTCCATTTCTGGGCCAAGGTGCCAACCTGCCGCCCTTCTGCCTCACTGTTTGTCCACCCTGCTATTTGCTTGCAACCGTGACAGGAAGAAAGCTGCATGTACATTCCTGAAAACATGAATAAAAGCCATCCCCAAATGCTTGCTCAGATTTCATCTGGGACGGGCATTCAGGAGGGGCAGGAAGAGCTGCTAAGGCTTTGACCTCTGGATATCAAATTTTTGAGAATGGAACCTTAAACTGCTGTCAGATCAAAAGAGAGATCAGAAAGGACCCAGCCGCTAAGGTGAAAGTATTTAAACAAGATATGGCCAATTCCAATGGCAAGAACTTGTAAACCATGACAGGAGGAGGGACAAATGTGGGGAGAAAAAGAAGTACTTTTTTTTAGAAAGCTCCTAGAGTCTCTGGATAGGGCATCTGTCTGAAGAGCTTGTTAATGTCAACACTAGAAATTGTGACAAAGATGGGTAGTGGAGAAAAACACAGAAAGGGGTTGTTCTCAATTCTCATTAAACCCATGCCATGTCATGGACCACCACCCTGATCAGATATTCAGCACCTCGGCCAAATTAAAAACATAAGATTCACATTACTGTGTTTAAGCCAGGGTTACTGGCTTAAGGAGGAGCTGGGGAGTGTGCATACAGGTCTGAGCTCAGCAGGTGTCCTGCATCTGGTATCACTTTGTGAAGAAGGGCAGGCTCCCCAGGCTCCTGCCAAGCTCCAGATTTGGCAGGAGGAAGGAACCAGGACTGACTGGTTTCCTACAGCAGCAGCACAGCAATGCTGACTCCACAGTGCCTGCAGCAAATGCCACGCTCCTCTGAATGCAGCTCTCAGACACTGAAATAGTCAAATAGGAAGGTGGAATTGAACACAGCTTGCACAGACCTCTAGCAAGCTGGGGGAAAGCAGATTTTTTATTACCTGATTTTTTTTTTCTGAAGGGTCTCAACAACCACAACAAAGGCAACAACAAAAAAGAAAAACAAAACCCTAAAAAGAATTGTCCTTTCTTTCTAATTTTAAGCAGACAATATTATACTTTGAAAGTGCCTTTATTTCTTTTTTTGAAAGATGACCTGAATAAGTTCTGCTTCAGCAGTGCAATACTTCAACACTTTCATTACAATTCAGGCATTGCACTAGGCCTTTTCCTAGGGGAAAAAAAGGCTGTGGATTGCACCATATTCAGCCAATGGTATCATTAAAGAGATCTTTCCTCCATGCCTGACAATGGCATACTAAACAGCACTTTCAGGTAGCTCTCTAGAAATACCAATATTCTTAACAATGTCTTGAGAAGTGCTCCTGGTGGAGAGAATTTAAATGAGGTGAAAGGAGATGTAAGGGACCAGGACAAAACCCTGTAAAGGAAAGTGCATGAGGCACTTTGTGCACACAACACCGAGAGAAAGAGGTGGTGAGCAGTAAATCACTATCCAAAGATCTTTGCTTCCAGGAACATGAGGTTGTCAAGCCCATTTTTAGTTGCAGCCAAACTCTTCAATCTACTTACAATTAAAATACTTTAGGCAGCAGCAGCCCCAGCTGACCAAGCAAATATAGAACTATCACCACCTTGATTTCATTATCCCTAAAATGAAAAAATACATACATGCAGGAAAGAAACACTGTGTGCCATGAGCTTATAGATTACTCAGGGGCAACTATTACAAGGCCACAGAAGGCAGCACTTCCAACTGCAGCTGGAGACATCTGCACCAGCTTGACTGCCTCTTTTCAGCAAGGGGAGTAAGATTTGCCAGCTCTCTGAGAGACCCCCAAACAAAAGGTTCCCATGTGGCACCAGTTAGTGCTCAAACTGCAGCAATATCTGCCCTTGAATGAGACAAACACAATCTAGCTTGAGTCCATAAGGACCTCAGCACCTATCTCAAATGTAGAAATTTAAGTTAATGGAGATGAGGTTTGTGCACCTCCATCCTGTGGCAGGTCATTTATTTAGACTACAAGCTCTAAATGCTATGGTATTGCATCTGCCTGGTGCAAAAGGGCGCAGTACTAAAATGGGACTTTGCTGTGCAGAGTTTCTCCTTCTGCAAATAGGTCATGACCAGCCATTTACATTTTGAAAAAAATCAGTGTTCTGGGACAAAACTCTTTCTACTGTGCCATAGAAACTGATATAACAAGGAGACAGTCTGATGAGTCACTAAAAAGCAAACAAGATGATAAGCAGTAGCAGCGCAGACATTTCCAGGGAAGGACAGTCAGGACATTTCCAGGAAGAAGGCAGTCACAGCCTGCCTTAGCAGAGACACCATTGGGACTTCTGAATAGTACTGATTGCTGATGCTCCAGCTGCAGGAGGGCCAGCACAACACAAATAAGATGTTCCAGGACATACAGGAGGTCTCATTTTGGAGAAATCTTAGAAAGGCCAGTTTGATAACCCTACAAAAGCAAAGGCTGTTCTTCACTGCTATATGTGAATGGTAAATAACAGCTGCAGAAAAACTGAAGCCACTTAAGCTTAAAGACCATTGATTGCACAAGAAAAAAATTGATGTGAAAATAATGAGGCTAAAAATCAGATGAAGGGTGTTTTATTTCCTTCTAGAATTGAGATTTTGGAAAAGCCCCAAATAAGCATAAAAAGCAAAGAAAAAATTAAGCCTTTTCAGGAACTCAGAATTCCAAACACTTACTTTAGGATTTGTGATGCAACAATTCAAGAGACCTGGTCTCATTTGTTCTTTCTGACACTAAGCCACACGTAGCAGAGCAGATCTGAACTTGTGACTCCCACTCCAGCAAGGTGATGGGGGCTGTTCCCCAGCTGCAGCAGTGCCAGAGACAAGGACTCATGAACCTGCAAGAGCTCCTGGGCTTCTGAGCCCCTGGCTTCTCATCTTGAGCTCAGGATTCCACATCAGGACCAGTCTGCAGGTGCTCATCAGCTGGTACTGAGGTCCTGCTGTGTGTTGAGCTGAGTGTGCAAACACTGGTGGCACCCACACACCAAACTGGGGCACAGCAGCCCCTCAGTGAATGCAACTCACACTAAGCAACCCCCAGGCTCCCAGGGCAATACCTAAGTCTAGCCTTGCAAGGGATAACCAAAGTTAAATGATTTTGTCTAGGCAGGGTCAAGAATTCAAAAGCCTGCTCTGACCCCTACAGCCTTAAGGCATGCCTAGTAAACAGTAATTGCACAGATTTCATTGCTACAAAACTTGAACATGGACATTTCCCAGCCTGAATAGTTTATTTTTTGTTTTGTTAATAAAATCACCATGCCCAACTAAGCTGTTACATGTTTTTCTCTGGATTTCTCTTTTATATCCATTTGTGTACTACCAACAGAGCTGTTACACGTTTTTCTCTGGATTTCTCTTTTATATCCATTTGTGTACTACCAACAGAGCTGGTTTTAAGTAAAAATGGTTAATCTTTAATACTTGTCTTTTCACATCAGCCTTCACAAAACAAAGTGCAGCATGAAATAAATTCTATAGTATCTACCCGAGGAGAAGAGCAAGTGATAAATTACTTGCCTTGGAGGACATGATGTTATTAATCAAAATGACTTCAGGGTATAGTGTTTTGAAGTTGTGTTGAGTATTAAATAACAGGTGAAGGAAAGCAGGTTTGTCCTTCGATCCTAAATCGAAGCTTATTCAATAAAATGAAGCAATATTACCCAAATTGTTACAGAAAAAAAAATTCTTCATGAAGAGAGAGTGTAAATTAAAGCCTTCAAATCAAAATCAGGATGTGAAGGTTGATTTGCATTTATTTTCATAAAAAACAATGACAGACTTTGGTCTCTTACACAATTTGTTTGAGAAAACTTGAATGGCAGGAGTTGAATGCAGCTCTGCTGTCCCCTGAAAGATACAGCTATGAGCACTTCCTGATTAAATTAAGGTTTTGCTCTGCATTCTCAGATTCTCCTTTCCAAATTAATTTGTTTTACAAGAAACAATTTCATCCACTGCTGAGCCATACTGCCAAGGAATGCAAACTCATAGCACTTACTGAGGGCATGACAAGAGACTTGTCCTGCAGAGCTCCAGAGGGAGGAAAACTACTACTGAAATAAGAATTCTGTCCCACTTGAGACAGAATGAACTCTTGCTTTTTTCTGCTGCTCAGGGCCTTTCTGTAGAAGGTTTTTAATTGTGGTTCACTGCACAATCTTTGGAATACAGAACACACTTGGTAGCTTGGTTTGAATTTCTGGTTAAGGGCTAGCAGTGCATAGAAGTAGGACAAGAGCCAACAGGCATGAATGGAAATCAGGGATGTTCCAACTGGATATCAGGAGAAACATTTTCACAAAGAGAACAGTCCAGCAGGACAACAGCTGACCCAGAGAAGTTGGGCAGTCTCTATTCTGAAGAAAACTCAGAGTTTTTCAAGACCAGAGTGGATAAAGCCTTGAACAACCTGGTCTGACTTCGCAGCTGGCCTTTCTTTGAACAGAGGACTGAACCACAAGCTATTCAGGATCCCTTCTGACTTCAATTATCCAACAACTCTCTAGGAAGGAAGCTCTCTGTGCATCTATCACTAATCCATGGGAAACACCAGCACTGTAGCACCCTCCTCCTTGTAGGTAGTTAGAGAATAGGAAAGTGAAAGCTTTCATAAAGTTGAATTCCACTGCCACAAGAATCATGGGCCCTGGGTGGCTTTCTCCCTTTTTTCCCCACTGTTCACCGAGAGTGCACTACAGAGTGTGCATGTTCAGCAAAAAAATTGAGGGCGGGGGACAGGAGAAGGGAAGATGAGCAAGATCAATTTTTACATCTTTATTCTTTCCTGTGGCTGATAAAATATTGCTCTTCTCAGAAGATAAACCAGTAAATTTTCAGTTCAGATCTGTATATCAGGAAATAAGGCTCACATGACATCCTTTGGAGATTATTCCAGGGCTTAAGAGATTTCACACTCTAAGAGTTCCCAAAAATACTCTGACTACATGTTTCCTTTGTCAGCCACATCCTAATATAGTACTAGATAAGTCCTCTGCCTCCAGGCTATTTACACTCCTCAGAGAAATGAGGACTGTTTTGCCCCATAACCAGTTACAGAGATTGAGTTCTTTTGTATTTCTTGCCAAAATATCAGGATGGGTTTCCCTGGTGTGGATGAGGTCCCAGTATTGCCTGCAGACTAGCAGGTGTGCTCTCATCTGAGTCAGGGGGCAAATGAGCCCATTCAAGTTCTTTGATTTCTTGCACACAAATCCCCCAAACTGCAAGTTCTCTTTTCAAGACTACAACAGCAAGAACTCCAGCAGATCTTGTCTGTGCGGTCTTCATCAGCCTGATTTTCTAACACCAGTGGAAATAGTTCCAGTCACTTGTAGGGTCTTGGATCAAGTCCCAAATCTTAAAGAATAAAAGCATGGATAAAATGAGGCATTAACTTCAAATGCAGCCGCCTGGAATTCCTGCCTTGAAGTGGGGACAGAACAACACTGAGGGTAGGCGGAAGGGCTTTTTGAATTAAAAATGGGACGAAGAGCATGTTTTAATTTTCTAATTGAAAAAAAGTTCTTCGGAAAATATTCTGGGAAACTGTTTTGAATTAACTTATTTATTCAGCCAAGGGAACATTCCACTCACATTCACCAGAAGAGTGGTGTCTCTACGCAATGTACAACTTCTCAGGCTGCCTTCCTTCTAAGTTAAAGAAAACCTAAACAAAAATTTGTGAGGACAGTCAGCCCACTCAACTATTTCACGAGTATAGAACACCAGAAAGTCTCAGAGTGTGTAACACCTTTATCCCCAGTGGGAGAAAGTCAGCTCCCCACTTCACTAAGCCATAGCTTTGCACAGGGGAGCTCCTCAAATGCTACCAGATCAAGGGGCTTTATACACTGTTCATAATGCACCAAAACACTTGACCAAATCCCATGCCATACGTACACAGCTAGAGTAAAGCTTGGTTGCATGTGTTATGTGTGAATTATGTTCCTTGGCTGCCATCCAGCCTGTTGTTTTCAGAAAGTTACACACTCAGAATTCACCCCTACATCCTTTTCATTTACAGGAGGTATTACAGCCACCCTGTTCTATCATGATAACCTGACACTGACCTCAGCAGGTCTGGTATATCCCAAGATTTGTACACTTTTTCTGGATTGGGTCCTTAGGTTTTTGCTGTATGACTAATTCTTCTAAAATCAAAACAGTGCAAGGCACACATCAAAGAAAAGCCATCTCTATGTCTCCCCAGATGTTTCACTAATGCACAGCCTAGTACAGTTACAGTATGACTAGGAAGAAGAAGGAAAAGGCTCCCTTTTTCTGCTCTTATTTTCAAAATGTTCCAATCAGTAGAGCTTGAACCAAAAGAAAACATTTTTAAAAAGTAGAAAGTGAACCAAAAAGGACATCTTGCATTTTTAAATAACAAACCAAACAAACATTGCGCTGCTTGCTCTGTAAATCTTACAGAAGAGTTCCTCCTTAGCCCAGGCTGCCTATTTCTTGAAAAACAAAGACAAGCAGAACTAGCTGCAGGCAATGAAGTATATTAGCTTTTGAATTCATGTTTGTATATCCTCTGAAGGAAAAACTCTCTTAAAAGCAACCTAAGAATTTCCTGAAATGGATTATGGCAACATTTATTTGAGATTTGAAGATTCCTGATGTCTTTATAGTTCCTTAAAAACAAACTGGGAAATGCTAAAAAAACACCCCAAAGATTGCTGCCAATTTCAAAACAGGATGTTTTTGTTTTTGAGGACTGTAATTAGGAACAGTGACCTTGAAAATGTAAACAAACCATCCATTACCTCTTCTCTTCTAATTACTGTTGCAAATATTGTTTTCTCTTTATAAACTTGTCTCTGTGAGTAGTTTTGTTTTCATACCCAGGCAAAGACCAAAACTTCCACAGGACTAAATGTGCTAGCACCCAATGTCACCAGATCATTCAAGGGAAAAGGAAGTGAGGAGGAGAAAGAAAGTATTTGGTAGACAGCAAGGGATTTAAAATCATTGTGGCTGTTATCAGCATACAGAGAAAGCAAGACAAAAAAGGCACCCCTACAAGAAATGCACTAGAAGTACTGTTGAAGAAAAACCTGGGAAAAAGAAAAACTTGTGAAGTGCATGGTCTCCTCAGGCAGCAAGAAGGGAGACCTGGAGCTTTCCCGACACCTAACCCTGCAGTCAGAAACCTGACACCCAGGTCCTTCCTTACCTTCTGATGTCCAAATTCGTTCAGTACTGTGCCCAGCTTCTTTGTGTGGCTGTGAAGTTTATGAGCTGCAATGGCTGGGTTGGGATCCCTCCAGTCGATGGAGAGGCGATGGTACCAGAGGTGCTGACCCTCCTGAACGTGTGCTGACTTGATGCTGGGGTCGAAGCGATGCACCTCACATCCACTGTTGGCCATGCTCAGCTCAAACTGGTTGTCATCGTTGCCTAGGCTGTGTAAAAAAAAAGAAAAAAGAAAAAGAAGTGTAACTATTAATGCAGCAAAAAGAAGTATTAGTGAGTAGGATGTTCTGAGGATGAACTGACAACTTGAAGAAAATTCAAGCTCAGTGCAATATTAGAATTAATGGCTCCTTTCTAGGCAAGACCTAAACCACTTTTAGCCAGGCTGATAATTTTCCTAAAGAGCTTTTCCTTAATTCAGAAGTCGAACAAATTTGTATGAAAGTAAATTAAAGATTGGAATCTTTGTGCTGTCATTATTCATATTCATATTTTATGTTTATATATATTTCTCTGTTTTCAATTTGCTTTTTACTTGACAAGTTTCAGTCCTGCTGCCCAAACTGCCAACAATCAAGCCACAAGCAGAAGAGAAAATACATTTAAAATTTATGCAATACTACTTTGTAGAAATCTGGCATAATTCACACCACATCTGTCACCTGTTACAGGCATGACCCACAGTGACCACGAGTACAGACAAGGCACAAGAACCAAATGCCTCTCTTTCTCTGTGGACAGGAAGACACAGATTTAAAAAAGCATATTTAAAAATAAGCACTTTACAACAGTAGCAGAATTGTTACATAAACTTGAAAGATTGCTGCTAATTTGGTGAAGACCCCAAAGAAGAAGAAAAATTAATAGCCCCATTGAACAGCAGCATCATCTCAGTCCTTGCCTCTGCAAGATGTGTTTTAAAAGGCCATGCCATCTTCCCACCTCCTACAGCCCAGTGGTTCATACAGGGTGCACTAGAACTAAAAAAATCTGGTATTTACCACTGCAATCACACATCTGAATGACAGGCCTTCCCTACTCTGTACAACAGGATGTTCTCTTCATTCCTACTCCTCCAGGCTTATTCCAAATGTGATTCTAATCACGCACTAAACATAAAACTTAAACAAAATTAAGCCGTTTGATATCCACACATGTAATGCTGAGAATTAAGAGAATTAAGATTTTTTAGAATCAGTTGTACTGTAAATTGTACAGCTGAGATTATTCACTCTGCGTAACAGCACAGCATTTATCTGTTGTGCACAGACCATGACAGGGCAGTACTCTCAGATGTGCTAACAGAGCACTTGCTGCACCACACCACAGTTATCCTAAGCAATGGTGTGGGTCTGAAATAATTTTGGCTATTTGCATCAATATGTGAAACCCAACACATTTTAAATCACGTCACGCACTAGGGTACAACGTTAGGCCAGCACTAAATGTTCTACATAGATGACATACATAGATACACAGACACATAGATAAAATGAATTCAACCCATGAAACAAGGAAGAGCATTTGTTTTGGAAGTTACCAGCGCAGTATGACACTGGCTGTAATACTGGCTGGGCACGCTGTAACAATACCCTAGGAAGTTGTCTTCTCCTCAACCATCTTCCCCTTCCCTGGGAAAACAGGAGGAGATGGGGTGTGCAAAAATAGCCTAGCATGCTTTTAAGAACAACCCTAATTTGCAGGATTCCAACCCATACAGCTGTGTGGGAGGAAAAGAGAGGAGTTTTCTTTTAATACATTCATCACACACTAGGAAAAAAGTTCAGAAGTTAACCAAGTGAATCGACATGTTTGTTTGCGTGTGGCTTTCTACAGAAGGGACAGTGATGGACAAAGACCAGTGTAATCCCTTCGGAATGAGATGCTGGCTGAAAATGAACAGCATGGGAATTGTTGAGGACAGTTACAGAATTAGTGATGAGCCCATCAGTGAACGATGGCCACATGTGTCTGTGACACACTTCTAACCATGCCAGCTGGTACAATCCAGAGGGCCAGATGCTTTTGGTGCAGACAAACCTCAGGCTGCCTCCAAACAGATTGCCGCTCATGTGGACTGCAAAGGGAGCTTCACAGTGGGGGAAAACAGGGAAAAAAAACATAGATGGGGGTAAAGATGGTCACGATGTATCTTCTGGCACTCTAGTTAACAGCTCAAATTTATGCCTAAAGAGAGATTTGGTCAACAACAAATATATAAGAGAGAAAATAAGGTCTTCTCCAAAGGAACTGGTTCTAGAAATGCCTGGCACACGTGATCATGCAAAGGATAATGCAGCATGAAAAAGATTTAAAAAATTTAGGTCTCCTAAGAAAGATTTAGTAACTTAAAGAAAGACTTGTTACTTAAAAAGGGATCATGATTTTAAAAGGAAGGTGCGGAGGTCGTAGAAGACTAGCGAGGCCTTTCCTCGCCATCAGCAGAGAGCAGCTGCTGCCTCCATCAACAGCAAAATGCAGCGTGCCGAGGACAGTGACCTACTTTCCCCGTGAGGGAGAAAGGAGCTCGGTGCGGGAGCTCCCCGCAGTGCCCTGCGGTGGGGGCAGAGGTGGCGCTGGCTGCAGCACCTCGGGCCGTCTCTGCCCGGCTGCCAGCCAGCGCAGCGAGGGAAGGGCTCGCTGGCACCGCTCCCCCCCGGCAGCGGGGCAGCCACGCCGCCCCGGACACAGCCCAGCACAGCGGGCAGCGGTGTCCCTTGGCTGTGCCCTGCTCCCAGGGTTCGCGGAGGGTCACGGTGCACAGAGCCTTGCGCTCAGAATAGACGCTGGGATGCAGCTTGCGCTGGATGAAGCATCACAGCGGCCCCTGCACCACCCGGGAGCACAGCGAGCGCCGAGAGGCACAAAAGAAGCTTTGTCTGCTCCAGCACAGCTCTAGTGGACACCTGTAGCTGATCCAGCCTGAAAGCTGCAGGTACTCCAGCTCCCACAGTGACCACAGGACAGAGCTATAAACACATCCCCCCTCCTCCCCTTCTCTTTCAAAGTAAGATAACTGAGCTCAGCAGCTCAGGAAAAAACGATGGACCCCCTGCCTGAATCCTAAAGCTCCTACTTACACTTCAGGATGCACCTGAAATGGCATTTATACTGTGTTGCAGCAAGACTCTTTAAACCTCCTCTGGTAAGTTTCTGAAATCCTATTTATTTATGTTATCCCAGCTTGAGTGCCTGCCTGCGGTGTTTGTAACTGACTTAGTTTAATCTAAGCAGATTTAGCACTAATAACCAGAGCTCACTAATGCATATTGCAATTATGTATCACACTGGGAAATCCTGTCCCCCAAGCAAAAACATTGCTGCCTCCCAGTAGTGGAAGCAACTAATACTAATCTAAAAAGATCCCCAGATGTTCCAGACGCTGCTCTCTCCCATTCACAAGTAACCTCTTCCACAGCACTCAAGGAGGCAAAGCCTAAGCAGCGTGTTTTATTCCAGTTTTAATGATATATGGATTTAATTCAGGATTCCCAGTAACACTCTCACTGAACTTTCACATTTGTCCTCCATCCATCCTCTCTGCAGAGAATGCTCTTCACAGGAAGCAGCTGCTCCCCATTTGGTCTTTACGAAACATATGAGATAACAAAAATGTTTAAAGGGGATTTTTGCCTTAGAACAAAATTACTTTTCTGTCTGTCATAAACTAAAGGGAGTCTGAGGGGAAGAATTATTGCAGTAATGAGCTCCAAAGGTTGCAGAAGTAAACTGGTGGATTTAAGACTGCTTCTCTGTAACCTCAAGTATTTCCCTTTTATTTTTTAGCTGTTTCATGCAATGCATCCTGGTTGGTTACTTGCTGCATGTGTGTATCTGGTGATTGATGGAAGAGCTGACATCAATTTCGATCTCTGCTAAGCCCTAGTGTTCCATCACTGCAAAAAATCTGGCACTTGTGCTCCCTGGACCATACACAGAACAGCACCACATATAAAGCACTGGTACACACACACTAGCTCAGTTTTGTTGAAAACCATTAGCAAAATACCTCAGTGCTGGTCAGCTTCGTGCCTAATCTGCACTTCCTAGCACAGATTAAATCAACTCTGCATTGTGCCTACTGGATAATTCAATAAAAATAACATTCTCAGCCCACGCTTGATCCTTAACAACAGGGGAAAAGGCCACCAACACAGGAGCTCGGTCTAATATTAATGATCATGCAGCTCAAAGGGCAAGGTGTAGGCTAATTCCACTGAACTTTGAGTACTTCACCAAGACATCTAAAATCAGCAGCCACCTTATCCCAGACTTGCACTATAATAAAAGGAAAGCTATACCTACCTCCAGAATGCTACTTAGCTTAGCTGATTTTCCACCTGAATGTGTTTGCCTCTCCCTACTGACTACTAGAAGGGCCCTCAGGCAATAACTCAGTACTACAGTCAGACAGTAAAGTCTGGAACTGAGCATGGGGTAACATAGAGTCTCTCCCAACTTTTATAGGAACATGAAAAGCTGAGAAGGAAAAAACCCCATGTAAACCTCGATCTTGTATTAATGCCAGGTAAGTATAATTTGAAATATATTGCAAAGAACACTCAGAAAATAAGAAGCAACAATAGTCAAGAGAAAGCAACAATAGTCAAGATCTTCTCACTGTATATGTGATTTGTCTCTAAGGGGCATGTTCTTGTTCTGCCACAGAGCAGTGCTGCTGAACAAAACCTGAGAGCACCTCTCTCTTGGAGATCTGGGTCTTTACAGCTCAAAAATCTCAATCAAAATATCAACCCACCCAAATTAATCAAAACCACTCCCTTTGCCTAGAGGGCACCCTGCCTCCCCTCCACACTCACCGTAGGTGTTACCTGCCGTGCACTAATGGCTGAGAAATGCCACCCCTGCACGGTTCCTTGCTATCCACCCTTTGTAAACCCACAGCAGCAAAATCACAGGAATAAACTGCACTGGTTCAAGGGAGATGAAGCCTTTCAATACACCTCTAACCTCGAGCTGCCTCCCAGGCCAGCAAGTACAGTTTTATTAGGCAGCTCTATGTGGTGATCTGTGTGAAATGAGCTCCAGATCCCAGCGGCTGTTCTCCTAATGCATCTGTGTGCTGATGGCCTGATGCACTCTGAGGACTGACCTCCCTCATCCTCCTAGGAAACAGAATTTTTATTAGCAGGGGAACAGGCTGCATGTGTGGTTTTGCTACCTGTGAAAGCACTTGTTCTGTAAAGAGTGAACACATCACTCTCAAGTGCTGTAAACATCATAAACACTGCAAACATTTCAAAGTAAAGCCACAGCTGCCTTTATCACTATCACTTTGGCACATGTCATCCCTGAGTGTTGAGCAAACACGCTCACATATGGAGATACACTGTTTCATCCAGAGGTAGTTAATGAAGTTTTGTAAGTAATGCTTCTGAAATCCCTGGCAGTTATGCAAGTCGTCTCTGCTCAAGGAAGATGTTGTAGGCTTCTCAGCTTACCTCTTTGATTTCCATCTTCCTCTACATGAACTACCACTCACAACTCACCTTCAAGCAATTTGTTTTCATACCAATATTAGAAAGGCAAAGGAAAATAAAAGCCTCATGGAGAAAGGTTTTTCCCTAAAAATAAAGTTTACAGAAGCACATCAACACATGACAAACACACCTGAACAAAGTTTATATTTTAGAAGATAACCTTGCTGCAGCCTGTGTTGTATTTATAGGGCTTTTTGAGCTACTTACCGTGGAGCAATTTCCTTTCTTTTAAAGACAGCACT
This sequence comes from Hylia prasina, assembly GCA_013397195.1. Lineage (NCBI taxonomy): Eukaryota > Metazoa > Chordata > Aves > Passeriformes > Sylviidae > Hylia > Hylia prasina. The sequence continues at coordinate 638,939 of VYXD01014213.1, forward strand.
TACCCAAGTGAATAGAGACGGCATTGCTTGCTTCTGATTCGATGGATGAGGCTAAACCTCTCATCAAGACAGATTGACCAGGGCTTTTTTGAGGTTTCAGAGTACCCTTTCAAGCTGTTCAGGTTCATGTGTTCACATGAAATCTGTTGAAATCAAAGGATATTTCATTTTAAGACAGGACTTTTAATTTGTTTTTAATTTGCCTTCTGGGGAAGAAGTGGAAAAAAGAAAAATGTTCATTGGTTTAATTTAAGTCTTATTGTCAATCTGATAACCAGCTACAAAGATTTGATGATTTTTTTCCTTGTTTCTCTGTTCCGCTTGGCGAAATTTGAGGCTTACATAATTCTCCAGAGAGCAATGCAGTTTGAAAAGCAAATAATTAAGCATTAGTACTATACCCAAATTCATTTTTTTTCCACGAGGAAAAGATGTTTCAGCATTCACGTTTAATTTTTTTTTTCTTTTCAAACCTTGGAGTGGATTCTGCATCCTGAATAATGCTAAAATGATGACTGTAATTACAAAGTTGCAGTGTCTCTGCAATGTCTAGCTTACCCAGTGTCCTGGATCTCAGCTCCAGAAGGGATTTAACCATTATCCCAACACATGCCCTCTCCAGCAACAAAGGGATTTAAGCAAGTGCGTAACTAAACAGAGGAATCATAGCATTTGTGTCTAGGCTGACCTGGCTGGGATATCTAGAGTCTAAAGCCAGGATAAAAAGAAGAGGTAGAGACCCTGCAGGGAGGAACACCATAAGTCAAAGCCCTTGGACAGACCAAGAAAGCAGAGACTGAAAATGCACTGGTTTCATAAGAAACCTGGACGTGTCAAAAATGACTGAGGGATGAAGTCAGCTTTGCCAGCAGCTGAGCAGCAGCCTGGAACAGCCAAACCCACAGTGACTGAGCCAGCAAAGCCATGGCCCTGTGAGTGACACCCTACAGAGGAGCCCCTGCCTGCAGCACCAGCTCTGCCTGTCCATCCAGCAGCTCACCACATTCCACTCCACCTTCTTCCTCCAAATTCACTCTGGAAAAGGCAGGCACAGAGCTGGAGAGTGCTGCACCCTTTCCAGAACACAGGAGCCAGAGCACAGCAGTTGATGGAGAGCTGGTACAATTCGTACAGCCCTCACAGTAGCAGTGATCAGGAGACAAAGGGAAGCAGAAGGAAGCACCAAAGCTGTGGCTACTTCTGCCCAGGAAAGGCTGCACTGCTCTGCACCAGCATCAGCATCCACAGCTTGTTCTTGAAGGGCTTCTCAAACCATGCAGCCCAGCCACCAAAGTCAGGGGTTGCAGGGCACAGTTTGCTACCTTGTGCAGATAAGGAAGCAAAGACTGAGAAGAGCTGCAGGAACCCAGTTGAGCCATCATGATGAAAAGTTGTTCTTTGGGCCCAGCACCAGACCTAGCTGCAGGAATGGGAGTTGGCACTGTCAGAAAGGCAGCAACTAAAAGGGTGAAAAGGATAAAAGCAGGTTAAGTATCAGTCCAGAACAGACTGTTCTCCTCTTGCTCTTTTCCTTCCTCTACAGCAGATGCAGAGGCTCAGTTCTCAATCCTAGCTAAACTAAAAAGCACAGCTCTGGTCCCACTTGAAACCACAGAAATGAAATAATTTTACACAGAGGTGACCGTAAAACCTAGAACCCAGGCTTTAATGTGGCGGGCACTCTCCACCATGTACCTTATAATAAGTAAATAAAACTCATTTTTAAAGAACTATATGCTCTGAAAAATCATTACCTGGAGCTTTACATTCAAAGAGCTGCACACTGCATCACCACCTCCCTGCTCCTGCTTGGCTCACAGTTCCCATGGAAAATTCATAAAAGAATATACAGCATGTCTTCATGCTGTTCCCAGGATTCACTAAGTTTTAAGCAATGATTTGCACTGCACCCCACTACCCATTTCCCTTCAGTCACATAACAATCAAGGAATAAATGGCACTGCAATAATAAGCACTAATTTAAGACACAGAAGAATAATGTACTCTCTACAGAAAACTAAGATTCTGCAAAGCTGCCACTTAATTGACTCATGGCATTATGAGCAATTACAACAGTCAGAGTTTGAAGCAATTTTAACAGCTCTTGCTACTGAATAGCTCTTGCTATCAAAAAACAACAACAACAACTTTAAAAAAAATTCAAATCTTCAAATCCTGAACTTGCCTTTAGCACCATCATCAGTCTGTTGCATAATTTACTGATGCACTGAGCTCACATCCTGTTCTGGGCTTCTGCTCACTCTCATCATACAAACAACAGCACAAGAAAGATGTTTCTCCTGACCATGAAATACCAGCACTGAAAAGGCTTTTTCTGGCCACACCTTGACCCTGCTGACATGGCACCTTCCTGCTCCAGCAGTTTGAGCAATTCTACACTAATGGCATTGGGTTGAACTTAGGCACAGTAATTAGTAGACCCTTACTCAGCAAACAAGGAAAATGGCATCCCAGAGTTATCCATATAAGCAGTATGCCATTTTCAGAAGTTCTCATACCAGTCATGGTGTTACCCCATCAGTTATTCATCTTTTAACATCTGCCAGCTCAGGAACAGGGATTCCTCTCATTTCTTGTTTTCACTTATGTTTATTCCCCCAACCAGGGTCAGTTACTCTGGGAATGAAACTTCTTGCTGAGTGTGTCAAAAGCAATAAACTCTCTGTTAATTGATGTCCTTGTAGGCTTTGACCCAACTAGTGGAGTTTAGCAGCATCTGCCACTGTTTGTTAAGTCACTGAGATGAAGGATGTTTTCAAACTTAATACGTCTGCCACAGTCTAAACGTCTGTACAACAAAACAAGCAGTCCTACACACATCTCTTCCTGTCCCCACATGCATCATCTTGCCTCCTGCCCTCTCAGTGCTGGCATGAGTGGCAGCAGAGATGTCATTTTATTGAGAATTCAGCCAGGGGTATCCTACAAGCTGGAGAATACATGGACACCCTGCTATCCTCTTTTATAGAGGTGTTTCAAATTAATCTCAGCCTTGAAAGCGCTGCATTAACAAAGAATTTCATACGTGAACGACATTTCAGTGATGTTGGCACCTGGGGCTTTTTGCTGTTCTTCCATGTAAGTAATGATGTTGTCAACTCTGTATTCAAGGGTCAATTGCTGATAGACCCGGGTACCAAAAGCAGCTGCCCTGTTGGAATTGTGAGCATCCAGCACCATTTCCATATTTTTATTACAGGAAATGCACATGTAGATGCTATTGTGCATAAGTGATGCCTCTGTTAAGACATGATGGTCCAATTTTCATGTGCAGTGAATGCTGGAAGTATCCATCAACACAATCTGGATTTGGAAATTACATACTTTAAAAAGCACATAAACCCACTAATTTCCACAGCCATCATTTTTGTCCTGAAAATATCAAGATTCTATTGGTATCATTGAAACAACTTGTCCAAGTTAGGGTCTGATGACTTGTTCTCATTTTACTGGGAACCTCAAATGCCTTCTTTTGAAGTAAAATGAGCCTGGTTATCATCTTATTATTGAGAGGTGGAGTGGTTGAATACACTCTCTTGATACAGAGTGCTCTGTATTTTTCCATCTCAGAGGGAGAGAGAGGGGAGAGAGAGAAACACCACATCTAGAATTTCAGTCATATCATACTCCTGTCAGGACACAAACCCATTTGGAAATAAATAACATGGAAATAATGCATTCTTTCTAACATGTATTTTGACCTTTATATTTATGTTGACCATCAGTGCTAGGTTAAGAAACTTTAGAAAAAAATCAGTTTCAAAAAAAAGTTTGGTGTGAGGTTAATTCCTTAGATATAAGGGAAAAATCTGTGCCAGGCAAAGTGTTTTCTAAATGGAGACTGAAATGAAAAACCTACCTGAGAAGTGCTAATGTACTTTAGGAACCTTGAGGCCTCATAGTTGAGGGAAGGGGTTGGACTTGCCCATGGCTGTAGTTCAATGTGCCATCTTACAGTCTGTAAAACAAAGCAAAACAAACAAAAAAAAAAACCTGAAAGGCAGTGCAAGCATAAATTACAAAGGCTAATAAACTAAGGACATTTAATTTCAAACTGAAAGAGTTTCCTGGGGCTTGTCTACACATGAAAAACATTTCAGAATAAAGCAAAAACATCTAACTATGATTTATAATGATCAGCTTTGAAAGCAGATGTAGGTAATTCAGAAAGAAAGTGCTCCTCATCCAGGATACATGTGTTAATCCAGTTATTCTAGGGCACCCAAGTAAGCTGTGAGAAATGAATGAAGAAAAGTAAGATCCAAATGACCAAATCCTACACCAAAACATCTGAAAAAAGTGATATCATTTTAATTTCCTATCTATCATGTCCACTGAAACAAGAACTTGGATTGCAAACCCTAATCACCAAAGGAAACCCCTGCAAGCAGCCTGTTTTCTTTTTTAAGATCTAGATTTTATTGAAAAACAAGCTTCTTGTGGGCTTTGAGAAAAATCCTCTTCCTCTCCCACACTTGCCTGACAGATATACCAGAATTCTTTGTTTCCCTGAAAAAATATACATGCGGCTGCCTGCAGCCCTACCACTTCTCATTTTCATAGCCCCAAGGAAGTAGCTTTGGTGGGTGCTTTCTGTGCTCCCTCAGCTCTGAACCTCAGGGATCCTGTCAGCTTTTCCAGAAACACTTCCCACATAGAGTGGGACAGAAAAGGTCTTCCAGACACGTGCTTGCAGAGCAACAGGGCTCTGTGCTCCCATCTGCGCCACCTTCTCCAAATTCTGCCCGCTGTCACGCCGGGAAGTTCAGACTTGTCATCTCTTGCCCTCAAGGAGATAAAAATACAAGCACTGTGCTATGTTGTGCTAAATCAAGATTGATTCCTCATGGCTTTTCATCTTCAGGCGCCATAACTCACTTCTACAGTTGGGCAGGTAGTATCAAGCTTCCCTTTAATCATCCTCAATTAACTGAGCTTCCATAATGGACAGCATGGGGTTTGTCCCTCAAAGGCTGATGCTGGCATTCAGTAAAACACAATCAGAAACCCCACTTGGGATTCCCACAGGACAAAGCCCTGGAAAACATGTAGGAGATAGCAATTAGCTGGAGAGGATGGAGGCAGAAAAGTGAGGTGAGGCACTGAGCCCCCAGACAGGACTGGTCTGTGGCACCAGGAGGAGAGCCAGCACAGTGACAGCAGAGATCTTCTGATGCCAGAGAGGAATGCAGGAAAGAGATGGTAAAATTGGAAAAAAAGTTTATTAAAGAGGACCACCAGACCAGATGGCATTTGCCTTGAGCTGGTACCATGAATTGATATTTTTGCAGCCTAAGTAAACATAGTCTACAGTGAATGTGAGCCAGGAGGTCTGTATGATGTTTATTGCTCCTTTAGGGGTTATTTTACAGATTTGTTGTGGGTTTTGGGTTGGTTTTTGTTTTTGTTTTTGTGGGGGGTTTTTTGTTTGTTTTTGTTTTGTTTTGTTTTGTTTCGTTTTACTGTAAAGAGATGCTGAAAAGGATATTGAGATTTTTTTTTTTTTTCTCGCCTAGAAGCAGACAAAAGTGGCATTTCTCACCCTGAAACTTCCTGCCTGCAGCAAACTTGGACTCCTATACTCTGCACAGCATGAGCCTGGAAGCAAGCTAGCTCTGCAGCAGCATGTCCCCCTGACCTCTGCTTGCAGCAGGCAATCTGCAAACGGCGAGCAGCAGGAGGATAGGTGCACACCAGGGAGGGAAATGCGTGTAATCTTTCAGAATGAGTCACAGTTCACACGGCTGAATAACGTTTGCAATGACAGGAATGCTGCTGTTTCAACAGGCTTGAAAGCTGAAATGAAAATGAAGACTGACAATCGTTTTCAGGGGGGAAAAAAGAAAAAACAAACAACAAAAAAAAGAACCAAACAAAAAAAAAACCCAAACCAAACCAACAAAACCCAAAAAAACTACCAACCACCCAGATACCTACTCATCTGTGCCCAGTTATTCTGAAATCTATTTGTGTAAGAAGTAGCTCATTAAGTAGAGGAATTGTAGGGTGGCCATTGTGGACTATTCAGCAAGAATTCCTTCTGCACAGATTTGACAGGGAAGAAAAAAAAAAATCTCTATAATGAACCACATGAATGGGGTCCTTTTTCAGCAGAGTGCAATGTCCAAGAGCCACTGCAGCTTACACTCGGGTTCTTAAAGTCTTAAAGATGATAAACTGCCTTCCCACTGACTCCAAACTATTGATAAACACATGAAAATGAAATAAAGACCCCAGTGACTTACTAATGCAATTTCACTAAAAGATAGGACGGTAAAAATGAAAAAACAGAAAGAGATCAAGCTTTTGTATAGTTCTTTAAATTTAGGAGCACTACATAAATGCTACTTTTGTGACAGAGCTCAGACCCGAGGCTCCTGTTTGACAGCAAAGCTCTTGAATAGCTTCTCGAACTTCACGCTTGGTCCCTGCTCCTTAGGAAGCAACAGCCCATTTCCATTCACCAACAAACACACAAGAGAGTCCTGTTCCTAACACCTCCCAAACACCCTACAGGGTGCCTCAAAAGCTGCCTTACAATAAGATTCACAGACAATGGATGGGGGTGAAAGTCCAACACATCTCCCGGATCACATTCACCCCCCCGGAGGGTAACTCACAAATGTCGGTGATGTGTTTTGACTATGTTCAGGAATACAAAATATCCTCCCCATAGGTACATCGGTAGCCTCTGTTTATAGTTCTCCAGGTAATTTTCAGCCTGGTTCATAATGTTTACATGGAAACCTTCTCAAATAAACTTGACAGGTGCTTTGTGAAAATCAGGTTTATCCCTGATAAAAAATGATCCTTATTTGAGCTTTCCCCTCTCTTGACTTGGCAATTTTATTTACTCAGAGTGAACCTGACTGTGGCATCATGGTTTGGATTCTCTCACCTCTCTCATGGAAATCTCTGGAATGACTGAGAGCAGGTCCCTGTGGCTGCTGAACAAACAGGCTGAGGAGCAGCTCCTTTCACAGAGGGCTTCCAGCAAGAGGAGCAGAGGTGCCATTACACCCCAGATTATACAGCTCTGGGTTGAAATTCAGACAGACCTCCCCAAGGCTGCCCAGTAGGAGCCAGAAAATGGGTTCAGACCATCTGCATTTTTGTCTATCACTATGGTGTGCTCTCTCCGTAGGGTAAGGACTCATCTAACCAGACACACCATGACTGTATTTCCCAAACATCAACACATCCATATTCCACAGTATAAAGACATGACAGTACCTGGAAAGTTACAATGCAACTTAAAAAAAATCATACTCAATATGTTAAAGTATCGCTCTGTATATAGCTTCACCTACATTCACATTAACTGAAATCAGCATTGTAAGAAAAATCAATCTTCAGCAAGACTTTATCACAAGCACTGGTCAGACACTGACTTCAGTTACTCCTGAAGGGTAATGGATATCCAGAAACTGTCATTCAGAATGGTGTTTTAATTTTCACCACATGAGATAACCACAGAGAAAAGAAAACCTTAAAGCAATGCCACTGCTTTCTTAGGAAAACTAGGATGCATTTGAAGGTCTGATTTTTCTTCCAGGTACTTCACCCTTAAGGATGAGGACTGATGTTTCCTTCAGATGAATCTGACAGTAATCTGCAGACTTCTCTCTAGAGACCACTTTTCCCTAGATTTTTTTTTCCTCATAGCCATCTGTGATAGTCATTTGATACTCCGTTAATAACCTGTAGTATATATATGATATACTTCTAAAGGACTGTCATTTAAAATCCATCCTAAAAATCTGAAATCATAATATAAAATTTAAATCAAAATGTGCAAAGGGTTCACAAACCAGCAGGTCTAAAACTGTAGGTCTGCCAAACGTTTGGCTTTTCCAGCCTAAACTTACACACAAGTCATTAAATTCTTCCCAGATCAATCCTAGTTTTAGTGCACTAATTCAAAAAGCCCAACTCCTTCCTTCCCTTCTGCTTACATTTGAAAGGGTACTAGTATGTTTTTCATATTTTTGTCTTTTTTAACTCAGTAGCTGTTTTCTCTCCCTTTCAATCTCCTTCCTTTTTAGCAGACAATTAAAATACAGAAACCCATTAGCCACATTGGAAACAAAATTCAGGAATCCCATTGCCCTGCCAAAGCAGTCTGTTGCTTCCAAAGAAGAAACAAAGCACTTGTCTATATATACACAAATGTCTTAAGCAAATCCTCTGATTAGATTGTGCAACAATTTAATTTTTTACATCTAAGACAGGACCAAATGCGAGTGGAAATTATTTGTGGCAATAATTTACATCAAGGACCATAAATATTTTCTAGCCATAGAAGCAAATGACATATACATCTTCATCTCCAACTATTCTGTCTGTACCCTGTGTACAACCCTATTCAGCAGAACAGAACCTACTCATGGGTGAAATTTTGCAGGGGTTTTATCAGTTTGAAAGGCAATGCCTGGGATTCAGATTCAGATTGCAAAACTTCAGACATCTACATGTCAAATTTATTAGATGGCATTCCTGAAGGCTTGCCCTTGTGAGAACAGATTGTCCCCAAATATGATTTACAGAGCTTGGACACAGTTTTATTTGTGGTCCCTCTCAAGCACCTGTGGCCTTAAGCGTGTTAGTTTGTTGTGGTCTTACTGTTTGGGGTTTTTCCCTCAATTCCAAGTACCCTAAACAGTGAAAGCTGCGTGCTGCAGCCCACACAAGCCCTGGCTTTGCAGGACACGCCAACGCCTCACGAGGGACACGCCACCAGCGCGAAGCCTGCTAAGGGGAGTGGGAGGGCTGCTGAGGGTGGAGGCAGCCAAACTTGGCACACTGCTTCTCTTGCTGACAGCACAGAGCAGCTCCAGCAGCAAAGAATCCCTGGTGAATGCCCACGTTTAGTTTCAGAGGCAATTAGCTGGGTGACTCCCAGGGAGAGCCAGGAGGGAAGAAACGCTCGTGCATGCAGCCAGCCATCAGTGAAGCTCCCACAGTGGGCTGGGGAGATAAGCTATTTGACAGGACAGATGAGGCAGGCAGGATCTTTAAGGGAATGATTCATGTCACTAGAGAGTAGATGTATAAAATATGTAAGGTGAGTCAAGCACTGGAAAAGTCCATGTCTCTCCATGACCTGTAAAGGAAGCCTGAAGGATGGGCTCAGGAACACTTACACCACAGAGCCTCAACATCACAGAAGAGAAACCCCAGACCAGACATTCACACACCCCATGCTGCAGAAAAACATGCATTTTAGAGGGCTGAGCCTACTCTTAAGCTGTGAGCCTAAAGCAACATTTAGCTGCATTTTATTCTTCAGCAGGGTTGAGTAATTCCAAATGTTTTATGTTTGGAGCAGCAGTATGTGGCACAAGTAAAACAAACTCCACCTCAACGCAGAGGTATCAGTAGGAAAGAACAAGTATGCCTTCAGCCTTGGCACAGACCTCCTCGAGAAAGGTCAATTCATACAGTCCCCTTTAGCTAAATGTAACCAGCACCATGAGGGCTCAGAAGACACACACTCGTAAAAACCTGCTACCTCACATCATTAATTTAGGAGTAGCAGGGACACACACAGGCTCAGTAAGCTGTAATTTAGAACACAGGCTTACAAAATGACTGACTCATATTTAAAGCTTTGAGTGAATTAATTTCCGACACAACTGGCTTTATAGATATTCGATCCCTATATGTCTGAACTGTTTCTTTCCTTTCTTTCCTCTTTCACATCACTATTATTTTCTTTTTTTCTGTGCACTTTGGCTTTCTTAAACATAGAAGTTTTCTCTTGAGAAACCATAGTGCAAAACTTGCTAATACATTCCTCCTCTGCATGTGTGTGTCTGTATTGAGAGAAAAGCAGTGGGTTCTCTCTGAGGCATCAGGCACTGAGGAAATCACAGGGAAAAGCACCTGACACCTAGTCCTGCAGCCACGAAAACTGAGAATTTCCACTCCAACAGTGAAATTTCCACACATTGCACAAAGTCCATGATGAATTGGAAAAAGAAATTAGTACAGGAAATCTTTCTATTTCTCCATGTTTCTACTTTTCTATCTAAGGCAGAGACATCTCTGCCACCACTGCACACATGCACACAGTCTTCTCCATACCCTTTCACCGCTGGATTTCTCTGCCCTCTGCATGCACCACATCGGTGCAGCACAACGAGCAGGCCACAAAGGGAGTCCCTCCCATAGGCAAACTCCAGAGCTGAAAAATCTGCAGGGTGATACAGAATCACAGCATGGGCTGGGTTGGAAAGAACCTTTAAATATCACCCATGGGGCACACATTCCACTAGGTCAGGTTACCCAAAATAAACAGTATTGCCCTCGGTACAGACCCCTGATGGACACCACTCATTACTGGTTTGTCATTTAGACATTGAGCCCCTGACCATAACCAACTCCTTATCCATCTATCAGTCCATCCATCAAATCAATGTCTTTCCAGTTCAGAGGTAGCCATGTTGTCTGTGCCTAAACAACTCCCTGTCCTCAGCATGTTTTAACGTGTCTTCCAGGAGGATCCACTCCATGATCTTATCCAAAGATTTGATGTTGGAACAATAGGCTGAGGAACAATAGCTTTATGCCAAGATAAGCAAGCAACGTGTCACACATGCAGTCCAGCTTTCCCACACAGGAAGGCTGCTCAGGAAATAAATCCTGCCTGTGGAAACCAGTCCCATGATAAGAATGTTTTCTGCATTAATGAGTGTGTATCTTAAATTCAAATGGGTTTCCAACATGATCTGTGTATGGAGAATTCTATGTCTGGACATGTGTGTTTTATTTTATGGAAGAGGGAATGTCTAGGATGCACTTCAGTCTTCCCTAGCTCCTGTGCATCATCTTTTCCAAGTCTCTCCAGTGCAGCACACATTTATCTGCCTGGGAGTGGGATGTGAGTGCTGCAAGAGTCAACTTAGGAAGCTCCAAACATCACCCAGAGGGCTCCACTTAAAAGCAGTTTATCAGCACTTGCTTCACAAGGCTGCAGTTTGCACCAGTAAGTAAAGCTCCTAGACTTAGAAGGGAAAAGGAAGAAAAGAAGTTTTACACTGAAGTGAAGAAAACTATTTTCTGACTTCAATTCTCATTAGAAAAGCTTTGAGTCACTGCATGGTAATTGAAACCAAGAGTCTTTACTCTTGTCGAGCAAATCGGTCTGAACATGAACACATAACAAACCCTGAAAAGGCAGCAATCACCAAGCATTTCACCTCTGCTTTCCTTTTGTTAATAGTGATGTTTATTTTCTGCTCCTTTTGCTTCTCATTCCCCATCTGATGGTGTGAAATCGAGGCACACAAATTGTACAAATTACAAATTACGAGTACAAATTACTGCTTTGGAGGGAACTGCTGCCCTTACCTGCAGGCGAGCTACACTCGCGACCTCCATGCAAAACACCAACAATTTCGATGCCCTGGGAGGTTCTGTGTTTTGTACACAAAACCCACACTCAAGCTCCCTCCAACTTTACTTTCAGGTTTGTATCTTTTCCCCTAAATAAGTGTCTCATAAGGAAAGCATGCACAGAAAAATGGATGCCAGCCATTGACTTCAAGTGACAGAATTTACATCACTTTAAGAATCAAGAAATGGATTTGCTGAAATAAAGGGCAGCTTCCAAAATTAACATGAAGAAGCCAGATCTGTAGAGGAATTTAGGTGACTAATGCGCCAGTGAATTCATAGTAACCCTGAATACCCCAGGAAAGGGTATTGGGAACTCACTTGCCAGGTTTCCATTAGCCACTTTGGGCACCCCTGTAAATTCACCATCACCCTGAGTGCAGGTTTGGGACTTACAGGAAGCAGGGTTTCAGAAGACTTGCCAAAATATTAATTTGTAGGTACTTACGAATTCAGAAAGCATTGCATCTAATTCATAATTTAGACAGCATAACTACCACTCCTCACTACCTCTGCAGAATGAATCTACTGCAGCCAAAGGATCTGGGGGCTGTAGGGGTAGGAAAGGGCAGTCCTGCACTGAGGAACCTCTCCTCAGCCATTCAAAGGTCACCAAAGACTAACAGCTCTGCCACTGGGAATCCCAGCAACCTATGGGAGAAATACACATTTATTAAAAGAGAGATTGATTTTACTCTAAGAGACATACAGCTTTGAAAATAGCCAAGTGAGATTCCTTTGCTATGGTTCTAAGAGAAAATAAATAAATGGGGCAGCAGTGTTCCAGCACTATCCAGAGGCTGACAGCATGATAATATATCTAATGGAGATAAAACCAGGAGCCAGAACAGACTGAAATTTATGGAAGTAAATTCTCAAAACTGCTTAAGCAGCTCAATCAGCTGAATTCCTTCCAGTGTCCATATGCCTTTGCCAACACTTAAGGATAACAGCAAGAAACAGATACAGCAACTACTGGTCCCTGCTTGTCAAATTCAGTTTCTGCTAAGCAGAGGCAAGACCATGGTTTCAGCCTGCATTCATAACTGCTTCAGTTGAAGTGCTCTGGCTGAGAAATATGGAGATGTCATAATCCATACAGAAAGGGAAAAAACCCTATTTTCCTCTAGGTTGACTTCAGTGCAATATTTAAACCATAGAGTACAACAAACAGAATTCATCAGTAAATACTCAGCTAGCCAAATAAGCTGTTTATTTTGTGGAAGTTCCAGCACTCTAACTGTAATTTACATACAGGGATGCCTCTTGCAGCCTATCCACTGACTTCAGAGCCTCTGCCTGAGGCTAAAAACTGGGGGGAAAGAAGGTGCTTTGGAGTAAAACTAATGCTTTCACACAAATAAGAGCATTTCACACTTGTGCAGCCTTCTCTCTCATCCAAGTGGAATGTAAATGTCTAAACAGAAACGGCCCACCACACCTTCTGGACTAAAGGGAGATATGAAGCATCAGAAAACTCCTTCCTCTTCACCTTCCCCTCCTGGGTAAGTACCAGGACAACCCTCTGTGCCCAGGGAGCAGGAGAGGACAGCATTTGTCACTACACATCTATAATCTCATAAAGCAAGTAAATATCAACTCTTATCCATGGACAAATCAAAAGGCTGAGTAACTTCTACAAGTACTTGGATTTGAGAGTGTAAAACCGTAAGATAGACAGTATTTACAACAGATACCGAGGGTACCTTCAACCCACCATCAGTTCACTTGGTCAGACTGGGTTTTAGTGGATAGCCAGGGAAGACTCAAAAAGCCAAACTTCACTTTTTTCTCCTTTAAATCCTTGTTTCCCAAAAGCATTAGATAATGGAGTTTCACAGAATGAAATTATTTTAGCTTTAAACATACTCCCTTTTTTTTTTTTGTTTTAATGGTTATGGATTAGTACCCTTAGTCTAGAGCTTTGTAAAAGTCTTCCAAATAAAACAAAACAGTGTGTTGGGCAAGTAGTTCCCTCTGTCTACAAAGGGAACAATAGCTGGCTTACAAATTGTTAGGATATTAAGTACAAAATGATACATTTATTTTCCAATCCATAGAGAAGAAAATAAAGCTCATTTCAAAGCATGCAAATTTGAAATATTTTTTATTCAAGACAAGTGTAGAACCAAGCATCATAATCCCATGGAGGATGGTCTTGGGCAAATATGTACTATCCTCTTTAATCAAGGATATTTTCCAATGTTTATCACTAATTCTGAGCATTATACAGATAAAGTACTGAAAAACTACATGGTTTGACCCTGAACTCATGATGCACCCAGAATTCCCATGGATTTCATAATGAATAATAATTGAAAGATCAAACCATTAATCAAGACATCTAAGGAAAAAGAAACACATCAGCTCAGCAGCAACCAATTGACACATAATTGCTTCTTGTTTAATTTTCTCAAAAGAGGGAGGGAAAAAGAACAAATGTTGTTGCTTCACCCTATTCAGGATGAAACAAAGTTCACTTCTTTGAAAGTTCCAGTGCTGCACAACAACCATGAGGAAAGCCCAAAAAGAGACAGGGCACCAGTATTAAAAATTTGTTGGGCGGGAGGGGTTTTTTTTGTTTTTGTAGGGGGTTTTTTTGTTTGTTTATTTGTTTGTTTGTTTGTTTTTTCTTTTTTAGACAGCTCCTACCCTTTGGTGTTTATCTATCGGATAAATCTGTCTTCCACTACTGCCATCCACTCTGCAGGGAGCAGGAAAGATTTGGAACTGATTCCTATCATTTTTAGGCTTCTAAGTGGCAGATGTTTTCTAATATTACATACCATATCAATAGACATTACCATCTCTTTCCCCTAGCATTTCAAACAGTGTCTCTTTGTAAAATATGAAAGAGGATGCTAAAAAAGGGGGCTTTGAAGGTCCCAGTTGATTATTTGACTTAGCTAGCTGCTAGGAGAGGAATGAGGAAGAGGACTGGGGACGGATGAGGCCAAGAGGGGAAGGACAAAGCAGCAACAGCAACTCTGTGATGTTAATGTCTGCTGGTTCTAACATTACTTTCAAATGCACACCTTTCCCATCCAGGTCCAACCTCTGGCACATCACTGATATTTGCTCCTCTGCTGTAATTTTTTCTTGGCTGATTTTCCCCAGCAGACCAACGTGTCACACACACACACACACTCAAAAAGTGACCCTACCTCATCAAAACCAATAGCAAGGATGTATTTTCGCCAATATCCCCAAGACAAACTGCCTATCAGGGCCTTGTAGGCATTTCCTTGATAGGCTCACAAGGCCCACAGATTGTCTTTCACATGCCAAGAAGGACAGAGGTTTCAATTCCTTCAGTTTGCAGAAGCCACAAGGTCACTCCTGGAAAGAACCCCGAATTCTGTCTCTTCCAGAAGAGCTCACAGCACTGCAACTGAAGCTGCATCTGAAATCTAATAGAAAGTGGAACCCAAAGTAAACTTCAGTGGGTCACTTGTTAAATGAGTTGTTGGATAACTCTTTCCTCCACAAGCACATAAACCCAGAGGTTGTCCATATAAAATCTGAAGCAGTTGGCTTGACCTGACAGTCCCAAGAGACTTCAAAACCCAATGTCCACTGCAAAGTCCTCCTGCTCCTACAGTACCAGAGACAGGAGAAGCCCTCATTGCATGATGGGGAGAGGTGGCAGCAGGAACAATGTTTCAAACAAGTACCCCAGATTTGGGATTTGCAAAGCCAGAAGAATTCTGTTCTGACTTTCAAAGAACTCTGCAAAGCCATTTTGTTCCAGTCTGCAAAGCAAATGGAGAAGACTTTGGTGAGAAGCAAGATTTCTGTCTCCTAACAGCTGCTGGAACTACTACACTTATCATTACACAAAGACACAAGGAAAGGTTTATTTATTTTATTTATTCATGTGTCAGAATGGACATAAATTACAGCACTAGTTTTTAAATGTTGCAAAAAATCAGTAAGAGGGCAAAATTATCACCAAGGGGTTCCCCCAGAACCACACCCAGGATTTGTGCTTTTCAAGGGATCAGCAAGGACCACAGGATACCCCATCCACCCATTTTCTGACAGTGCAGTTATTGAGCATTTGCAGCCAGAGCCTTTCCTGGGGACACCTGAGCTTGATGGCACATTCAAAAGGAAGACTACTGAAGATGGAAGAGAAGATCAGATGGGGAAACAACATGTCATTGAAAATCCAAGCCCTTGCACTTAGCATAAACAGCTGGGAACATTTCCACCATCCCCTATGAAACTGACCCAGTTATTGCCATGAGAGCGAGTTCAAAATCATGGCTTTCATCTGTTACCCTATGCAACAGCCCCTTTGTGCATGTGGTTTCTATTACCCTGAGAGACTGGCTAACTCAAAATAGGGCAGGGTGTCACTCTGTCACTTTTGTAGGCAAAAACACAACAAAACCAGCATTAGGGTGAGTGTATGCATGCAGATTGCATGATACATATGCTATATACCACAGCTGAAAGAAAAATTGAATCAGACTTTTTTCCCCTTTTTTATTTGTTCCATTGAACTGCAGGTCATTTGATCTTACACTTACAAACACAGAAGGGCTCTGGACAACATTTCATCATGCACCACAGTATCTTGCTGCATATCTTCTAGCTACAAAAACACTCAAGTTGATCAAATGACTCACATCCACTGCACACAGCTCCGGAGAACTGAACAGCCATCCAAGACAAACTCAGCTCGAAGTTAATATTAGAACAAGTGACAAGAGTGGGCTGTGCTGCAGATGCCATCAAAAATTAGTGGTGGTTCACACAAACTTTCTCACTTACATGTCAAATCTTTTATCCAATCTGTGCCATGAGTGGCAGCCACCACTGCAGGATGCAGGCCAGCCTGATCTACCACAACCAAACCAGGCTGCTTGAGCAAAGGCTGGAAGTCCCTCCCTAATGCTACCTATATCTCTAAATTCTATGTCTGTTCTGCAAGAAGTGATGATGCACTCTTCACGCTGTCTGCACGAGTCCGCCAGGCAGCTGTGAGAGGGTTTTGTTCTTCACTTGGGATTTCAGTACTGCACCCCTTGTCAGGGGCCACTGGAGTTTTGATCTAGGGTTACACCAAAGACCCCCAGCTGCTCCTCGGTCTGAACTGTGGCCAGAGCTCAGTGAAAGTGGCATGAGAGAGATATCTGGCATGCTGGCACCTACTGTGCAGCCCCCGAGCAGACAGGTCTCTGTTACCTGCCTGGCTGGCTGAGTAAAAGTTGATGTGAACTGACTGGGATGAACACCTTACTAGCAATGAAGTTAAACACTTGTCTTGTAAGAAGGCAGATAAAGGTTGGAGATGTAAAGTAAAAACCCCAGAGCTATCCAGCAGAATTTTTACCTGTCCAAACCCCTTTTTCTGGACTCTTCTCTCTACACAGAAGAGAATTTTAGAAAAGCATGTGGAAAGATTGGCCACCTTGGGAGCTGCTTGAGCAAGGAAAGCTGTGTGTTCTCAAAACTGTCCTCACTTTTTATTTCAAAACATGAAATGTGACAAAAGATCATTTTTGGCACGAACTGTGCCACTACTACTGGGCAGTTCAGGTCACTTGGCCCCCAGAGCAGAACCCATTAAACAGTTTGAGCTGAAGACAGCAAACAGGAACACTTTTTCTTCTGATCTGCTACAGCAGTCATAAAGGATTCACATTTTGTACAAGGCCTGTGAACTGTCTCTCTAGGTTCAAGGAAACGTTGGCACAACTGTAATGGCCACCACAGAGCAAAGGCATCTGCAGAATAAATGATCACCTCAGTCCTTGGGTCCCTTAGAAGAGAAGGCTTAAACACTCAGATTGATTTTTTTCCTGTGCCACAGCTACCTAGAAAAACTTTTCTTGTCATTATATGCCAAAACAAAGCCTTAAGCAGGTATTTGAAAGATTTTGAAAGAAATCTATGCTATTGGATATAAAGTCTCCTAACACTGTAATGACTTTCTGAAGAATAATATTCCTCATCTGCTTCTCAAAAATTCATGAAGGAAGAACTATTACAGGTAATAAAAAGTGTGTAAGAATCAAGGTTATTCTTAGTAATCATCTACCTCACAAGCTTGCAAGTGACATCATTGTCAGGAAAAACATTACAATTTCCTCTTTATGGTATACTCTAAACACATTTCATCTGCAGTTAAAATACAATAAAATCTCAGTATTGCCATTGCTTGACTACTTGAAGAAGGATTCCTGTGTTTGGGTACTTTCTGGTACCTCAGCTGCCCCTGTTTACAGGCAGGGCTGGCTGATGCTCCCCAGATTTGGTTATCAGCTGACGAAAACTTTTTCCAGCAAAAGTTTATTCTTTTCTTCCAAAGACAATAACCTCGCTCAGTCTGTGCTATTAGCCTGAATATGTGAGCAAAACCAGACAAAGGCTGTTCCCCAAGTACTAACAGATTGAAGCCACAAGCTCCTATCTTGTGCTAATCTTAGCAGATAAGCAACTTTGGGTTGGTTTATATTTGCTAAGAGACCTCCAAGTGCTGGAGGGGAAAATGTTGTCAACTAGAGTCCCTTCCTCTGGGGTCCACTAAGTCATCACACCGAACAATTATGGTGGGGTCTGGTCTCTCTAGTGAGGTATTAAGCCAGGCCAAAGATTGCTTATTATAGTCTTAAAAGACCCCATTACCTCTTTTTATTCCATTGATGTTAGATCATTGTTCAGGCTAAATTCCAGTTTGGCTAATCACATTTTATCTGCCAGATTGCTTCTCTAATTGCAGAGCAGGTAAATATAGCCAGAGGGACCTCAGGAGGTTGCCCTGAAGCACAACGAAAAACATTCCTAGACCTTCCCTGTGTGGATACCCACAGTTCACATTTTTCTAAGGAGTCTTTCCATTCCTTACTAACTGCAGAGTTAAAAGATTTTCCTAATATCTTGCCTGAAAATGAAGCCAGTTGCTTCTTGTCCTACTTCCAGTGGACCTGGGGAACAATCAGTCATTATGTCCTTCAAAAAAAATTATTTTTTTTTAGTTTGAAGAGTCTTGGCACATTCCCTCAAAACTTACTTTTCCCTATTCAAAACAAGTACCAGTACTTCAGGCTTTCCCTGCAGGCTTGCCTTCCTGCACCTCTTAACACCTTTTTCCTCTGAATGAAACTCTTCTCAGTTTGTCTACCTGTTACTAAAGAAGGTGCCCAGGAGTAGCACACTCCAAGGAATAACCAATATCCAGCTCTTCAGCTTTGCACTCCTCTGCAGCAGCAGCCCACGTGCCACCTCATCCATCAAAGCCAGGATGTTATTCACTCCTCAACACAGCACTTAGGGAACAGCACTGCCTGCTGTAAAGCTCATCACAAGGACACAGGTGGAGAGGTAGGAATAATCTTTGGAGATCCAAGAGGCCATGCAGCTCTTTGGTTTGGCTCAGCCAGGGCAAATCTGCTCCTGCAAATGTAGCCTGATGGGACTCCCTGCACAGCTCCCAAAGCCCTGTCGTGTCAAACTCTGCTGTAATGTTAAATCATTGCTTCAAGCACACAGAATTAATAAACTTATAAAAGTTAAATCCCAATCCAAAACAGACAAGTCATTACACCATGGGATGTGGAAAGACAGATGGATCAATTTAACTTCAGAAAGACAGATGGATCAATTTAACTTCAGAATAACCAAGTTTTCTCCAAGAACTTTGGCTCTTCCTCATGAAGAGTCAAGTAACTTCCTATAAAAGCAGTACCCAAAACTTACCATACTTCTAAAGATGAAGCTGGCTTGACAACACTATGCATGCAATTAGGCAATGAAAACATCTGATACATTTTTAAAACCAAATTTCGAAAAGAATTAAAAAGGACTCTTGGCATAAGCCCTACATATCACTGACATAAATATAAATGGCTCTGTCATGCTAAAGTTAAAACCCAAATGTAAATTTAAGTAAAATCTTAGCAATAGTGTAATGTTAAAGCAAATGAGGTTATTATGAGCCTGCTGTATTACTAAGTGCCAAACATGTTATTCCACATAATTTCAAAGATATCACTCCAAAATAACTTGCAGACAATTAAAGATGAGATTGTTATCAGTCATCACTGCAGAGAAGCAGTAACCTCTTGGAAGTAGTTCCTATTTAAAGAAAACCACAACCTTCAATCCAACAGGAAACAGCAATTAGTCTGCATTTATAATGAACCAAAAGACAAATGTATGCAAGTGAAAGCAACACCTAAAAAAATATAATCTCAAAAGAGATTTTGGTTTTAGGCAATAATACATCATGCTTCAAAATACGTTATAATCCCAAGCAAAGTACACATGGGCCCAGCAGCAAAATCTTATTCTTTGCTTTTAATCACTGAAGGGACATACTTTTATATTCCTAGATACGACATGAAAGAGCATCCAAAATAAGATCAGGTTAAGTTTGGCAACATACCACACTCCCCACCTCCATGGAAATAAATCTGCCCAGAAGGCAAGGAATTCCAGCTCTTCTCAACCAGATTCTTGAAGAGGGCTCCTCCCAAATTCAGTGCACAGGATCCAACATAACCTTGTTATTGCAATTATTGTGACTGGAATTTGCTGTTACTTCAAATTCCAAATGCAATATTTTTTTTTTCTTTTGCCATGGCACCCTGGAATAACCTTTTAAAACACACCTCACATGTGTGCAGCGCTCTGTGGGTGCACACCCTGCTAATACCTATTGCAGAAGCAGGTACACCTGGCAGAGTCTGAGTGTTTCCATGTAGCTGGAGTTTTTATCTGCTGTATATGTTACCAGGTCAGTGCTTAACACACCCAGAGCTTAGAATCACAGTTTAAAAACATGATTTTATTAGCAACAATGCAGCTGTAAGTGGGATTATGAACTTCCATTTGCATTACTGTTGCAGCACAACAAAACTCTTCTGATTCTTCAGATGACCATCATATGCTGTCAATGCCAAATCTTGCTTGTTATTTGTCACCAAGAGCAGCAGCATCTGCTCTTTGGTAGGCAAAACAGCTGGGAGCAGCACAGCTCCCTAAAGCACCACAACAGGCAGCTCCAGCAGCTCCCAGAGATGTCACATAGCTGAATTACTTTATTCCCTGCTGTTTTCAGTTAACATTCTTTATGTATGCATATTAAGGCACAGACACTTGGAACCTTGGTGGTCAAACCCTCCCATCTCCTGCACAGCCATGGTCTCTGCTGATGGAGCCTCACCATCACCACCACCTCAGTGGTCAGGATACAAATCATTAGTTTCCTGCAGCCTTAGGGACCATTTATGGACAAGTCTCCATCTTCCCCATCCTGTGTCTTTTTTTTCCCCTTTTGGTAGTGCTGGTGTTGGTTGATGACTGCAGTTGTGCTTGGGAAATAAATAACACAACCCTGCTTCTGGAAACTTTAAAGTGATTCAAAGCAGACACAAAGTAATTTCCTTGTGTGCTTTTGCCATTAATTTTTTTTTTTTTTACAGAGCCACAAAGTAGGATATTCAACTTCATCTATGGAAACACTCTGTTCATCAGTCTTCTGCATTAATTCAGTGATGTAAGTGTGAGCAGAGTTATAAGATAGAGGCACTAGGAAAACAGAGCAAAGTCTGGCCTCACTGATTTTTCCTTGCTGCCATCCTGCTGGCTCATACATCCCAATGTAGTCCAACACCATCCCCATAAACAGCAGGAGAGAAAAAACTCCCATACCTGGAAGCCTCTGCAGTCTTTAAGAATGGACTGACAATAATTTATGGGCAGACAGAAGACACTGAAAACACTTAAAAGCCACAGCAAAAAGCAATCCCAACCCGATATAGCACAGATCTGTGCAAGGAGCCTGTCCCTCTCCTCCAGGCAGCATTTACACTCAGCAGTACTGCACACCAGCAGACATTGCACCCTGATGCCTTTCTCCAGAGCTGCTGCTAGAAGCCATGGACCACCAATTTAAGCAGCCTTTTTTGGTAGATGCCCCCATCTTGTCATACAATAGTCTGATGTGAAATATCATGTTTCCTGATTTAAAAAAAAAAATTACAAATCATTCATTAATTTTTTTTTTAGCTATTGTGATTCTTCTCATGAAAAAATGGCAGACCTTAGACCACTTTCACTTTATTTTACTATTACTTTTCCCCCTATATTTTTATTTAACAGCCTTATTTCAAAGTTCAGTCTGGCTACCCCCAAAACTCTATATTTAAGTAGATTTTTTCTTAGCCTGAAGCAACATGCTCAAGTCAAATAGCTGAACACAGAAGGCACTTGATGGTCTCAAACCTAAACTGGCAACAACTCCACCCTCTATTATATATATTAATATTTTTCCCTTGACTTAACTAGAGGGATTCAAATGAGACCTCAGCAGCAACATGCCCAACTCCACAAACCACAGCAGTGATGTTTCTTTCTCACACTTCACTTGGAGGTGCACCAAAACACACTTGGGCTTTCCAGAGCCTTGAGCTCTCCAGCACTGCAAGGTGCTGCCAGTTCTCAGGTAAAATGAGCATCCTCTACTTCCCCACTAGGATTTCCTCAAAAATCATTAACTAAAGTAGGATGTGTTTTACTTTTGCCTTTTGTTTTTTGACACCATTCTTAGCATATTTTCAAGAAACTCTCTGAATCCACAAGATTACAGGATTTTTTTCTCCATTAATGCTGAAATTCTTTCATAATTAGAATCACTTAAAAGCTGCACTTTAGGATAATGCCAAGTAAGAGAGCATCAACAACAAAAGTCACAAAAACTGACACTGCAAGACCTAGGTACCTCCAAGTGGTATAAATACCACAGCACAAAAGAATATCACATAGTCATAACACAAATACGTGGCAATGTTGTCCTCATCACTGCCAGTGGAGAAGGAAGTGTGGTGAAAGATTACCAATTTATATTTTTTTCTAAACCTTTCAGAAAACCAGAGGCAGAAAGAAGCAGTTTATATTTTTTACATGACAGTTTCCCACAGATGATGAGCCAAACCTGGAAGTCAATCTATACATGAGTTCATTGTCCACCTCCTCGTGAAATAAACAATTCATTACTGGTGTGGAACAGGCAAAGAAAACAAAGCAGATTTGCAGTTGACACCACATGCACAACCTGTGAGAGATCACAGGACATCTGGTCAGATGGTGGTTTGGATGTTAGTAAGTAGTCTTTTCATCAAGGCAGTAAGGACAAGCTTTAGCCATTCCACAGAAAACTGGTTTTATTCTTGCTGGGGCAAAGATCAGAAATAGTTATTTACTTTGACCACAAAGGTAGTTGCATCTCTAGCAAAATTCCAGGTGCTCCTCCTCATGATCATTCCAGCTTCTTTAAGAACCTGCACATCTCTGAACGGACCACCACTACTGCACCCTGACAGCAGGACCCCAAAGTACATGACAAATTACTCCTTCACCACCCTCAAAGCTGGCTCTTCTCCCCCTGAAAGACTACAAGGAAAACTCCACAGAATAATTATCTGATTCTCTAAGTAGTTCCTGAGAACGTGGCATCTGCCAAAACCAAGGATGACACAGGGATCAGTGAAGAGGCAACATCCCGCTACTGGCTACACTCGCAGCTGACTGTGAGATGAAGGCAGTACTGGCACTCCTCACTCTTGCTGAACTCCAGATCCTAATGACAGTCCCCACTCCCCCGAAAGGCTTTTCAGTCATTGCCACGTAGGAACCTAATCACAGGTTTACCAGCTCGTTCACTAACTCGCTAATTCTCACGCAGACCAGGTCTTAGAACCATTGCTTGATGGCCTGCGAATGCAATGGCACTCGGATGCCAAGAACGCCGAGAGCCATGGTCTTTGCCCAAGTTTAATCCTGTTGGGGATGCATCAGCCTGTGGAGCCCACTCTGACTCAGGGTCACTGTCACCTTCTCAGATCGAGCTCTCACCTTGTTCAGCCCCGCTCCAGCACACTCCCACTTCTCTGAAGCTGAGCAGCACTGCTCAAAAAGTCGCTTGACCACTTCCAAAGAAGTCGACATCACACCACACCACCTCGCTTCACCACCGCCCTCCCGGCCGCCTCTTCTCAGGTACCAGCCCC
>VYXD01014213.1:662455-725892 GCA_013397195.1 Hylia prasina
CACGGGGGCCGCTGTCCCCGAGCCCGCCCTACCTTCCTGCGGCGGCTGCCCGGGGGCTGCGGGGCGCAGCAGGCGGGCGCGGCGCTGCCCCGCCGCCCGCTCCGCACGTAGGTGACCCTGCGACGGCCACCCCCCGCCACTGCCACCGCGNGGGGCCGGCCGGGGAGGGGCCGGGATGCCCCTGTCCCGGCCCGGCGGGGGCTGCGGGACGCAGCGGTGCTCGCCCGCGGGCGGCCCGAGGGATGCTCCGCGCCTCGGCGGGGGCAGCGCCCCGTACGAGCGTGGGGCCACGCTGCTGTGTAGCCACAGGTGCGTGTCAGCGGGCCTGAGAGAGGACAGCACCCCGCCCTAGCTATGGTGTCCGTCTATAGCGTGGAAGTGTGCTAACTTGTTAAGGTGCGTATTAGTTCAGACTATACACTGTAATGTCACGAGGTAGTGAAATTTTACTGGAGACTTAGGGACTGTTTGTGTTGAAGTCAAACAAAAGGACAGCCCGGCCCTGGAAGTAAGGACTATGCTTCTTATAAGGTTAAAGCTGCCCGTGAAGGATAAAGGATTTGGGACAGCCAAGATAATACCAAAATCCTAGCTCCTCTGACAGGTCGTTGAAATCACCCCTTCTCGCCCCAGTATCATCTGGCAGGACAGATAACTAACTCTAGCTAGGTTGACTCCAGGGGCATCTGGATCAATAGACAGCAGCAAGAATGCTGCAAAAATATACCTGCTTTGGAAAGTTTTACTATGGTTAGTAACCAGTGGTGTGACTGTTAGTGACCATTTAATCATGTCGCTCCTGAACTTTTGCAAGGTGTGAGAAGCCTGCGTGAAACGTCAGTTGTGGTGCCCTAATTTGGCTGCAACACCTCGTGCTTATGAGTAACTCTTTTAAGTTTATACTTTGCCTGCTAGCCTCTCTTCTGGGTAGTCACACCATGCTGCTGATTTTCATGACACATCCTTGGTTTCATGTGTGAAGGAATGGATCTTCATGAGCTGAGAGGCAGTGCAGGGGACAGGTGTCCTGCTCATCTCAGTGGCAGCACAGGAGGCCCTGCATTTATTTTGCAGTGGGGACATACTATGAAGAACTATGAAGTGCTCAGAAGGGCTTTGATCACAACACTAAGCCATGGCTAAGGCATGAGCAGAGAGTGGTGGTTGGTGGGATTTTCTGAAGCAGGAGCACAGGTGGGGAGCAGGGACAATGACAGGAGGCAAGCTCTGCGGGTACAGGGACTGGGCGATGGCAAGCAATTTGCAGCTCAGTGAGTAATAAATATATTCCCAGAAGGGATATGCAGGACTTGGATACATGACTACTCCCCATTTCTTTGCCAGGTAGGGAAGAGGGGCTGTGACTCTTGTCTCCTGTGAGCAGTACTGTGCTTCCAGTGTCCCATGCAATCATGCTGGGAAGGGAAGCCTTGCTGCACCGATTTCCTTCTGGTGTCCTCTCCTCGGCAGCAGGCTGCACTACTCCTCTCTGACCTCTCCTGTCTCTTCACAGCCTGGAGCAGAGCCAGGGCTGGCTGCTGCTGAGAGAGCAGGTCAGACAGGAGCACTGGCAGAAGAAGAGCATGCCAGCAGCCAAGCAACCTGACCTGCTGGCAGCAAGATGGAGGAGCTGCATGTAGAAAGATAAGGGAGGGAGCAATGATCTGTCTGGAGAAGTGGGATTTCAGTGCGGCTCCAAGCACAGATGCACTGGCAGGTGAGGTACATAATTCCTGCCATTTAAACATTGCTGTTCTCTATTTTTTAGGCAACAAATTGTCCTTCTGAATTAGGTTAAAGCAATTCCATGGTTGTTTAAAAACACGGCAAACGTAGCCCCCTCTCAGAAGGGTGTGTCAGACCTACCTGCCTTTTCTGTAAAAGGAGGGTGGCTCCTTCCTCATAAACTAAGTCAAAACAGGGTCTGGCACAGATGAAAACTAACTCAAAAAACCCCACTCTGGAGCAGTTTCTTAACAGACCTGGACACATTTGTTGATATCATCCTATCTTTTGATCAGCTTACTGCCAACATGGGTTGGCCTCAGGTGTTTGTCACCGGGAAGCAAGTTGGCTCTGGAAGTGGATCTTTCTGACAACCACACACATTTCCTGTTTCCGCCCCACTTAGGTGACTCACAAATAGATTGGACAAGTCCTGGTGCTCATGTAAGGAAGGAACAGATTTATGAGGGCAAAGGGAGAGTGCATGCAATCATGACTGACATCAACTTGAGAGACATCTACCTGGCACCATTCATGAGCATCATCTGGAGTTCATCAGCAGAAGGTCACTCAGGCTGTCACAGGGCTGCCTGTGCATCACTTTGCTCCTCTGTGAAATGGCAACATTAATATGGAGAACAAAAGTAATGTTGCTGCTCAGGGAAGAGAGATTTTAGACCTACCTCAAGTACATTAAATGCAGGGGTATTATTTCACAAAATTCTTAGCACAAATGTTGTTTTAAGCTCTCAGCACCTAGTCAATAAATAATGGTATGTGACTGTTCTATTAAAATATAAGTTTTTCTGTGTATGGCTATAGAGGAAATCTTGAAGGCAGGTTGACTCCAGAAATATAAGGTGCAGAAATACATTTTAAAACTCTCTCTTGAATTTTAATCCTTGAGAAATCAAAGCTTTCCTAAAACCTCGAACAAAGCATACTCGGATAAAAGAGGTCTACCTGAGCAGAATAGAAACCACAAGGTCTTTCTTGGCTTTACCATCAGAGTTTCATTTGTTGTTTTTCTCTCATTGTGTAGTTTCAGCAAAAAACCCTCAAATACTTGAATCCAGCCACTCTTCTTGTCATCAGTGAGCTGTAACTGTAAATGCTGTACAAAATACTCCCTGCCTTAGAAAGCTAATAAGCTCCAGTTTGTGGGATGCTAGGAGTGGTCCTGATAAAGAACAGTTCACTAATTTAACTCAGTATTTTCATTTTCCTTTTGTGTTTTAATGAAGAATTTATTTTCTCATGCTTCCTCCCCACCCCCCTGCCCTGCAATGTCTTATGAATGTAAGTCTGCCTGTTGAAAATACAACAGAGGGTTTCTAAAGATAGAGAATAAGAGAACAATGGTAGAGAATGATCTCAGGAAATCTCAGGGACAATGAGAAATCTTATCAGATTTAGCAAGAGAATCAGTGAGAATTAAGATAGTCCCTTAAACAGTGTCACTTCATCATTTTAACAAGTGTATTATAAATCAATTCCTCCCCCAGGAATTGGCTGCAAAGATATGTGTGTGAGCAAAGCCTGTTGAGAAGAAGAGCAAATTAAAATTTTAGCATAATGCATGAAACTCCAATCCAGCTGGAGGATGGGACTTTTAGAGGTGATTGCTGGGGAATACAGCTCCTGCAAAGTTTCATATCTTTTGCAAAACATGCTCTCTCTTTGAGTCAGGCAGCAAATAACCTCCCCTCCTTGCCCTCCTGAAGCAAGATGGATGGTGTTAGAGGAACATTCATCAAGCTGGATCCAGCTGAGCACAGACTGCCGCCATGAAACACAAGGAGTAACTGGAACAGCAACTCTGAATGTGAGCACGCAATTTCTCCTCAGAACAGTGAGCTTCGTGCCCTGACAACCACGATCAGACATTGGTCTTGCAGCATCTACATTTTATGTAGGTACCACAGAACTACAGCTCCCTCGGTTTCTCCAGGAAAAGTCTTTAAACTGTCAAAATGCCTCTCTCATTTACAAATTTGTTGGTAGTAAGAGACAGCACTAAACCTCTAGAAGGAAAAAGTTTAACAGGAATGAAATTTCATTGCTTCATTGGTATCTTTGCTGCTTACAAATTACCTCTTGTCTGGGATATTGTTGGTAGTGAAATCTCTCCTTTGCATCAGTTCCTTAATGTTTCTCTCTCTTATGGCCGTTTTCAGTTCAAACACCTTGCCTGCCTCATTCATCTTCTGCCTCCACCCACTGTCAGGGCTTCTGTTTATCTTCTGGTTAGTTAAGATGTCTGCCCTAATCCCCGTACAAAATTAAACCCCAGGCAGGAAAAACGCCACCAGGCTTCCCTAGGATTCTCCAAGGGCTCTTAATACAAGTCAAACATTCCTCCTATAAAATGAGTAAATGAATAAAACACTCTTTTTGACTCTGTGCTCTGGACTTCATATGAGCCACCTGCCAAAATCTACAGGACAGAGCAAAGGAAAAGTTTTTTTCCCTCTGCTTCCTCCTACACTCCTGACTAATGCTTCAAAAATTGGAGTGGTGTTGTTCCGTGCACTTGAAAACAGAGATGTTCTGTGTAGAAGCTTTCACAAGCACGGTGTGTCCTTCCCACAGAATATGGGTGTTCCCCAGATCCGGAGTCTGCAGCAGTCAGAGCTTTGGTCCAGGCCTGGTTTATTGCCTTGCACATTTATGTGCAAAAGATCTGCCATAGCCCTGAGGAACATGGAATTAAAGGTCTGTAGCTCCCTGGGCAATGTCTCAGTGATGGCTTCTCTGCAAGCCTGGTTTCAGTTCTGTTCCTTGAAATTGCAGCTCAAAATCCTGGAAGTATTTCTTTATGCGCCATGTGACAAACCTCCATGGAGCCTGCACACAGCTCTGTCAGGTAGGTACAGCCTCTACTCCTTCCCGTGCCTTAAATCCCACAGAAAATTATGAAAGAATCTCTTTGTGTTATCTTTTAAATATTAGCAACAGAGAAGTAAATTGGTTGTATTGGTCTATTACCCACTCACTGCTGCTGAGAAATAGGTGTCTGAACAGCTGTCAAGGCAAAAGCTCAGTTGTGTGAATCATTAAAACTGCTTCTCAGCTCGCCACTGGTAAGTTTGGAGATAACAGCTAAAAAATATATGTTCATGCAGCCTCCCGTTAGCTCTCCTCAAGCTCGTGGGCCATTTAGGCAGCTTAGCACAAGATTGATCTTGCTGTTCAGCAGCACAGCACGAGGCACAGGCAGAAGCTGTCTTTCCCTCCAGCTACAGAGGGAATCGAACAGCACAGCCTTGCCACGTGCTCCAAATTTGACAAAAGAGATAGCTGATAATTATTGGCCTGGAGAGGGGGTTGTAGCTCAAGGTTTACCTCTGAGTCACACCCTTGTGTGTTTGCACTCATACATACCTGTACCTGTGCACACATTCGCTGCAGGGAGGAGAAGAATGAGATGGCCCTTTGGGAGAAGATGCTCTGCAGCTCTCTGCTGCTCCTGGGTCTCAACTTTATTTATTTAACCCTAATCCTTGGGGTATCTACAAAATACAACCGTTGACTCCAGAAGCTGTGTTTCAGTCCTGGAGAAGAATAACAATGCTTTTACAGTCTGCCTTTTACTAAATTGTCCAATCATTCTGAAAAAGCAAAATTCTACCTGCTTTTTAAAATAAGGGCTGGAAATTTTATTGAAGAGATGTTAGTACAAAAATTGAAAATGTATTGCCATTGTAAATAAAAGACATTCCAGTTTACAGGAATTAAGTAGTGATGGCTCACATGAAGTTCATATACTGTTGCATGATTTTTGTGATATCAGTTCATCATATGTATTTCCCCTGTATCTATACTGTGATCCCAGGCAGATGTCCAGCTTTGCTTAGAAATTACCCTGCGTTTCTATAAAAAATCCCATTTTCTGTATGTTTTCAAGATTACTTCAGTGTTATTCTGGCATCAACTCTCTGCCTTTTTTTGGATGTAAGAAATTTGACTTACGTTTTTACACTTTTAAGCTCAAGGATGAATATCTTTCATTAAAAAGGGTAATTTGGCATAGAAATAAAACTATAATTGTCAGAATTTGACAAAACACCACAGCTGGAGTAGTAATGATGGCTTTATATAAGCCTTTTTATTACACATTTTTAATGGGCTTACATAGAACAGTACAAACGCCAAAGTATTTGTGTAGGGGATGGCAATGGCACTGGACACTGAGCAGATGTCACTGAGAGAGACCTTCCTTCATCTGGATGCACGTAGGGAAAAGCAGTCTCCAGAAGGTGATGAGATGCAAGCCAAAGCACTGGAGCTGACAGGGAGAAAAACAGTGGCAAAATGTTTCAGGTAGAAGATTCACAAACAAATTAAGACCCATAATTAAGGTACTATGCACTTTTTCTATAGTCTGTCTTCCAATGTTGTTCAATACACTGGTGCGTGTCTTTCCAATTCATGCATCATTAAAGGAGATAGGAAACAATAAAAGTTGGGAGTGGCCAGCAGCATCCTTGAGACCTGATGGGTGAAAAGCAGCTTTCCTAGGATAGGAGGCTTTCCAAAATGTTCTGGACCAGTATGCAAGCCAATTTAATAATATGCATCCACCCTTCATAAAGGTCTCATCCAGGTGTTTGGAAAGCATCTCATTTTTTGGGGACATTTTAAAATTCAGTCTTTATCTGTAACAAAAAGGTCGGTGTTTTGAACCATTACCATGTGGTCAGCCAGTCTTCTCCTCCATCTGGTTGCATTTTGAATCCTAACAAGGAGGAGAGATATGGTCTGCCCTCAGCAGAAAAGATTCCACAGCTCCCCTGCAGCTGAGCAGCCTGTCTAGGAGCAGACGGTGAGGATAAAACTCTGTGTTCTTCCCGCAGGCTCTTTTCCAAGCAGTTTGCCCTCAATGTCATGTGGAGCAGCATCAATGACGCAGAGACACCGGTATTGATCCGAAGTGGAATAACCTCCTCAGCCAAGAGTTTGTATGTAGGTTAGGTGCTACCACAGGGCTCATCCTTTTGGCAAGTGCCTCCCTGCAGCATGTCTGCCTCCACCCATGGACATGGGAAGCAAAGGCCAGTCAGATGTTTTGAAGATGTGCTGGGAAGAACAGAGTGGGTTTCTGACAATGCAGACACCTCTACCAGCATTGCTGCCGGAGAGGAGCACTCAGCTGGGCTAATGCTTGTGACTGTGCCCCAGCTCCTTGTTGGGAGGAGATCCCTTTGCCAGAATGTATTGAATTTCCTTGGGAACAAGGTCATTTCTCTTTACTCTATCAGGAGATAAAGTACATGTTTCTGAAAGCATAAAGGCGTTTTTACAGGGCTTGCTTTGTGCCTGCTACTGTCCTGTCGGCAAGGCTGGAGGCAGAGCCAGCAGCTACAGAGGAAAGCCTGCTCTGCCATCTCCCCACGGTCCTGTCAGCACCGAGGGGAGGACACTTATCTCTCCTGCAAGGCAAAGATGAGGCTTCTCCTGAACTGTAGCTGGGTCAATGCCAGAAGCCAGGCAAGCAAAGGAACCTCCTAGCTGGAGCCCAGGGAAGCAACACCTGCAGGGAGACACCCCAACACTGGGACATGAAGAGCAGCAGCTAGAAGAAGCAAAATTTCCCCTTAACTTTTCACTTCTCCCTCGGGCTTAACATGAAGGGGAGGAGATGGTCACTGCTGCATAGTGGCAGGAGCCTTTAGGAATCCAGGGCTTTTCACTCAATTTTTGTGCTGAAGTGCTCAGTCTTACACTGCAAAGACAAACAGAAACAAGATTGCTCTCAGCAACCCAGACAAGAACATTTTAGTGCATAATTATGGATGAGATGCAAAAGGACGAAAAAGAGGGAAAACATCTGTTCGCATAGAGTTTATTGCCATTCACTTAAGAGGTCCATTAAATGCTAGAAAAAGCTATTTATCCTTCTGTTTGAGGCAGTTATCCTGCTGCAAATCTCTGTGTCAATTCATCCTGTGATTATTCCTGGAGTGCTGACACTGTCCAGATACACTCACGGCACAGAAAAAAGGTGCCCACCCAGGCTTACAGAGGAATTTTCAGAAGCAGGGTTGCCAGTGCTTTTCAGGGTCTTTACCTCTGTAGAGAAGTGGGTTGTTTCTTGAAGTTTTCCCTGGAGTTCAGCTGCCTCAACTCCTTTATTTAAAAAATATTCTTTGAGCTTTTTCATTGGAAGCACACCTAAAAGTGGGATTGCTCTTCCTCAAGTCACAGCAATATGGGATGTGAGAAGCCCAAATCTGGTTCTTCAAATGCTCAAAGGAGACCAGCTGTCCCACTGACCAAGAAGTCATTTGACTCACCAGGCTGCAAGGTCCGTGCAGAGGAGAGGCTTCATCTCCTTGAAGCCCCACCATGCACTTGTTTGGCAAGGAGGAAAGCAAGAGTGAGTGCGTTGGTTCATCTCTCCCTCCCTCTCCTCTGGCCTGCTCAGGCCTTTCCACAAGAGATTGGTGGTAAAGCATCTCTTGATCATACTGGGAAGTTTTGGAAAACTAAGGTGGGGGGTGGTACTGACTGTACCAGGAGCTCCTGCTGCTTTACCAAGGTGGGAGATGACAGCAGAAATAATCAGTCATCTCCTGACAGCCTTGGAATGTTCCTTATCTGAAATGTAGCTCAAGTGGAACAGTATCATCCTCTCTGGAATTTCAAAAATTCTAGTAATAACTAACCCAGATTGCAGCCAGGATGAAAATACATCAATGGGTTAAGACAACCATCTCATGGCCCTAAAAACAGTGGTCCTAAGACAGACCCTTTGAGCTCCTCTGGACTGCAGTGGGATGCATCAGTATTTCCCCCTGTGTAGGATGCCTCTCAGAGTGCCCAAACTCTCGTCTGTGAAATTCAGAGAAGTGTCACCTGGCAACAGAACCTGGATTGATACCCCGCTACTGGAGGCTCAACACCCCACCTCACCCCCTTTAAGGAATGCCAAAAAGGCATTAGACATGAGTGTTTCACTGATTCTCAAGGGAAATGTTTTAATACATATACCTTTGTACTTCTCCATAGTTGTACATACCCATGCCTGTGTGTATTACCTTTGTACATTTGCGTACATATATCTGGGGGTGTGTATTTACTTGTACACCCTATAGCAAATCTAGTATGCATGTTATTATCTTGAATCCATAACTTTTACTACTGTTTGTAGTTGATCCTTGGTTAATGTAACATTTAAATGCTCCTAGATCCTTTAGACATAAACAATTGACCATATGTGAGTCTTAGGATTGGATCCAGCCATGTGTGGGAAGCTCTCTGAGAAGCAAGGGAGTTCACTCTGAATCTCACAACCCATCAGAGAGTCTCCCCCAACCTTTCCTTCCTTACCTGTTTTACATCCCTGGCCTCTGCATAAATCAGTCTAAATTGATTCTAATTGGTTATCCTTTTTATGTATTCTCCATGCAGTATTAGAGTAAGCCTGGTCATCAAGCTTTGCCTGACCTTTTCAAATTTCTATTAAAATTTGTTTTCACTAATATATTTGATGGTGATTCCTTAAGCAACCTAAACTATTCATTTGTGTGACAGAGAAGCTCCCTCCATGGCTCTAATGTGTTCCCTGAGGGAAGGGTTGTTTTTAGAACTTCATTTTAACCAAAATGCTGACTGAAGGCTCACACAAAGGTTCTGAAACACCGACAGCTGTCTCAGCTGCTTAATTCTCTGATGACACAGAAAATAAGCAAACCTCCCCTCTCTGTTTGGCTCCCGAATTGAAGGAAAGGCTAATGTAAGGCTTAGATATCAGCTGGTTGACTGGGACTTTAGAGAAGTTGGATCAAAAGGCAAGAGATGTGACAACAGTGGGAGCACAGCACATGATGCACATGGTATGTGCCTCTTACTGTATGAGAAATATATTATCCTTATGGTGGGTAATGGACATTAACAGGAATAGAGGAAATTGATGTGGGGCAGGGATCCCCTAGTGCTGGCTGCTGTCAGTGGTATAAGACAGTCTCAAAGGGTGAAAGCAAAACACAGAAAAAATATTCCCTTGAAACTGCCTTTACTTTTGGAAATACCATTTGTATGAAATTGTTTACCTTCAGAAAAATTTCTTCCTCCTTTCTTTTCTTCCCGGCACCTCCTTTTCTTAGTAAGCCTGGGTTTTGACTCATGTCTGCTTCACCTTCTCCAAAATATGTAATTTTTACTTCTTAATTGAGAAAGATAGTCATGAGGGGATAATTCCCAGAAAGAAACCAGTCCATTTCAGATCTTGAAGCAGCAGTAATTTCTAATACCTGAGCACCCAGAATGGTGTCTGAACTCACCAGGAGCCTGGTCAGGAGCCAGTGGACACATGGAGCAGGGTTCAGCCCCTCAAGGACTGCCCCACAGGATGTCCAGCTCAGGCATAATGAGGGACTGAGGACATTGAGGGACTGTGGAACCCCAAGAACCCACAACACGAGGAACTGAGGACATTTGGTTATCCAAGGCAATGGTTTCCTCTGGTGG
Source organism: Hylia prasina (assembly GCA_013397195.1). Taxonomy (NCBI): domain Eukaryota; kingdom Metazoa; phylum Chordata; class Aves; order Passeriformes; family Sylviidae; genus Hylia; species Hylia prasina. Next base: position 672,653 of record VYXD01014213.1, read on the forward strand.
GGGAAAAACTCTGGGACACAGTGCTATAGCAGTAGCTTTATCTATTATTATTATTATTGTTATTATTATTGTTGTTGTTGTTGTTGTTATAATTATACTGCTTCCAGTATGCTGCTACCTTCACATTTTATTGTACTTTTTAAAAGTGTTCTCCATACATAACTGATCTACGAGCCCTTTTTAGGGCTCTGTTGCACCCAAGTCCCCCAAACCTTGTAGGTATGTGGGAGCCCGACAGACACTCAGATTTCCACTGAATTAAGCATCACTCCTTTTGCTCTTTGAGATGGAGTGCGCGGGGTTTTTTTCAGCAACTGCTTGATCCAACATCTCCCTCTGGTGGAAAGTAGGGAATAGAGCAGGACAGACTAGAGCAGCAGACAACGTAACAATAGTCACTTGATTGCGGTGAAAACAATAAAAATCTCGGTCCAGGCCATGATGTTATCTCTAATTGCTATATTTATTCCTAATGAATTTGCAGTTTATCTCAAATAGTCTTTGACTGGAAAAGAATGGTAATGAATGGTGAATGCCAGTTTTCCTGTATTTTCCAGAAATTTGTTTTAAACAGAGGCAAAAGTGTCTATATCAAGACAATATGACTTTATGGTATTGTTTCTGTGAAGAAAATCAACAAAATTCCCTGTTGCAGAAAACTACTATTTTGTGCTCAAGCCCTAAAATCCATCACACATCCCTCTGCTCTCTGGAATCGCAAGGATTGAGAAAAATGTCTCAAAATATAATCTTTCTCTTTCTATACCACAATTACACCTATGAAGTTCCATGTGAGTGTGACAGATTGGTTGCCATCTGCCAGGGTGCCTCTTCAATGTAGATCAGAAAGTGTGGATAAGAAGGGAATACTCAAGCACAGTTTGGATAACTTATGTCCAGACACACATGGGCTTAAGGAACAGCAGAGGGATAAAATGCTTTGCCCAGGTGACAGCTAAGTCCTTCTTTCAGGACACCTTTCATCAGCACAGGGAGGTCAGGGAGATTTAATGAACCTTCCACTGTTAATCCTCTCCCATGTGTGAGTGTTTCTCCAACACTTGTTCTGTGATTTCAGATTAAAACCACAGAGCTGATGTGGCACCACAGGGAGATTTAAGACTAAAATGGAGTTTTGAAAATACCTCAGCTGCTGCTCAGCTCCAGCTGGAGCTGGAGACGTAACAGAGGCCACAGCTTTGCTTCAGCTCCTGGCACGAGTCTTGGGTGAGGAGCAGAAACTCATGGATGGCTGATGAGATATTGCTGGAGGCTGAAACCTGGGGCTGGGCAGCTGAAGCAAGACAGAACTCATTTCAACAAACTTCAACTGCCTGAAAGTAGTCAGTGTCAGTGAGCTGGCCTGAAGGCACTGAAACAGTGTGACTCCCCTTTGTGGACTGGTGTGCACTTGGCACAGGGCAGCATCACTATGTTTCTAGGATATATCTTAGATTATTTATTTACAAGATTTCCATGCCTAGGGCACAATAACAAAAGGATGTTCAGTTATTCCCAAAATATTAGGGCATATTCTTGGCAAATTGAAAGGTTTTGGAACAAAAATATGAGGTTTCTGAATAGAATGCTCAATCTTTGTATGGCATGATTTTAACCAGGGAGAAAACCTCTGTGAGAAGGAGTAAGATTTAAAAAAGAATTTTAAGCTAGAAACTGGGGAAGTGAGGATGAAGAGAGGAGCAGAGAATCTTGATGACATTCGTTTAAAGGTGCCATTTTGACCTCTTTATAACCGCAAGTCTGAAATATCAGACATATTCCAGAAGGAAGATAATTACTGGGTCATTGTAATAGCATGATAAAAATTACATGGGAAAGAACCAAAATAGATCCCCTCCAAATTAGGAAAAGGACGTGAACTCTGTGAAATTAAAAACAGAAACGGAAAGGAAGACCAAAAAAAATATTTTGAGGAAACTTGCTACTAGACATAAAGCCTCCTCTATCCTATCAGGAGCAGGGAGCCTGCTGGAGGGTTCTGCAGGTGACCAGGGGGTATGCAGTCAGCAGATGATCAGGGTGGCAAAGGAGTTTGAGAGGAAACATGTCCTAACAGAACAGCTAAACAGATTGCTTGTGCCTGTGTTCGGCGCAGAAAAGCTCAGTGAAATTCCCATGGCAGAACCATTTGTTAAAGGGATAATTCAGGAAGCTGCCTCAGATTGAAGGGTCATAAGATGAGGCTTTAGAACAAATAAATGCAAGGGATAGTAACAAATTCATGAAAAGCAGATGTTACTCGCTTGTGAGTTTTTAAGGAATGCTAATGGAAATTGTTGCACTATAAGAGCCAATGTATAAGCTTTTACTTAAAACAGCCTAAGAAAAAAGAGGATGGCAAGTGATACTGTTTTCTTCTAAGTGCTGTAAGGGATCTAGAGAAATGCAAGCCATTAAATCTGACACCTGTGGCAGGCAAACAGCAAAAGCCATAGTAACAGAATAGCTGCAAGGAGAGACACAGACTGAGGGGAGAATTGGCAGAGCTTTGCAGTGAGAACCTATGAAGTTGTGCTCCACCACCCTCTGACAGCTTCAGAGGAAACTGTGAAGCTGCAGATGAGAGCAATCCGCTCACTAAGATCTGCTCAGCTTCTGGAAAGCCTTTAACAACATCTGTCACCAAGGACTCATTAGGAAGCTAATCTGGCATGGGGTAAGAGAGAAGATCCCCTCATGAGTCAGCACACAGGATAGAGAGACAAGGTAAGGATAAGTCACCCATTCTTCACAGTGGAGAGAAGCCACCAATTGCATCTTAGAGTAGGGCCAGTGCTCATCCACAGACCCATGAGACAGGCAAATGACTGATCTGCTGGTGGTACCAGTTTGTTCAAGGCAGTAAAATGCAAACTGCCTCAAGGAATTGCAAAAAACATCTCAGGAGTTTGCACAAAAAAATGGCAAGTGAAAATCAGTATAGCTAACAGCAGAGGAAAACACTTGGCTGAGCTGGGAGGAAGACTTCTTCACTCTCCAGCCTCAGCCATGGCCTCTGAATCATGCAGTAGTAGCTAGTACTACTCAGGACAGGTGTCTGATTGCCACTTAAATGCTTATTAATGACTATAAAGCATTTTAATATATTATGAAGGGAAGAGAGGTCATAGAGTTATGGAATGGTTTGGGTTGGGACATTAAAGATCATCCAGTTCCATCCCCTAGCATGGGCAGACACACCTTCTCTTAGACCAGGTTGCTTAAAGCCTCGTTTAACCTGGCCTTGGATGTTTCCAGGTAGAAGGCACCCACATCTCTAGACAACCTGTGCCAGGGCCTCACCATCCTCACAGTGAAGAATTTCTTCCTAATCTAAATCCACCCTCTTTAATTTTAAAGCCATTCCTCCTTGTTCTGTCACTACATGCTCTTGCAAAAAGTCTCTCTCCAACTCTCTTGTAATCCTGCTTTAGGTACTGGAAGGCGCTGTAAGGTCTCCCCAGAGCTGTCTCCTCCCAGGCTGAACAACCCCAGCTCTCTCACCCTACGTACATAGGAGAGGTTCTCCAGCCCTCTGATTCTCTTCATTATCTCCTCTGGACTCAGTCCAGCAGGTGTATATTCTTCTCGTGTTGGGCTCCCCCAGAGCTGGATGCAGCACTGCAGGTGGGGTCTCACAAGAGCAGAGCAGAGAGAATCACCTTCCTCAACCCACTGGTCACACTGCATCCGTGTAGACAAGGATACAGCTGGCTTCCAGGCTGCGAGCACACATTGCTGGGTCTGGTTGAGCTTCTCCTCAACCAACACCCCCAGGTCCTTCTCAACCCAGCCTGTATTTCTGTTTGGGATTGCCTCAACCCAGATGCAGGACCTTGTACTTGGCCTTGTTGAACATGACAAGGTTTGCACAGTCCCACCTCTCAAGCCTGCCTCTGGATGACATCCCTTCTACTCAGTGTGTCCACCACACCACTCAGCCTGGTGGCATTGGCAAACTTGCTGAGGGTGCACTCAGTCCCACTGTCCGTGTCACTGACAAAGATTTTAAACAGCATCAGCCCCAATACTGACCCCTGAGAAATCTTCACTTGTGACACCATCCCCTCTGTGTTGGCAAGAACAGGGTCCAGCATAGAATGTTTCCTTGTTGCTCTGTCACTTAGAGAAGGAACCTTTGGTGTTGCTTGTGCTTTACTGTGCTGTCTTCTCCAATAGGTATGTCCCTATGAGGATCAGGGCTTGTGAAAGTGAGGCACTTATGTAAACCAAGATACTTCAAGGTGGGAAAGAAGAGTCTGAGAGATAGTATGGTGGAGATTTATAAACTCAAATGGGCCATGGAGTCACTACCTCTCATAACGTGCAAGAAAGGGGGATCAGATGATGTTTTCAGCTTCAAGACAAAGATGAAGGCTACAAGCTCTGCTTCTGGACAACTAAGTTTCTCCCTTTACAGAACCTGTTTTCACAGGATGTTGGGGAGTACAGAAGCACCATAAATGGTTTTAGAAGCAAGTCAACAACTGTGTGGAAGATGAATAATCTGAAACACTAAGATACCCCTCAGATGAGGAAGACCCTAGGCCAGAAGTGGCTGCTTCCCCTGCTGGCCATGAGCAGAGCTAGGACACCAGACAGATAAGCTTTGCAGCCAAACCTAATCTGACAACGTATCAACTAGGCAATTTTTAGAAGTAGATTAAAAGACACCCCACTGCCCTGCAGAGAAGTGCACAAGCACAACTTTGCTTTCTTATGGGGCTATGATCACCCTATCAGCATTAGTAGTGTTTCTTGCTCCAGGATAAACTACTCTGCTTGCTATTTTTAAGCTTAAAATAAAGATTAAGAAAAAGGAGCCCAATCTTATGTTCTTTTTCCATGTATTTTTATGTTCTGTGTTAGCTGAGGACAAAACTGCAGTTTGACAAGCCCTATGCCAACACTGCTGCCAAAAGCTGCAGTTCTGCCCTCTCATACCACTGGAAAGGACAAATGGGGGGGACGGAGGGGAGAATGCAAAATTAGCCTTCAGAACTGAGAAAAAAGGACGAGGCTCTGAGGGCAGGGCTGGCTTAGGCTGGTCCCAGGCACTTATTGACCTATAATTTAATTTTGTGATGTTTCTTCTGACAGCTGTCCCTTGCAAATGATAACTGTCCTCATCCCCCCTGAGAACAGCAGGAGTTGGCAGCCTTGGCTGAATGTGGCCTTTCTTGGTCCTGTCAGGCAATCCCAAATGAAAGAAAATCCCTTGCTTATGAACAGAAACACTACAGAAGTGACCTTTGCTCCATTATTAGAAATTTATTTATCAGTTAATTTTAATCATTGAAATTATTAAAGGATTTTGAATAGTTTTTCAATTCTATGGACAAAAAAGCTAGACAAAAATGGATGATAACACTCTCAAATGAGCCATTTAAGATTTAATGAGGCATTTAATCACTAAGTCAGACCTATACTTTGATGGTAAGATCCAATTTTGGGGAGTGATTATCTTCAGACACATCAAAGGGCTTGAGTTGCTGAGGGGAGTGTAAAGCCCAACAGAGCCTCTGCCATGGAATGAGAATCTGGGCTCTGGTGACTCAGCTTTCTTACAGCAGAGGAGCTTGATCATGTCCAGTTACAAATTTTTCTTTAGAGTGTTTATCTAGTCTTAAATGGCTCTTCTATGAAACTGATACTGGTGTTAGAATCCTTGTTGGTTTGTCTCCAATTTACTCATATCAGCTGTGGCAAGGAAAGCAGACAGTGTTGTTGTGAAGTAGAAAAGGGATGTTGCATTCTCAAGCCCACTCTGAAAAATCCTCTTCAGTAGAACAAAGGCCATATCAATGCTGCTGTTCAGGGGAGGAGGGGAGGGGCTGGGGGGAAATCATTGGCATCTGAGAGCAAAATCTGAGGGCCTTGAAGGAGAAAACCAGGTTAGCAAGCTAGTGTGAGAAAAGATGCACAAAACTGTAGCTCATGTGGGGCAATATTAGCAGAAACTTAAAGTTCCCTGAGGTGAAATATGAGCAAATGCAGTGATGTGTATCACAGACCTGCTCTTAAAATCACACTTGCCTGGTCACTGCGTGTGACAGTGACCTAACATTGCTTTCTTTAAGAGCTGACCAGTGGAGCATGGTAATGCAGCATTGCATGGGGCTTTCTTTTCCTTCTAAATCATACAGACAATGATAAAATTTGTTACCAAGGTGGCAGAAACAAGGGTAATTCTAGATTAGATTTGGTACAAGAGGAGACAACTTATTTTTACTGAATCAGAGCTTACCGCATCTGACACCCTTTAGATGCAGATGCAGAAATGCTGAATTGATGTTATTTGTATTATAGTGCAGCAATCTGATCCCTGTTATGTGAAGAGTATTTATGTATCTTGTCGTCTTCATGTGAGGCTAGGACAAATGCCCAGGGCAGATGGAGGAGATGATCAGCTGGACTAATACTTGGATCAACACATGCTTTTCCAAGGTGGTAGAAAATATCACTGAGTATCTGCACAAGTATCTGAGTATCTGGAACAAGCTGTCAACTTAGTTCTCTTCTATACATTAATGGACTAAAAGTCCAAGCTGCTACTAGGAGATGCAGCACTAGCTGAAAATGGAAAAGGAGCCTCTGGGATTCAAAGCTTGGCCCTCGATGAGGAGCTCTTCAGAGCAGAAATGCACTCTCCCACCAGGTGAGCAGCCTCGTTGGCTGTGCCCCTGTGCACTGAAAAGCCACCTGCCCCATGCCCATAGTTGTGGACCACTGGGAGCTTAACTCCTCCTTGGCTCAAAACCTCTCTCTGCACTCTCACGCACTGCCTGGATGGCCTCAGGCCCACCTTCACCTCGATATCCCGAGCTCCCTGCAGTGAGGGCTCAAGGGAGCAGCATCTCTCAAAGATGTCTCTAGTAGTGCCAGCATCAGGGCAGAGACTCCAGCTCCCCTTTTCCCTGGTTCCCCCCAGGGTCACCCTGTGTATCCCTGGGTAGATGTAAGTTAAGCCATCTCCATCCCGGATGAATTGTTTCACCCAAGGAGCGTGAACCTTGAGTACTTGGCCCCGGACAGGGAAGAGCTGCTTGTCCCCCACCAGCTGGTGGGCTCCCATGCCTGTGCAGTTAACAACAATGTCATATTCACTGTGCAGCTCCCACAGGTCTGCCACTTTACTGGTGTGCATCTGGGTGCCAGTTGCTTTCAACCTGCAAAAAGAGTCCAGAAGTGAGGCAGAAAAGAAACCTCTAAACCTTTATGTAATTATTATGAACATCAAGTAAATGAGATAGATTGCCTTTGCCTTTACATACTGATCAAAACCAAACAACAGATGGGACAAAAAGCAAAGAAAATGCCATGGAGGTTCTGTTCGTGATTTGTCGGATTTCTCCAAAGGTATATAGCATGGTCAGGCTGGAAAAAGTACAGCAAGTTGTGCAGTTTAGAGAAGGGTGTGGCATCAGACCTAGGCTGTCAGGTCCACACCATCTTCATCCATTTGTGTAACAGTACCAAGTTTTAACAGCCCATGCAAGCTGGGAAAAAACAGATTGATTTACCAACTTCCTCATGCTAGCAGCAGAGCTATCACACCACACCCCTTTTAATATGTCTGTTATACGCTGCCACATCCATTCCCAACTCACCCCCTGAGCTATGCAGCCATCCAGTGCCATGTGCCAAGCCCCAAGATCTGCACCAAGGCTGGGCAGATGTGGCATGGGACCCCCAGGGTGCCCATAACCTTCTGGAGCAGCAGCCAGGAGTCACCCAGGACAGCTGAGAGCACTACACATGCATGTCTGCTCTTCAGTGAAAGTCACCTCTTCTTGAGATTCACTTCTAAGCTCAATTTCAAGCCAAATCCTCCCCTGAACTTGCCTGAATTTTGAAGCCCTTCCATGTGGAAAATCACTGGTATGAGATGGAGTCACTGCATGCTGTCAGCTGGATCCTGATGGTGGGGGTTTTTGCTGGGGGCTTTAGCATAAGCAAGTCAGGAGATAGGTCTGTGGTGCCCTAAGTGGAAAATCCCATCCTCTGCAATATTCTAGCAGCTGGCAAAGTCATCAACCCCACTAAAAAGGCCGTGGTTTCCCACAGAGCAGTGAGTGAACCAAGAATCCAGGGCACAGTTGATGCTCTGGGGCCTGATGTAGCAGGACACTGAAGCTGGCTGGGAAGAACGGGAGATTTCATGCAGCAGCTGTGGCTGGGCAACTTGCAGGGAGAACTCCTAAGAGTTGTAACCGGGACTCTGTCACCTTGCCATAAAAAATACACCAGTGAAAAAACCTGCTGAAAACTCCTGAATCTGGGCAAGTAAGCAGGAAAAAAATCCTGAAGTCTATTTTTGGCCAAGCAGCATGGGCACAACAACAATTTTCCTTGTGGATTGCCACAAGAGTGGTCTATAAATACCGCTCAGGTCACTAGGGGTTTGAGAATTAGTTACATGTTTAATATTCTCTCACTTCTCATCACCAGGGAGAAGAGGAAAAAAAAAAAGAGCTTGATCATCTCATTAGACTACGTCCTTTGAGAAATAAGAAGACTACAGCAGGAGTGAGGAGGGAGCAGAAATCACATGGCAGATACTAAATGGGTTGTACAACTTAGCTGTCCTGCAGCAGAAATTTGCTTCAGTTAGGCAATGAAACATGACAGATCATGTGTACCGAGTAGACGGCACAGACCTCACATGGCACTGGTGCCACAGAGAAGTCCCAGCCCGCCTGGCTGTACAACAAGAAATGCTTTTTCACATTTTGCAGTGTGATGAAAGGCATCCAAGTAACCAGCTGAGCTGGCAATTTGTACCTTGGTGTCAGTACACATCTCTTTACTTAACCCCAAATCAGCTTGCAGCCTGTCTCTTTCTCTCAAGAGGATACAGCCATTTGCTCACTTTAGAGGTACTTATTTGGATTAAATACTTATCCCAGTATGTTCCAGGATGTCAAAGCCCTTTTAGATCAGCATCCTGTCTCTCCTATGATTGTCCAAAATTCAGGTATTGGGAGGTAACTTAAAAATTTGGAAATTGGCAGATTTTCTAACTTTAATGTCAATCGAAGCATGAACTCTGAAGCCATAACCTCCTTAGTGAGTGCATCACCCATCTTATTCAGGGAAAAATTTTCAAAAAATTTGTTACAATATGATGCTGTTTAACATTTGGGTTTGTTTTTTTTTTCACCTAAATGGATTAAGAAATTACTCCAATTGCTGAACAAATTTGAGATTAATTGGTCCAGCTACTTCATAAGTGCGACGTCTTCACAAGACACTTTCCTAGATGTGCTTATTCTCTCAGGGGATGGATGAATCTTCAAAAAACAAAGAGATATTATTTGGGAAGTTTGGCAAATTTGGAGCAGCCAAATGTTTTCTCAGGACCTGGCAGGTTCCTGATGTACCTTCAAGTTCTGGCTGGCCAAGTACGGCCCCTGTGGCTATGTTGGCCCTATGCCCAGGGTCACTCACACTCCAAGCCCCACAGTACAGACACACTGGGAGAAAGTGGACATTGCATAAATGGGGCCTTTCACATTTCAGAAAACTTGGGTATTCATTTCCTGTGCTGCTCCCCAAGCAAAAGCTTGTTGCATTTTCTGCAATGAGAAACAGCCTTTTTCCAGTTTGTTCAAATCTAAGGCTCTCCAGGAGTCCCTGTCTTGCCTCCAGTCCCTGTGCCAGGGTTTCCCTCTGCATGCCCAGCAAAACCTACCTTTTCTCCAGCCACAGCAGGTAGGGTGGGCAGTCACATTTCAGGGTCGTAAAGGCCTGACCAAATTGGTGCTGCGGGAACTTCAGAAGTTCTGCTTCGGACATGGCTCGAAATCCCAGCACAATATCTGACCAGAAAGGTAACTCTTCCCTGGGAGTGCTTTTAAAGACCTGCCAACTTAAAAGACAGAGAAAAACCTGGAAAACTTCACTGGTATTGCTCTGCCATGTTATGTGTCGTGGCAATCTTATCACAAACCCAGGTGCTCTGGAACCTCTTTCCCCATCAGGGCAGCTCTGCAAGGTTAACAGCAATGGGGAAACATTGCTGCCTGCTCCTGCAATACCTGCCTGGTAAAACAGGCAAAGGGTCAGCACAGCTGAGCTTGAGAGTGGCACACCAGGGTAAACAAACTGCAGAGAGCCCTTCCAGTGATGGTGTATGTACAGAGTGCCCTCATACTGTGTCCCCACCACAACTGCGGACACCTGGTTGGACCTGGTGGGGCCACGTGCACCTGTTCACCATTCCTTGGGTATCCATAAAGCTACAGAGTGCTCAGTCTCAATACTGACAAGAGGCGAATTCTGAGTACATCATAGGCAGCATAAAACACCCCCAGCTGAATCCCTGTACCTAGTTGCTGAAGCTGGGGGATCCTGCAGTCCCATCCCTATTGATATGATCCCTGCTGCAAACAACTAGTGGGTGACAGTGTGGAAAACATTGGTTATTAAAAGATATTTGGTGCTGGTCAGAGGTGAGTGGGACTTCTGTGCACACTCGTTCCTGAATTTTGCCTAAAAATACATCGTATGTGAGCAGCTACAATGCAGTTTCTCAGGAATACAGACATAACAGCTATTCCTTGAAGGGAATACTGCTGAATTCTGGCAAAGAAAACCTGTCTGCCTGCTCCAGAACACAGCACAAATCAACCAAAGGCTGCCCTGGGGGCTGTTCTTACCCAGAGACCAGGTGAATGCCAGCTTCTGATGCCTCGGCTGAGTTGCTGATGGCAAAAAGGTAAGTGAAGGTCTCTTTGAACCACTGCCTCTGCCTGTGGATCGGTGTGTCTGCATGTGAACAAAACCAAACATACAGAGGAATAATGCAAAGAAGAGAAGCATACAAATGAGAGTCAAGAACATGGGACAGACAGGGAACACAGGTCAAGGCACTTTTCTTCCTGAGCCTCCACACCTGGACACAGTGCATGCAGTGCCATGGGCAGTGCTGCCCTGAATTAAACGAACCTGGGTAGGTGTGAGGGATGAGCATCCCAGCTGCCACATCACTTGTTGTGTTGGGGCTGAACTGGTCTGAAAGGACGGTCACAGAGCAGCTGGGACAAGTCTCTGTGATGCACAGTGCTGTGGACAGGCCGATGACTCCTGCACCCACCACTGCAACCTTGGGTGAAGCCATCTCCAGGATGCACAGCCAGAGGAGAGAGCTCCCTACCTGCATTTGGAAACAACGTATCACATGTCACTATCATCCAGAGCAAGTGGCAGGCTGTGAAATACCCACACCAGATATAACATAATCCCTCCCCAACAACTAATTGAAGGTTAACTGCTGCACACAACCAGGGTTGTGGTGAGGATAAAAATAATTAGTCTTTGATATAGCAAAAAAGTTTTGAAAAGTCTTTCAGCAGCCACTACCTCATCCTTCAGCACAAGAGAGTGATCTGCACATGCATCACTAGCGCTTGGGATGGTTTGGGGAAGGTTTCCTCAATAAAACCTGAGGGTGTGAGGCACCCATCAAGTTTTCCATCCTGTCAGCTGCAAAAGGTACAGAGCTCTGGAGAAACTGGCTTTTTTAAAGCTTTTGAAGCAAAAGGTTACTTGAATATTGGGATCTCCAGCAGTGAGGGCTGTCACTGCCTGGGCAGCAGAAGCAAATCACACTGGAGGTTCCCAATCCATTCTTGGTCTTTGTACCTGCCATCATGACCCATTACCTTGGACAGATTCGTGGGCATCCAAGGCTGCCACGCTCTCTCAGCAGCGCATGGCAGTCCCCAGGTGCCAGCCAGTCTTGCTGTCCCAAGGGCCTGTATTTTTGCCTCTCTCTGCCTTACTTTATAACTTGCCTTATGTCCTAGAGCAGCTCTACCCCACTCCTTACCTGCTGATTGCTACTCCAGGAAGTGCAGTGTCTCTATTTTCCCCTGTCCTGGGCAAGGTTCGGGGCTGGCAGCTGTCCTGGGGAGTGGCACACAGCTCTCAGCTGACAGTCACCTGGTTGCCACCCCAGTGAGGTGCCAGCCTGTGCTCCTGGCCATGGCCAGCTCAGGTCTCCCACTGGACAAGGCACCAAGAACAGAACCATGCAGCTCCATGCACACTGCAAACTCCCCAAAGCCAGGACTAAATGGGCCCAGAAAATAGAGACTGGGCAACCTCAGAGGTGATAAATCCTTTAGCAGCTTTGAACCAGGTGAGTAGGGGTGCTCCTGCTGGGTCAGGCACCCCTTCAATAGGTTATGGCCAAAATCTGACCAGGGATGTAGGGGGAGGATCTCTTCTACCTGTGACTAATTTTTTCCTGGAATAGCTACAATACGCACTCTTGGAGAGGATGCTGAGCAAGATAGACCTTCACTTTTGTGCCCTGATGGTTCTGGTTTCTCCTATGGGGCTTGCTTATCAGTGGCTGTAGAAATCCAGCCTCGCTAATTGCTTTCAGAGAACTTTTACTGGAAACCAGCGCCTGCACTTACAATGACAGGCTGATTTACCATCTTCCTGTGGCTTTTGGCATCTTTGATGTAAATTTAGGCCAGACAGACAATGTGGAATTATGATAGGTCAGGTTTATTTATGAGATCCTTGCTCATAACTGTTCACACAGCTTCTCACTTACCCCTGAGGTTTTACTACTTAAAATTTGATGTCCTTGCTATGTAAGAAGGGCGAGAGCAGCAGGCACTGTTGCCTGTCATTGCATTCCTTCTGCATCACAGCCAAGGGTTGTTACAACCTGTCTTCCTCCTCTCAGGGCAACGCTTAAGTTTCTTTCTGTTAATTATCACATCTTCTTTCACAAGCTGATTACAGAAGTGCCCACACAGCAGAGAAAGAGGACACAGTACAGGGTGTAAATGAACCCTGGACCAGAACTGCTGGCCTGCATGGCTGACACCTGGAAACCCAGTCTGGAAAAATGCTGGGGGAAGGGGAAAGGGAAAGTAAGGAGGAATATTAGTAACAACAAATTAGGGGGCTGGGTAATAATTCTGTAATTAGTTAGGAAAACTGGTCCTGGGAAAGGCATCTAAACACATCTTTATGAACAAACCTTCTCACTCAGAACTGGCAGCTGTGGAAAGGGCGTGTGGCTCTCAGAGCACCCAGTGAACCTCCCAGCAGAACATGGACAAGCACAGCCCTGCTTTTTCAGCTGCCCTGGAACATATGCAATGGGGACATTATCTACCTGCCAGAGATGTGCTTTCGGTTGTCCCTCACAACTCTCCTTTGCTGAAACCCTTGGACCATGCTGGAGATTGAATTTCCTCACTGACCTCCCTGTCCCCAGGGAAGAAAGGGGAGCTGTGGCTTGGTGGAGATTCAGGTTTCACAAGTCTGCCCAGTTCACATGGGATTTTTGCAGATGAGCCAGTTTAATATCAACTGATCCCTATGCTGCAAAATCCAGTGAGGGCAGGAAGGGGCTGCTGACAGTGCTGGAGCCTGCAGGAGAAGCTCAGAAGGCCACAACAGGCACCTGTTCAACACACCATTTTTCCTGCACCTACTGCTGCAGTCCAGGAGCACAACAAGCCTTCATGCCAAAAACTAACTAGGTGCAAGGCAGAGCTTGTATGAGTGAATGCAGCTGGGGCTTTGCAGAGCCACTGACCCTGCCTTGAGTGCTAGGCCCACCTATGGTTCTGCCCTGGAAGCACAGCCTGCATCTTGCTGGGTGTGGGGCAGAGAAGGAGAAATTATTTTTAGCTGATGTGGCAGCCCAGCTTAGTCCCAGCAGGGGTGACACTTCTCACCCCCTCCGACAGACCTGAGCATTTTCCAAAAATCAGCATTTAAAAGGCAGATCAGTTGCAGTAACTGCTGGGGGGGGAAATGGTGTCAGGTACTGTTGAGCTCTCTGTCCCTTCATAGTGTATGAAAAACAGGGCAGAAGCCAGAGAGAGTCACCTGGAGCTGTAATTCCCCAGCAATGAGGACACCAGTTGCCTGATGCAGGTTTCATGTTCTTGCTACCCTCCTGCTTCTCCCAGTTTCTTTTTCTCATAGTTTTAAAAATACTGAGATATTCTGTGACATGACTTCACCTCCCAACTCCCGCAGCTGAGGAGACAGTGTCAGCCTCATGGGACACAAGGGGGTCTTTTTTCTTTCTTGCCTTAAATAGCTGTATGTCACCACTAAGTGCCACTAACTTTCAGCTCTAACATCATTCTGGCAGTGGGTAGCATGGCCAATATGGATAAATACACTGTTCCCCAGCACACACACACACACAGAGGAATGTGCTGGCTGCTGGACGCTCTTAGCTTGTGTCGAAACCCGGCTGGCCTACCAAAATAAGCATATTTACACACCCAAATAAACAGTGGAAAAAGCCCAGCTGAACTGTTGACCAGAAAAGTCAGAACAGGAAGTAACTAAAGAAAACCAAAACCTGTTATATTTTAAGGCCTTGGTTTGTTGATTTGTTTTTTTTTTTAAACTGACTCTCATAATAAGTGCTAAAAGAGTTTTGAATTGAGTGAAACCTGTGGTGCTGGGGAGCAAAAGCTCAAGCCTTTCTGAGCTGCTGGAGGGCCTCCTCATCCACCAGGACAGCTGTACCCACTGTCCTTGTCAGTGCATGCCATGGAACACTTCTTTTTTTTTTTTTTTTTAAATCTTTTTTGTTTTATCACTTCCTCAGTTTACAAGTACCCTTGGTGTTACTTCCCTTCACCTAACCCCAGAGAGGAGTTTTTCTGGGCAAAGACTGATCCAATCGTGGGTGTTTGCTGCGGAGGGGCTCCTGATTTTGGCCTTTTGACTCTGGCCAGGTCCCCTTTCTGCTCTTTGGGCTGCCCTGTGAGATTTACGTTTAGGAAATGCCGCAGGAGAAAAGCGAGGATGACCTTTCTTCACCGAACAGAGGACTCTAGAGGCTCCTCGGGATCCCCTCTGCCCCTCTGCACACGCAGCACCGCTGCCAGAAAGCGGGATTCACGGGCAACCACAGAAAGCCGCTGTCACAGGGGACCCCGAGGCCACCAGGAGGCCTCAGCGCCTCCTTCAGGTGGATTGTTTGCAAGCGTGGGACACACTTTCGAAAGGTTGTTAGGTATGACCTCCATCAGCCACCTGCAAGAGCCGCCTTCACCAAGAGCACCTACACGCCCAGCGGTGCTCTTGCTTTTTTCCCAAACGGGAGAGGAAAGCAATCGCCCGCACGGCCGGGACGTCGCCGCACTGGGCGGGGAAGAGGGAAAACAGGGAGCAGCTGCGATCCCGGACCTTCCCCCCAGCTAAGCCCTGCGGTTCACCGCTCCCGCCCAGGTGTGTGTGCTGAGCCCTCCCTGCCCGGCTCCGGGAGACGGGATCTGCCCGCGGGAATGCCTCACGCAGCCACTGCTGGCGCTTCCCCGGCCCTCGGCAGCAAAAGAGCTCCGGCATCCAACATTTACTTCTTCACCTAGAAGTACGGTCTGGAAACAACCCAAGCGGGGAGAACGGGCGATACCTGGTGAGGAGGAGGCCCCCGGTCCCGCCTGGAAGAGCCGGCCTCCCGGGAAGCGCGGGGGCCGCCGCGCCCTGTCCCGGGGCGCTCCCGGGGCCCGGCTCCGCGCCCCGCTGGATGGAGGAGCTCTCTGTGCCCAGGCCTGGGCTCAGGCCGCCTCCGGCGCTGGCACCGCTCCCGGAGCGCCCGGCGGCCTCTGCCGGGGCCGGACCCTCCGCCGCCTGCCAGAACTTTTCCCCCTGATATTCCCTCCGGGCGAGGCCCAACGGGACCCGCTGTGCTGCGGGGAATACATTGTCCTTTTCCCTCCCTCACCGGCAGTCATGTTCTGAGTGTTTCTGGAGCTGTCTGGGGATTGCCACAGCGCTTGAGCAATCGCGCGGGCGGCCAGGAGGGGAACTCCAGCCATCACAGGTCCGTGAGGAACGAGCGGCTTCCTGCCAGGCCGCAAATCCCTAATGAGCGCAGCCGGGCAGGGCTGTTTTCAGCAGAAAAACACGCGTTTGTCAAAAACAAACCTCTCTGCAGGAGCTCTAGGATGAATTGCATGCCATATACCCCGGTTTATTGCCTCCGGGGCATTAGCCGTTGGCAGGATATTTTGGCTAATATTTGACAGCCTGAGCATTCCACCCCGAACACTCCCAGCAGGACAGTGCCGACCACTCCCCCCCAGCCCTGTCGAGCAGCATTTGCCATGGATCTTCCAAGCAGATGCCTTTTCTCTGTGGCCATTTGAATTCAGACCAGCAGCCATCCAGAGGGTATCTGTGTGAACAGCAACAGCATGCACCACACACGTTGTCCTTGCCTCCCAATCTGGCTGTGCTCTTAAAACTAAAGCCATGATACATTACACATCACTGATATTTAAGGTACATATTCTTTTAAGGATTTTCCCTTCAACAGTGACAGGAACAAGGCATAATTCTCCCAAATTATAGTATGGGTTGATTTTTCGAGTGTTCTGAAAATAGGGGATTAAGACAGGGAAGGCAGCAGAGGAACAGAGGTTTGCTTGTTTAGAAATTAAAATTTTGATGGGCTTGCTGTACTGTAAAATGAACACTATCCTATGTCATTGCAGAGTATCTGCAATAGGTTTGGAGGATCCTTTCACATATGGAAATCTACAAATATAAATGGAGGTTGCAGTTCCAGCTAAGATAAAAACTGCCTGCTACTTCTCCTCCTGAGATTATACTGCTTATTGCTTAGAACTGTGCCAAATTTGAATGATTTGGATCAAAATGTTCTGTGACAGATGTCTGTGGAGGTCTGAATGTTTCAGGAAATTCCCAGTGTGTTTTTTCCTGAGAATAAGATGCAGGAAATACAAGCTAGTTTGGGATACCAAATCTAATAATAATGTCATTGAAAAGAATCTTCTGTGGACTAAAGTATTTTGCAAAGGTGAACAAAGACATTGTAGTCGGTAAAGTGCAAGTCATGATTTGTGTGTTTGGGAAGAGACTGCCAACCTTCTGGCACAGAACAAACACAGCCCTGATTGTACTTGGAGTTCTTCCTGAACCATGACTGGCAGTGGCATCCCAGCACACCACCAACCCAATCCGAGCAGTGCTGAAGAAGTGTTTCCTTTTACCTTAGCATTCCCTTTGCTTTGTGTGCTATCCTGAAAGAGCCATAACAACGGGCAGAAATTACCTCTCCGCACACAGCAGTGCTGACCTATTTCAGATCGTGTGAATGGCATGCACCATTTATCTGCCACTTCTTTAACCAGTACAAGTCAAGCAGCAGTGTCCATGGCAAGTTACTATTTCAGCAAGGAGTTTCAGCTGTGCCTCATTTTGCAGTTGTCCTGTGTTACTTACTTCTGGGGTAATTCTCTTTCTATGAGGAAGAAACCGGCAGTGATGACATTCCTATTGAAAAGCTTTGTGAAAATATTTACTGAGAGATAGCCCATTTATCCCTGGTTGTTTCCCCATGTTCCTGATTACCTCAGTCAAAACCACTTTTTAATCTCATCACTGGCAGTGAGACTGTGGAGACAATCTTTACAGAATCACCCCTTTATGCTGTTTTGTTCTTATTCCTATGCAAGTCTGTTCATCTCCATGTGGAAGATTATGAGGCAGTGTTAATAACTAAATGCTTGCGATCATTCCATAGCTGGATCCCGCTTCTCTGCAACAAATACCCAAGCAGCATCCATGGCTTGTATGCTAGCCAGGAATGCACAGACAGAAGAGTGGGTTTGTCACTAAATGAGATATTCCCCATTACTTCTGATTATTCATAAATTTAGGTTAGTAATTTTTTTTGAAAGAGTTGTTTTGTCCAGAAACTGGAATCTGCAATCACTGTTTATATGCCAGTCATACTAAAGAGGATATTTCCCCATTTGAAGTATATACTTCTTAGGCTTGATTTTTCTCAGTTTGATTGAGCTCAGTGCTCTTGAAATCAGTCTGTCAGGCTTGATTCAAATTTCTCAGCTTTAGCAACAACTATTTAGACCGTTCACTCCAGTTACTTTCAGAGAGGAACGTAAATCACCTGTCAAGGACACATTAAGCCTTCAAAATGCAAATGATGAAGCAAAGCGATGGGTGTAACTTGATCAGAAAACACAAGATCAATAAAATATGCATGGAAAGTTGAGTCATTTGCACTAATTAGAGATCTAAGGGAATTGAAGAATAAATAGGTTCCTGAGAAGCTCTAAGGGGACAAATAACAATAGAGCTATGAATTGCTGCAATTCTTATTTTCCTTGTGCTGTCAGCCCACTCCAGTTCCCGCATGAGGAAGCTATGGTTAGTCTTCACATGCACTGAACACCACGTGCTTACAAGTACATTGTTCTGTCATTCCTGTGGTCACCTACTCTCTTTTCTGGTAACTCATACTCATTCCTCAGTATGTACAGCTATTTTTGTCACTACTGTCTGTGTCTGAGGGACTACTGCTCCAGTCAGCTTATACAAAGGCAAGAAAGAATCAAATTTTTCCTGCAACTGAAATGCAAAACATGTCACATTTTTAATGCACACTTTTTCATCGTCACCATCTAGTACATTAGCCAAATCTTGGTTTACACCTGCAAAGACAAACAGGGAAAAGACACACACATGATATTTGCCATCCTAAACTGTAGGATCTCCATGGAATACCAAAACACCAGCCAGGCCTCTTTAAGGGAGTGTAAACCAAACAAAGAGTTGGTGATAGAAGTTCATTAAATTAGGTAAAGATGCAAAGATTAAAAATGTGTCTGACTTTATTCTTTCTCAAAATTACAGATAATAAATACACATTTAAAAAAATCTCATTAAAATATATTGCATTAAATCCACAAATTCTGGGCAAACTCTTTCCTACGAGTACATACTTCCCCCTTGTAACCAAAATACACACTTCATGTAGTGCAGAATCTTTCACAAAATTATTAGGCTACCAGAACATAGGTGTGCTTTAGTCTTTCCTCCTGTGAGAGGTAACTAATTGTCAGCATTGACTAGAATTTTCCCTGATAGAATGAAGTTATTTTTTGTCAACGGTCTATTTTCTTTTTAGTCCAAGTTTTTAATTTCTCCCCTAGGAATCTCTTCTAGGATTCAGACAAACATGTTTCAGATGTTTGTAAAGGGTGCAGGATGAATCCAGAGCCTCCTTTTTGCAGTCACAAATGCCTTTCTGGACCAAGAGTCCATGGCACAAGTGAGATCACCTTTTCCTAAGCCTTTCCAAAAAGCACTAACAGGCCTTGCACAGTGCTGGGCCCAATGGCCCAGAGACTTCCAAAGTGACTGCACCTAAGAGGTTGGTAAAAAAAGACACAGGAGAATGCCAATAAGTCCTTCACTCCATCCCAGAGCTGGGATGTCGGGCCATTTTGTCTTTCCACAGAGCCACTACACAAAAGCCTTCAAGGAGGCTTCGCCCCTTGTTCAGACATTCAGGGTACCACCTAAAGCATATGATAACTGCACATGATTTGCATAGCTTTTTTTTTTCTACATAGTTGTTTAAGTTATAGAATTTTGCAGAGAGAAATTGAATGAAGCTGTTAAAGTAGAAAATACATCTTTTTGTATAGCCTAAAAATACAAATTTGAAATATCAAACACATATACTTTATTTTTCCTTAGTTATCATTAAACTAATAATAGTTGCTCTTATTCCTATATTTAACCCAACAAGGTATGTCCTTAACAAAACTGTCTAATAAAACTGGATATCAAATTTCGGACAAAAACATTTGCCATCATGTAATAGTGACCAGCAATTAAGACAGATAATTCATTATGTCATAAAACCGTTGTGTAACTTTGGAGACATTGACGAGCACAAAGAATTTGCACTAAGATAAGGATGACAAATACAAATATAAAAGGACTTATGAACTGAAGTAAGAAACTATGAAAATTAATTCTTTTAATGAGCATTGAAATGAAAATATGCCCCGTAGGAACAGAAGAATTTGTTCTCAAACTCAGTGCTCTCTTGCATGAAGATTAAAAAAAAATCTATGACTATTTAAATGAAAGAAATCAACTCACCCTGATTTTGCTACATTTATAATGCATGACTAGTGTTAAACATATTTTTGCCCATATGGAAAAAAACAAGGCAAGAGAAATGCTAGAGACAGAGAGATACACACTATTTCCTTTTTTTTTTAACTAATATCCTTCCTCAGGTTAAAGAATATGATACCCCAAGGCAATCTCTAAGCTATTGATGCATAAAATCACAAAAGGTGTACCTGTAAATCAACAAACATTTTATTTCCAAGGAAAAAAGTAACATTATTAGTTCAGGGAAATTCAGGGGTCATTTGAATCAAAGACCAAATACCAACTGACTTCAATGACAGGAGGAAATGGCTTTTGGGGTTAAGCCATCAAGCTACATTGTGGTCTAGAATCATAATTAAATTTTAGTTGTAAACAGTAGCAGTATCATTGTGTATTTAACATTTTTCTTGTTCTTTTCTCTATCTTCTGTGTACTGATTACAGATGACCAGCTCCCGAATCCCTCAAGCCAAAGGAACAGAGAATATGAATTGGCTGTTCTTGGCAGGGTAAGACCCAAATCACTTACTCCGCATGTAAGGAAGTAGAAAAATTAATTGTAAATATTCTTTAGTACCCTGTTAGAAATAGACTGTACTGTTCCTAAAAGTTATGAGTAGTAAGTTTTAAGATAGATGTGCTATTAAAAGAGGGAGTATCAGAAAGAACCCCAAAATAAGGAAAGAATTTGGAGCTCTGTGTGTGGGGAGGGTGGTTGTAAGGCAAGACAGTACCAGTTTCATTCCTTGTTAGGTGTATTGCATGATGGTGGTTTTTAAGCATGAGTAAACCCTTATTTAAGGCAGGGCAGGCAGAATTTGGCAGTAGATCTTGCAGATAAAGAGAGCTGCTCTGCTCTGGGAAATGGAGGGGGACCTGAAAGCAGTGGAAGAATACTGGGTCTGCTCTTCAGCAAAATAAAAAACCACAACATGTAAGTAATCTGATCTTCAGCCATCAAAGCATGTATTCAAGTCATTCTCAGAATAATGATGGGATTACTCACAGGGGGAAGGTTAAGTGCTTTTGCTGAACTCATGTATCTGGACAGAAGCCACAGTATTCTATGCAGGTCTTTCTGGAGGTTTTCTCTGCAAACACTGGAACACCGGTAGAATTGTATGGAGCATAAAGATGCCTTTCTGCTTTCTATGTAATTATTTCAGAAACTCCCTAACTTAAATTTACTGATTTTTGCTTGCTTCAAAGCATGCTAATCCTCATATAGGATATTATTTTCTCCAAATACCAGGACCAAACTCTAGGACGGTGCAGTGAAAAATGAAGTATTTTATAAGGAGATATAAGCCATTATTCTGGTTTCAGAAGTCACTGAAACTAATAAAACTGGAGATATAATTGAAAAATATGGCCATTAATTTCTACAGCAAATAGAATAGCTACAGTAATACAGATACCTTTTTGGGTGGGTACATGGTAAAAAAAAAGGAAGACTTAGTTTTGATGAGACCATGCCATCAGAATAGGGGCCTAAGAGAGGAAAATACTGATTTCGAACCAGGGAGGACTGAATTCACAGAATCCAGGCAAGAGAGGGCTGTCTGAACCTCAACATGCAGAAGTTCCTGTGCTGCTCCCCTCAAACCAAGGGTGGTCAAGCAAAGGAGATGCAGATTCTCTAACAAGGAAGAAACCGCCAGGTCTAGAGATAGACTGAAAAAGGGAAGGTGGGAGAAAGCCATAAAAGAAGCAGCCAGAATGATGCATTCCTGTCACTTTTCTATGAGAGTCATAAGGCAGAACCACTGCACCAACAGTAAGTGTTGATGCACACATGAGGTGTAGCAGCAGTGGGATGTTTTGACACTTTGACAAAAGCCAGTAACTCTTCTATTGATCAGTGTCTTCCAGCTACCGTCTTTTAAATTCTATTTTTCTAACTGGTTTTGTGTGATATAATAAGGAAAAAATGAGTTACAGACAGGTGATCTATGAGAAAAATGGTGAGTGTAAACCGTTTCTACCAACAATTAATAACTAAATCCACTTCTGTGCAGAAAGCCTGAATAAGAGCCATATGCCATTTATTCTTTTCCACTGAGGACTATGAAGACCTTGCTGGAAGCATTTGGCAAAGTTGCTGGTCTAGCTCTTAGAAGTTATGAAAAATCTGATGCTAGATCTGAGCTGAAATAAGTGAGAAAGGGAGCACTGAAATAATGGTCTGGAATGAATATGACTTTAAATGGGATCAGACAGTTTAGTTTTACCTAAACTAAAACAGCAGCAGATCCAGTGAACATTTTTTTTTTCCTAAACCCCTAATAAAAATACATTTGCCATTCAACAGAATGAATATACAAACTATTTGCACATTTTGCAAACTTAGTATTATTTTTTCAGTCAGAAGCTGTGCCATAGAATACTTTCCTTTGTTAGCAACGGCACCATTTCTAGTAGAAAACTTGAAAGGAAAAAAAAGGAATAAATTAGTTTAAAATTATTGATATGACCTGATGCAATGTTTAGGCTTCTCTCTTGAAAGAGTTTACTGTGTTCTGAAGTCTCAAGCCTGTAACTGGCAGCTACAACAGGATGAGACAAGGCAGGGCACTTTGTTGTATGTTTACAAATCTAACTGCAAAAAATGTGAGGCAAAGAATTGGCGCTTTTTTTTTACATACATGTAAAAAAGTAGGTTCCAACATTTAGAGTAATCATTCCAACTGGTCACAGCAAGTCAGACGAGTGTTTTAAAGTCTGGGTAAGTTTGACAAAGGATCTAGAAATCCTATCAAATTTTCTGCAGTAACTCAGTCACTCTGAAGAGGTTTCATACAATTGCTCTGTTGAAAAGGGAAGACAGAATACAAAGCAAAAGGCACAGATATTATAGAACAGTCATATTTCTTGAATAGAGGGATCTGATAAATTAGATAGTGATTAAAATTGGGAACAGCCATTTTGCCTCTGCTTTATTTGTCAGCACTGACTCTTTCTTGACCAAACATCTCTAGCTTTTCTAATGCTGCACCACTATGTGCTGGAGGAGTCTTTTCAGAACAGCTTTTCTTGTTTCTTCCCATTTCTGTAGCTTCCACCAAAGTATTAGTCAGTGGTTTTCCCAGTGTTTCTGGAAGCATTATGGTTAATATTCCACTCAGAAGAGCCATGATTCCAACAAGCAACTGAAAGAAATAAACAGGAGCTGTAAAAGTCTGTTTAGCAATCCATAGTTTTGATCTTGCTCGAGAGTAAATTTAAAATAAAGCACAAGGAACTGTAAAGCAAAGGTCATAAGTCTTAAATGTTGCCTGTATAAAAGATCTACCTTTTTTGTTGCATAAGTGAAAAGATTATGAAAAGAATTAATGAATGAGCAAGTGAAGTGTTTTGTTCACAAGGGATTAATACAGTGCAAGCAGGAATAATTCTATTTAAGTGAACATCACATATTACCTTCATTTGGTATTTCCAGCCATGTATTTAAGAACTGACTATAGGATTGCATACATTTTTTTTTACAGGCATGTTCACAGAGCTGCAATTTCCCTGCCACCTGTAATCTCCATTCACACTCCAGCTCCTGTATACCTGTACCTGTGTGCTTGTTCCTTCTCTCTACACCCAGATTGGAATTTCTCAATGTGGCTCATTGGCCCAGAGCCACAAAAGTGCACATCTGTGCTCAGGAGAGCTCTTAAGCAGATGATGATCTAGCGCTCAGCAGGAACACTTTGCTAAACTCAATTTCAAAGAACTGTTAGGAGTGCAGACATCTACTGATATTTGCACTGGGATCACATTTGGGATTTGTCCATGGTGTACACAATTCCACAACAACGGCATGAGTGGTGCCAAGATCAGGATAATGTGGGGTAGGTAGAGAAACACTCACTTGCTCCAGGAATATCTACTCTTTCCCTTCACATTCCCTTCACATAGCCATTTCTATATGTCTTGTTCAATGACACCAATTCCTACTTTGCTCCTCTGAGTACAGAACAGCACTAAACCCCTGACAGTCCTCCAACACCAGGTTATAAATGTCCCAGTTCTCTCCTGATAGAAAAGCTTTCACAAAGAACATCATGCCTGGTCTCAGTGTTTTTCCATTCTGTGACTGTGAACTCTGATGAGGTATTATCCTTATCTTGCCCTGTGCTGATTCTGAAGTCTGTCCTTTGTTTAATGCTTTCTTTCCAAGGGTGAGAGAGAACATTTGGAATCACTGTGCCTATGTCTCTCACACAGAGCTTGAGATAAGAACTGCCCAGCTACCATCTGCAGCTAAGCCAGATTTTAAGTCAGAAAGGTGCTTTAAAATCAGAATTTCCTACTGTAACCTTGAACAGTGCTATTTGCCTGCCCACACATCATGCTGGTTTTGCTTCTCTTCCCTTTCAAAGAAGAGAGGACAGTTTGTCCCATATATTCTTTTGAGAAGCCAAAGGCACACTGTTGCAAATCCTCCTTTTTGCATTTGCAGTAAATATAGAGGCAGACAAAAAAAATTCAAAATACTGTTAAATACTACAAACTACAGTGAAAATAAAAGTCGCAGTCTTACCATGAAATTAAAAAAAATATATCCTAGCAGTAATAGGACTAGAGGAAATGGCACAAACTGAGATCCTTTTAGACATATATATGGCAGGAGTGATATTTAAAAATATATTCCAAAATATTAAAATCTCATCTCTGAGTGTCAAATTTCTTCTCTACTATTCAGACATGATCTCCTGCCCTGGAAAGACAGGATGAATTGACACATGGCATCTATTCCACAATATCCTCTTTATGTACACACTTTAGTCTGTCAGAAGTTTATAAGTGAGGATATTGGGGTCTGTAAAGGATATTGAATCTTATGGACACCTATACATTTGGATTGTATGAGAACTGGGTCACTAGTGATACTCAAAAGAACAAGCTTAAAGTAACACTGTGTGCTATGAATATGTGTGTCTTTTCTGTTTTCGTTATTCTTTTTAGACACCTGGCATTCTTCTCATGTTTTCCCTCCTCCTGAACCTACCTCTCATCCCCCTGAGAGCTCTCACTATTCTGTAAGTGTACACACCACCATCTTTCCTGCCTTTTCATCTCAGCTCTCTTAACTCTCTTTCATCCCATGTTAGTTTCCTTTTTTTTCCTCTATGTGAAGGCTGCTGCATGCTGAGTAATTCAGTACATTTCCCTTCTCCCTGACCCTCAAAGCATTTTCCAGCATTTCCTACAACAGACAGAGTATGAAACAATTAAATCACAGTGTAGTCAAGGACTTCTCAAATGTCATCTACCTTTTCAAGGGCAGTAGCCACAGTTATCAGTGAAGTGACTCACATTTAGTAAAAGCAACTCTTCTGCAGTCTTGGCACACTTCTTCATAAGGCATCTGACATCATTTAGCCCTTTGCTTCCTCACTACAAATGTGTGCATTTTGTATGTATGTATTTACTATTTTAAATACATAATTCAGTATCAAAAAATGTTTCCCTGATATGGTCAAATGCTTATGTGTACAAATAAAGTGTATTTGTGTTATTGTACAGGGTATGTAAGTATGTTGAAGTATGTTGAAGTTAAATTAACAGGCATACCTGCTTAAATGCATTGTGTTTTCAGGGTGTTAATTTGAAATCTGACTTTCTACTTAGTCAAACTCTTAGAGTGTTCCCAACACTTCAGTACAACCAGCAGCTTCTAACAGATAACACAGAAACCATCAGAAAATATTTACCATCATTTTTCTTATGTTCTCTTCCCTTTCTGGAGCAACATTTATAATTCTAAGACTAGGACTTGATATATATACTCTAGAACAAAAGATAATTTGAATTAAGTGTCCCTACAAAATAATACCTTTATTTCTGAGAATGAATTATTATTATAGTCATATATTTCTATTTCTATTTATATTTATATTTACATCTGATGGCTTTGAAACAATCCAGAATGTGATCTTATTGACAAAATTCCTACTTCAACATAAAAAGTTATATTTCGACATGAAAAACTGATAATATTTGACAGAGGGTTTGTATTCATTTATTAACATCAGTGTGGGCTTTTAAAATTTCTAATTTATGTTTTTTCTGAGAGAAAAATCAAGCCTGTTAAAGGGCTATTGCAACATAACTCTTAACAGCTGAGCAACAGAAATAGGTTACATAAGGAGGAGTTGTTTTACTGCACATTTTCTATAAAGTTGTCACATGAAAAACATACTTGGCAAGTTATTCAAGATTTATAGGCACTCAAATAAGATGCTTGCAGTACTCACAGGTGGCATAACTGCATGAGGCAGAGTGCCAAACAAATAGGAGTAGTAACTGTTCAGCAGTGTGTGGTGTTTGCAATAGATCAGGGTGATATGTATCAGTTTACTTACAAATGTAATCCATTTGATTTCACTTCCATTCCAAAACACTTACTTGACCTGAGACTTGGCACGCTATGCTCCAACTCAAGACAAGCCTATTTAATAAATTGACAAATGCTCTATAACAGGAGCTAATAATGGAAACATGTTCACTGTGAACTACTACTCAACTCTACAAAAACTCTGGATAATTTTTGTACCCTGAGACCTGTTCATAGCTGAAATAATTACTGTGTTTATACTGCCATTTGCACCGCGCTCCAAAATGATTGAGCATTCCCCCATCTGTGGTTTAACTGCAGCACTTAAATCTTATTTCATCCAGTAAAGGCAAAATGCTGACAAGAGGAGAACAGAAATATTCTCCCATGACCACTCTGCTGTGCAAATGTTTCTTTGTCTTTTCTGGGATCATATCTTGGTTTGTGTGGAGACATTGTTAAGAAAGAAAACATTTTTAGGAACTTGAAGAAATAAGTTGTTTTGTGGTCTCCTTCTTCCTCTTAGTTTTCATTGAAAACAACCAAAAGTAATTAATTTAAATAATGAAATGAGCTCACAAGAATTCTGTGAAACAATCTCTAGCATCTATAATTAAAGATTTTATAACTGCCAAATCAAAGGGACACAATGCCCTTGTTTAGGAAACTCCAATACGGTGGATAAAATTTGATTAAGAATCCAGGTTAAATACACATTCCATTATGCTTTCACTTTCTGACACGTATAATCTACATATAACAGCAGTGCCCCAGTCACAGTGAATTCTAAGGGGTTTTTGAAAAAATTCAAACTATTTTAAATCATTAATAAACATTTCTTTACTTAAAGCTTTGATGCAAACTTTGTAATTCCATCTGGTTTTATATATATAGGCATAATTTATCCTTCAGGAGAAAAAATGGATTGAATTGCTACAGTATTTCTAAGCAGCAAATGCTCCATAACAGAAATGCAATGAAGATATCTGATTCATGTGTGAGCAGGAAACCCATAAAATATTTTGTCCAAATTTGATCTACTATATAATGCCCAAAGTACACAAAGGAATGGTCCCACCTGTCTTTTCTGGGGCAACTGGTGGTGGAAGACAAAACTAGTGGTAACCTGACCTGGAGCTACCTAAAGAGTAAGATGTGTTTAATCAATACAAGGCTCTGTTGCTTGTCAAAGTCACCATGAAGGTCATCAATATCCCATTTCTTTCTCTTTTTCTATCTCATGAATTGTTTCGTTCAGTTCTGGTGAAGAACACAGAACAGGAGCTTTAGGACAGGTGTGGAGACCAATTATAGTAAGCACAAAACCTTCTTAGATCTTTTGGGAGGCTATTCCAAAGATGCAGTGTCCCAAAGAAGCCATGGAAAATGGAAACATGGAAAATGTTAAGGGATAATGTAAGAAAATCCAGCCACCTGTGGTGAGTTCAGGGATGGAAGAACCATGCCTTTGAAAAAAAGGGAAACTAAATCAGGAGCATGGTCCAAAACTGCTGGGCCTGCAAAAAAGTCTGGATTATGACACTTCCTAAATATTACATGGTAGATGCAGAATATTTTTATCAATTTTATGCTAGGATTCAGAGCAGAAATATTTTTTTTTTGTCTTCCATCATAAAAACTTTTCAGAATATTTCAGTGATTCAAAGTCTCCCTTTTGCTTTAGCAGCATATTTTTAACAATAAGGCTACTAGTCTTTGGGACTTGAAAATTTCAAACAAGAATTTACTCAATTTTCTTTTTGAAGTAAACGTTCAGCTTTTGGTTCCTTTGCAATGTGAAAAACGTACTTGGTAAGTTACTAAAGAGAAAAACAAGTGACTTTGCAAAAAACGTTCACCATTGAAATAAATACCTACAAGAGGCATGAAAATCCAAACACTTCTCAGATATACACAGAAAGGAGCAACCACACTTCCTACACGGCACATCATGCTTCCACTTCCAACAGCAAGTGATCTAGACAGAAAAGAATTTGATTAAGAATTCTGGCACTTAAAGGAAACAATTAGAAATGCACAGACACTTAAAACATCAGTAGGATTTGTGTCTTTAGGCAATTACACTAGGAAGCTGTTGCTATTCCAATGTAAATTTATATTGTAGTGAAATTCAGCTGCTTCTGTAATTAAGATTAAAAACATAATTATCATTCAGCACAGATCATGGGATGACTAGGACTTACAAGAAAAGCATAAAAAATGTTTAAGAAAGTATTGAGTATTCTTCTAGCTCCCCAGTGGAACCTATCAATGCACGTGGAATGCAAAATAAATAAAAAACTATGGTACAGCCAAACTCCGGACAGCTCTGAGGCAAATAAGGAATTCATCCCATCCCAAGTCTTTCAGATCACCACCACTGATGCCAAGAGCTGCTGAATCTGGTGTAGAATAACAAAGGGAATCAAATAACATCAAATTAATGAAAAATATGTAACTGGTGAAAGTTCTTACCTTACAATTGTTGGGTACAGTTCTGCTGTGTAGAGATATATAAGGCCAAATGCCACACCTATGGAAAACTTTCCAGCCATATTTGCTAAGATAATTAATATATTGAAATCCTATTGAAAGAGAGTACAAATAAATATATCACCAGAAAATAACACCCTTCCAAACATAATTTACATTCTTCAGAAGTTGTGATGCTTCTTTAAACAATAAGCAACACTCATTGCTTGCTTTTTAAAGATTGCTCAATAACTTACTAGTTTCCATATCACTTTTTACCAGCCCTGGTTCACTGAAGCCCTGGGAGCATTTTACGTGTGGCTCCAGCAGTGACAGTGAAACTTGTACTGAAAACACAGAAATCTCTCTTAGACTGGCAGCTACAACTTAAAACCAGCCTTTAATTAACTGTTCTATGATTTAGAAAGAGCAGCTGCATCTACCGACTTAAGAGCCTTTAAAATCAATTTCTGCTACAGGAACACTTCCAACCATACGTGACTAACCTGAGGTATGAACATAATTAAAACACAGATCAGTGCACTTAAAATAAGGAACGGAATGAGTGTGTTCCTCCTTCCCAGTTTGTCCATCGCAACGCAAGCAATGATATAGCAAGGCAACTCCACAGCACCTGTCAGTATGAAATTATCTCAGTTTAAGTCATGATTACACATAGTCATCTTATAACTGTAACTTCCTCTTTATGAAGAATTTATCTCATCTAAGGGGGTAAGTAAACAAGTAAAATCTAAAGATAATCAGTGTGTGGGGCTAGTTCATTTGGTTAAGTGTGACAGAAGGCAGAGAACAGCCTAAAATACAGAAGTGGGAGTGGAGAAGGACGAGGGAAACAGGTTTCACAGCACAGAGCAGCTCCAGTTCTCTTTGTGGTGGAAAATTACAGAAAAGAGCAAGGCCACAGTTCTGTTTCTATGACACTGACACTTCTGTCTGAAAGCCCTACATTTGCTGTTCTTCTCCTTCAGGTATTTTCACATCAACAGCTCAAATGCGCCCACAGGGAATATTGCTAGTGTCACACCGACACACCTCTCAGGATTTGCCAGCTTCCACCTGGACAGGGAACGGTAGCCACAGATGCCTCCCCCAGCATCAGCTGAAAATCATTCCAAAGTCAAAGGCAAGAAAGGTCTGTCCACATCCAGTTTTCTGAGTAAGCCCCACTAACTCAAGAGTGCAGTTCCAGCTTTCTCCCTTCTCCATAAAAAAAGAGGGCTTACAATATCCCACTCTTAATACAGATCATCTCTTCCTAATGTTTCTTTCCAGAGAAAAACTTCTGCCACTCTAAAAGATCTGGCATTTGGCTAGACCTGTTTGTACTGTGTAAACATGATTTTCCCCTAGACAAACAATATTGAGCCAAAGGGAGTTTGGACATGTTTTAAGGCAATTTGCTCAGGAAGAATGTCCAATGTAAAATCAAGGAAGAACAAAAGATACAGTCCTTAACAGCCTGGATTCCTTTATTAAGTACATACAGCATGTCAATACACCTATAATATCAGGAAACAATCTTTTGGGGTTGCATTGGAAAAAGCAGGTTGTAATTATTTGGTGTCTGTTAGTCTGCTAAAATATTTTTAGAAGACGTGGGTACAATGTACTCCACAATAGCAGTTTAGTTATCTGTGCAATACCAGCACCCACTCTTCAACACATCAGTCTAACAATACACTGTAATACATGACAAAACAAACTGGAATAATGAGAGCCCCAGTCTTTCTGTGAGCCTGTGTACACCATCAGTCACATTCACTTCACAGAGAATACTCAGCTGCACAAAGCAAAGCACATGATTTAATTCTTCACTGGCTCAGAGCTGCATGTCTGATCTAGAGCCTTCTGAAGACAGTGGAATATTTCCACTGATGTTAACAAACTTTGGATCAGGCCCTGAATGCACTGAGTTGCCTTTATAAACAACTTACATGCCAGAGGAAGATTACAGCCAGAATGATAAAATTAAAAGAGTATTACAACTTAATTAAAAATAAACTTTTGAGAAAACTAAAATTACTTCGTTCTGACAATTATGGCTGTTTTCTACACAGACAAATTCAATATATCATGACTGTAAGTGATAAAAGGAATATTTTTTCTCCCATTTTCCTAGTTTGTGCCTTTAACAGAGCTGTGTGAATTTTGTGTTGCTTGTCTTCTTCCCCTGGTGTTTGTGGGGATCTGCTCTAAGCTTCCAGAGCAAAGAGAAGACAAGCCAGAATATGCTTTTACAATCAGAAAGACAGACAGAGAAGAATTTTGTGCACCAACAAATTCTAATTATTTTTTCTCAGATACAGTGAAATTTGGAGTGAATGATACTCCTCCTGTGTTAGTCAACTTTATGAGTTAGCAAGAAACTTTTCGAACAAGTTTCACAATTGAATGAACAAAGTAAAAAATTGCCTGTCAAATCTATAGACATTTTTAAATGTTATGTTCCAGTTCTGTCATTAACAGAATAAGGTACAAAAATATTTACCTATGAGAAAGAGATTTAAATATTCATTGCCTCCTAGACTGACAGAACTGAGGGAGAAGACGTAGTACCCCAAGCTCCCAGTGAACCAGATCAGCCAGACTGTGATGGTCCTTCTTGCAATTTGCCAGTTACAAAACAGGTCTAAGATGTTGTGCTTCTTTGCTGAGGATGTATTATCATCACCCGTTCTGCCAATGGCTAGATCATCTTGTTGGACTGAGCACAGTTCAGAAACCTTGCAGGGAGTGCTGATGTTATTCCACCTTGCCATTGTATCAATCACTTTTTGTGCATCTTCATATCTTTCCTCTGACAGGAGCCAAAAAGGTGTTTCTGGGAGCATCCAGCAGCACAAGACAAAGGGAAGAGTTGCTATGGAGAGAAATATCTGATAGACCCACCAGGTCCGAACCAAAAATCCCACGAGTGCCACAACCATAATTCCCAAAGCAAAAAAAGCATGGACATGCATAGAAGCCCAGGTTCGTGCTTTAATGCCAACAAATTCAGTCACATAAACGAAAGCCACAACCAGATAGCCACTTGAAACCTGGGAGGGTGGGAGAGAGAAAAGAAAAAAAACACAAAAAACAGAGTGAGGTTTGTTCCTACTCTCCTTGTGCACCAGCAGTAAAGACAAACAGCTAACAGTGTTCCACGTCTGTGTACGGTTAATTGTCACCGCGCTGGCCTGTCTCACACCGACAGAAAAAAGGCAACCATGAAAACTAATCAGCTGGAGAAAAAATTCACTCAAACCTTCAGACTACCTGGACACTATTTAAAAATGTGAAGTGAATTTGGATGCTTCTGTGTAGTGGGGGACAGCCAGCAAGAGACACCTGAGAAGAAACTTAATTTGCTGATGTCATTAAGGCCTCCTCCAAAAATCAGGTCCCTTAATGACATCACAAACTGGATGTTTGGGAAAAAGAGGTCCCCTGAAGTAACTGTCACTTCTGAAAATCTTGATCTTGGCTTTTAAGCAGACTGTTAATAACCTGCATGTCAGAAAACTGCACATTTATGAAGAATTACCTTCCACACCCTTGTAAAATATCTCATTAAATCCAAGTTTTTACAATATTGGAAGAGAATCTCATATATATACGCAATTACAGGTTCTCGTATGGTATCAAGTGAATGCAGTCACTGGCATGTTCTGCATAAAGTATTTCTTTATTGAATATATATATATTATTGAAAATATGTGTTTTTCAATTTCTAAAATATCTCAACATTAAATTCCCAGTATCTTAAACCATTTCAAAACACAGCTAGAGAATACAAACTAGAAAATATTTCAGTGTATTGTTTTGATTAATCAATTTTCCTGTTAACAATATTCCAGTTAATAATCTCCTATTCTGAACCTACTGATAGTAAAGCTGCACTGACATCAGTGGCACGGGGCTAGAGTTCAGGAGTGCATCTTGCAAATCAGTCCCAGTGGCCAGATAAAACCTACAGCACTGGTCTGGTCAGAGCTTTTTGCTTTTCTAAACTACCACAGGGCCTGGCATCAACAGCCAAAGGAGTCAGCAGAGGGACTCCTGTAGATCTCAGTGTTCAAGGCTGACATGATGCAGGTTTTCCTGCTAGGAATTTTCCTGCTAGGCAAAGGGAGCTCCAGGTACAAGGTCCTGTCTTGACTAATGCACTGTCAGCAGGAACAAAATAAATTATGGGAATATTTTCAAATATTTAACCCATGTCAAATAAGTTAGAAATTTTTGTGTGTGTGTGACAGCATTCTAATTTCTTTATGCATTATGTAGTGAAAGGCTCAAGAATGTGCTTTGGGCTGTAAAATAGTTATTTAAAATTGGTTACTATGTACAAATATTGAATATATGTCAGATATTGGATATATATCACACCCATAAAAGTGTGTGTGTGGGTCTGCATAAACACATATACTGAAATACCCTTAAGTACAGTATAAAACATCTAGGTGTTAAACATGTCTGCCTATGTATTTAGTATTCCAGATACAGCTTAAAAGACCAAAGAGATGCATGGAAGAGAAGATGTGCATCTCTCCTCCATCACTCAAAACGGTAGAGATAAAAATAATACTTATAGATTTGCTAGTTTAAGAAAAAATATATTCCATTTCTAACGATAAGGAGAAATGCAACAGCAGCTGCAATGCAGAATCCAGAGTTTGCTGCTCACACTTGGTATTTAATTACCAGTCCAGCAGAGGTTGGGATGAGGAAGTACCAAACACTGCTTCATACAGACGCTTTCTATTAATTCAAAGAGGAAAACTGCTGTGGTCCAAGAACATTCAGACTCTCCCTGCTCTGCTGAAATAAGTGCAACAGATGGGGCTTTAGAATAATGAAGTAAGGGAGGAATTAATAACAAAAGGGAGGTTTTCCTGAGAAGGGGTAAGAAATGACATGGAAAAAGGGCCAGGGTAAACATCCTTTCTTACCATAGCAAGGAGAAAGCGCACCATCACGAAGCTGTAGTAGTCAAATGTGAAGGCCACTGCGATGCCAAATACAAACTGACCAGCACTTGTGAACCATATAACACGCTGTCTTCCCAGTCTGCAAATCACAGCAGCAACAGAATCATGCATAACCACAAACATTCTATTAAAATACATCTGCAGCTCCACAAAGCCTAGATGGAAGTTAATAGCTCACTGCAGAAATTCTCGTTACCTGTATTAATTTGTCAGTAATTCCAGCTTCCAAGAAAAAGGATGAATGGAACTTCCATTCTACAATTCTTGGCTGGAAGCAATATGCAGTGAGCACTACATATGTTCACCCGCAGTTTTAACTTCTACAGAACTGATTGGTAAATTTACTCTTACTTATGAGGACATAAATCAGTTTTTCAGATATTTTGTATTAAGTAGCATCATGTTAATAATTTCTGACAAAAGTTAGCTGTGATAACACATGCCAACTTTTGTCAAAGTAACAACCAATTTTGATAGTAATGAAAGGTTGCTGTAACATATCTTTGTCCAGTTCTTTAAAGTTGGATTCTCTAGCAAATGACAATCACATCGTTCCCCATAATTTTCTGATTCCTGACAGCACATATGCATGGATATAAAAACACAGAAATCCAGGAATAAAGTAAACTAATGGCAAAAAAATCATATCAAATATTAGCTTCAGCAGTAGATATACAAGACTCTATTGGAAATTCACAACATTCTATCAACAGCTGCTCTGTAACACAAACTGCGTGGAATTATTTTTCTTCCCTGATAATAATTCCTTGGTCTCTTATTATCTTCTCCATTGCAAACAGCTTTTCACAAATGGGAATATTACTTCTAGACAGAGAGTTTGAGGACTTTTTCACTGTTTTTTTTCTGTCAGTATTTTGTACTCCAATAAAATTCCCCCTGTTTTTCTCCAGCCTTGACCTGGAGTCATGATTTGGTCTTTGATCCCCACCATAAAAGATCCCAATAAGTCTTAGCTATCAGAGCTCTTCTGTTGGGAAATCTGTTAATTGGTAATGGGAGGGACACACAAACTTATTTCCCATGAGCCAGGATGTCAGAAAATAATAACTTGCAGCTGTAAATTCTGCAGCTGTAAATCTGCAGCTCAGAATGTGTGTATTATCTTAACTAGTTGTCCATGGGTTGAGTAAATGGAAATGAGAACAATAGAATCCTAACCTTATAAATCATGTCCAAGTATTAATTAATAAAGTTATGAATTATTTAAAGGGACTCAAAACAGATGTTGGCATTATATTCTGGTTTTGTATTAAATACAGTTTTACACAGCCTGGGATTGGGAGGCAGATTGATTCCATGTGTTCTAAAAGACAAATTAAAAAAAAATAATAAAAAAAAAGTTCATCATGGCTTTTGCATTCCCATGTTGTGACTGTCACACTGTAGTGTTCTGCTAATGAAGGAAAACCAGAAAACAACACGCCTGATCTCCTTGTTCTTACACTGTTAGATGTGGGATGAAATGTCACTCTTCACCCAACAGAACCCTCAGTCAACAAGCTCCTTTATAGAAAAGGCATAAATAACTCTAAACCAGCCTTCAAAGCAAATCACAGGTACAGAAAGTGCCCAAGACAAAGCAAGTTCAACATAACCTGGATATTTGATTCTCATATGGACAGATGGGCATGGCTGGGTGCTCTTCTCAGGCAGGAATGTCTGTTTGTGTTGAGAGAGAAAACCAACTGAGGCAGGAGGCCACAGATGTACACCCTGAGGCTCACTGCTGCTTCGGAGTCCAGCTCTGATGCTGGATTTCAGTGTATGATCTGAGATAACACCCAGGGAGGAAGCGTTGGATGGGAATGGGCCGTGGAACTGCGAGCAAGAGACTGCTCAGGTCGAGTCCCTCCAGGACTGATGCTCCTCCTGCTCAAACAGAACTTTGTACATGCTGATAAATAAGTGAAGCTACAGCACAGCTCACCTACGCCCATTTTGTCTCTTATGTTCACAAGCTTTCCAGAGACTGAAGTTTAAGGTGATTTTTCAGGGAAAGCCTACAATTGGACAGCAAGGAAAAACCACCGTGGGGGTTTATTTTAAGAAGGTGGGGCTTGATTAAACCCTTGAAGCCTTTGCATCAGCCCCACTGAGCTGTACTCATGACAGAGGTTAGGAAAAGTGATTTTCAAATACATGATAAAAGTGATTTTCAAATACATGATATTTAAAAATCTGCATTCCCATGGGAAACCTCTTCTCATGAAAAATGAGGTGAAAATCTACTCCCAGGTTTTACCATTGCTATTACAATGAGCTATTGCTATTCCTGTCAAAATAAGTAAACAAACAAACAAAAATCTGTGAATAAAGCAATATTCAAACCTTCTGAATGTTGCATATATAGTTATGGATACACAATGAATGGAAACAACAAAAACAGCTAGATACACGTGCAGTTACTGTGGTCTGAAGCTACAATTTTCAGAGGATGGCACTTTACCTGTCAGCAATATCACCAAAAATCACTGCTCCAATCAAGACTCCAAGCATGAATGTAGGCTGGATTAATTTTGCAAGCCATTCTCGGTCACAGACCAGATCCCACTGCGTAACAACAGTGCTCTTCCACTTTGTATTGTCATAGAGAAATCCATCAGAACAAGGAAATACAGACTTGTTGCCTTTGTATTCGTATGCCAGATCCAAACTGACTTCTCGTTTGGACCTGCTGCATTGATCAAGTTCCCAAATATCTCCATTTTCCAGCTGGATTACAATGTAATTTTCTGTGGATGTCCATAGTGTCCAGATGTCCTCTATACTTGATGCAGAGGAGTTGTGGAAAAGAACACTACTCACATTTCCAGGGAACCCACATACAAAGTTAGGAGTAACAGCCATGAACACAGATGCTAAGTAATGGATACCACATGACATAGCTTGAAAGACAGATGCAAAATAAACACATGCTTGAAATCTGTAAAGGGAAAGAAAACATTTTACTGAGGAAAAGCCCTCAAAACATGAAAAAATTATTGAGCATAACTGTTGGGGTAGATCAGTAAATGGAGATACCATTAACATGTCTAGTGTTTTGTTGTGTGGTGCTGCTTCAATATTAGCTAAGCTCTGCAAGGGACCAAAGATGAGACAAAGATCCACAGTAATCTATTGTTAAGAAATGAGTGCTGCTCTTAGTTATGTGTTTAGTCCTACAGGGAAGACCATTTAAAATTAAACAATTCTTACCTTAAGCACTTAATCTGAAGCAACCTTCCACCCTCCAATTCTCTGTAGCACATCCCCTTAAAGTAAGGCCTCAGATGACTTGAATGGTTAGAAAAACAAAATGTTGCAACCTCAGGTTCTTAGGGATAGAGATATGTGCATCAAATAAAACAAACCAAACACATTAAGCCCCTCATTCCATCTAATTGTACCTCTATAGTTGTATTCCATCTATTTTCCATCTCTCTTTATTGCAGCCAAAAGACAAAGAGAGAATACATGTAGACACACGTAGAAGATAGAATCTGAACAATGTGCAATGTTTTGTACCAAAACAGGGCTCTGAACTGGGTTGGGTTTTGGCTTAAACAGGGTGTGCAATATCCATTAATGATTGTATCATAAAGTAAACTTAGTAAAAGAATGTTTTATGCATAGCTTGAATTTTGGCATTTTAACAGCTTTTTAAACTTCTTGAGATGCAAGTAAACCTTAGTATAAAAATGGCACATGTATTCAGAATTTCAAAAGACTTGCAATGAACTTTAGTGTCACTGCATGCAAATTTTGGACAGTTATAGATAATTCAAGCATAAAGAGTCATTTTCTCAATTAAATGTTTAAATTATGCATATAATTAGTACAACATCTGTTCAGAAAAAACAAAATCACTTTTGTTGTCCTCCCTTTTTTACTTCCTGAAGGCCAATCAATTGCAATAATTTGAAGAAGTATTCGATGAGCTTCTCTACATACGTTCTTACTGCAGGATGCAGCAGGCCCTGGCAGTGTGAAACAAAAAGCAGATTTTTTTTTTTTTTTTACATGATCAGAGTCTGTTTCTACTGAA
Source organism: Hylia prasina (assembly GCA_013397195.1). Taxonomy (NCBI): domain Eukaryota; kingdom Metazoa; phylum Chordata; class Aves; order Passeriformes; family Sylviidae; genus Hylia; species Hylia prasina. The sequence goes on from VYXD01014213.1 coordinate 710,450, forward strand.
GTTATAGGGAATAATGTCTAAAACCAATTACCCTGAAATGTCTTTTGGGAAAAGTCAGAGCAATTGCAATCTCTGTAACAAATGCAGCCTCTAGATACTCCCCTCCAAAATGTATCTAATCTAGCCTTGAATTCCCATAATACGGATCTCAACAGTACACAGCCTAGGACTTTTAAATCTATGATCAAAATTTCTAAATAATTTTGAAACTATCTATAAGCAAAGTATTGAAGCAGAATTTACTGGCTACATTGTGTTAATACCCAGTTAACCTTTCCAATAAAACAGTTCTCTTGTAAAACACACATCATTTCACCATCCCCATTCTCCTCTGCCTTTTAGCTTGATTCTTATTTCTTTCCTTGGTAAATGTAAACCCAGTGGCCTATCCTGTCCTTCCAATGGCATTGACGTTGCTGTTGTTCTGCTGCAGTGCTTTTTATCCCCCTTTCTTTTGACTAACAGCTCTATTGAATTTTCTCCAGCAGTCTGAGGAGCGAGTTGAATTGCTAAACCCACCGTGGCAGCCCAAAACCCGGCTCCACTTCCCTCTGGAGGATATTGCAAGGCAGTCCTCACACAGGTGCTGTGCTGCTCTTGCCCAAACAAAACCGAGAGATATGGTCAGGAGAAACTGAACCACAGCAACCCTTTAAGTCTATCAATTACCTCTCCAAGAGAACAGCTTCTTGGGGATTAGGTAGCTAGTCACAGATCAAAGCAAGGCTGCAACAGCTCTGAAAGGCCTTTGGGCTATCTTGGACCATAAATAGCAATGGTTATTTTGAAATGTAACCCTTGGGACCCTATTGATGCAGACAAATATGGTCAATGATGTTTTTTAGTTCCTCTTCTCCAGTTTCATTTTAAACTGTTCCCATCAAAAGACACATACTCATTTTAAAAATAACAAAGCACAACCAAATTCAGCAACCTGGACTACTGCTGCAGTATGCAGAACACTAGAAAGAGATAATAGTGAATTAAACCCATAGAAGCTGTCACTGACATTCTAGTAGCTAGTAAAAAGTGGCATACTTGGAACCAGGGTCCCCAGTATTTGCAGTATCTGTCATCATGCATTAGAAAATTGCAGTGTCAAATAATCCACTTCGTATTTCTGAGAGAGAGGGAGAATGAAATAATTTCAAACTCCTATACATACTTCTTGATTTTCTTATTAGTTCATGCAATACAAGAAGTATCATTTGTCTTCATCTCAGTAAGAGTGAGTAGGAAAAATATATTTATGCCTTTTTTGTCAGAGAGGCTTGAAGGGTGATAACTTTTAAGGATAGAGTCTGAGAAGATGGCATGAAACAATGCACTACGCAAATTTTTACAAATTCAAAGGCCAACAAAGGGCTATGAGCAGGTATAAGTTAATCTCTGCTCTCACTACTCACTTGAGAGTTTTATCTTATCTCTTCCTGAACATTTCTTGTGATCATACTTCAATGACCATTTTGACAGACTGCTCCACTGTCAAATCTTTCTGTTGGAAAGTTTCTCATTAAATCTAATCTCTATGTCCCCTTTTCAAATATAAGACTATTATAAGCTTATAAAACACCCTGGTGCAACCTTGAATAAATGTTCCTTTTCTTTTATCATTTCATTGTACAGAATTCTCAGTTGTCCTCCTCCTGTTACTGCCTACAACCATACAAACTACAGTCTGTTGCCCTTTTCTTTATGTCCCTTCTCTTCTTTCCTCCTCTGTAAAAAGCAATAAAGGATTAATTTAAAAGACATATCTGTCATACAATATTTCACCCATCTTTTCAAGGGTTTAACTTACAATTAGATATAGCTTATTCTTGTAAAAACATCCTTCCATTTTCAGTGTTATGCAAATCTTATTCAACAAAGAAATCCACTATGTAGCACTATTATTTTTCTTAGCTAATTTGCAGCACCAATGCTAAGCAAACACAAGAAGTCAGAATACCAGATATACATTAACAGACACAATTTACACTGAATATGACTTCATTTAAGAGTGGGAAAATGGGTTGCTACACCAAAATGACCACGTTGTTCACAATTTTGCAGGAGGGATTGCACTGCAGTTTTTAACTTCTACCTGCTCAATAAAAGAGCCAAGGAGCAGGCAGGGAGAGGTGGAATAGGGGGGAATAAGGCCTGATACGAAGTTAGATAAGTATTTGGAAGCAGCAGGGTCTGAGGGCATTCTGCACCACATTAACAGGCTGCTTCCTTGCCTGCAAGAACTATTTACTGCTGTCTCCAGTAAAATTCCACACTGGGCTGGCTAAACCTCTCTCTGTATATACTCTGTATGTGCATATTTTTGTATATACAAAACACACAAAAACTGTCCAGAAAGCCCTGTTTTGCTGTGAAGGCAAGATCCACTGCTCACTACAGCAGTGTTTTAACAGCATTCCCACTGATCCTAGATTGAAAAGCCCAACCTTACGAGCTTCTGGGAATCTCCCATGGGTATGAAGAGCTTTTCTTCCAGAAAGACCAGTGGTGTAAATGTCAGGGAATTCCATAACCCTTATAGTTACCAAAGAGGAATGAATTGGACCATTAGGGACAACATAGGGAAAGAATGAAAACTGTGTAGGGAGGTTGGGATGTAGGGATGTAGGAAGATAAGTATGTAGGGATGGGAGGAGATGGGAGAGGCTCATAGAATTTTGCTTTCCAGAACAGCTGGAGATTGGAAAGGGACAAAGACACGTGTCCAGCCTCAGACAGAGGGTTGCTGGAACAGAGACTGGGGTGGCAGAGAGTGCTGAGCGAGGAGCAGCATAGAGCTGCTGCCTCCTCTGCCACAGGGATGCCTCCCTGTGAAGCCCTGGGCACAGGAGTGTATCTCAGACCCCGTGCTGTGGCCGTGTGGATGCCCTGCCCCAGTCTCAGAGCCCTGGGATGGGTCCTTGGCCCGTGGCCAGGCACTGCCTGAGCACCTCTGGCCTTTGCAGGAGCCCGGAGCAGCCCCGAGCGCTGTGCGGGGCCAGCAGGTCACAGCACAGCTCATCCCCTTCACCCACCCTGAGGCACAGGGTAAAGTCGAGGCTGTCCTTGCTCCCTACTGTAAATTATTAACTTTTCTCCCAAATTCTTAATTTAAGAACACCAAACCGATAAGAAAGTCCTTTATTACTGAGCTTAAATCTATCTGTTGCAGACAGATACATACCATAATCCCTTTATTGACCACACCAAACTCAATTTTAAAAGTTAAATTTCCCTGAATAAAGAAATACTGTTGTTCATGCATCAAAATGGTAAGGAAACATCATTGCAGGAGCAAAAAGTACTACTGAAATTCAGAAAATGAAAGCAAATTCTGTGATTTATTTTCCTGGGTTGATCTCAAAAAGGGCAGATTTTGGCAATAGGATTTTAGATACCAGTCATCTTCACATATACACAAAAAGATTATATAATATATATTTTTGCAAAGAGTAATTTTCAATAAACTATTTTACAGATATGTTTTCCTTTTTAAACCCCACTTTTTGCCATTTTAAAAAAAGTTCTGTGAACATGATGACTGTCCTAAAAGGTATGATAATTTCTCTCAGTGTTTTTCCATCTCTTCAGTGACTTGCCATGGGAGATAATTATTTGGCAAGTACATTTTGTCACTCTTGCCAGGAATGTCAAATATAGAAGTCAAGAAGACTTCACAGGTTACTGCTCCAGTATAGAGACACTTAATGAATGCCAGAAGTCAAATGAGCCTAAAACTGTCTTCACAAAAGCTTGAGCAAGACACAACATGAAAGTCTTCCAGTCCCTCTTAAAATATTTGTGATATTTCTCCACAGCCATTTTTCTTCAGTTTGCAGCTTATCGTAAAAAAAGATTTTTGCATTTTCTATTTCCTCTGCATAAGTTTTAAGATCTGTAAGAAAAACAGTATTTCTTATATGTCACTACCTAAATATAAGAAATACTGTTTCATAAAGACAATTAACTAGATCTCAAGACCACTGTTGCTCTGGCTGTAGTCTCATGACACAACAACATCTCTGTGGCACTGTCAGTGCAAGATATTCTCTCCCTTCTCTTTTGCCACTGTTTATTTCCCCCTTGAGACACAGTGCACTCTAGCCTCAGCTGTGGTGTATTTCTTTTTGGGACCATCTGTGAACTTTGTCTGGCAAACTGACCTGACTTGAATAAAAAAGTCAAAATAGATAATAAATTTAAAAAAAAGAAACATAAAACCAACAAGCTAGACTAGTTGCCCAGACTAATTTATATTGCATCCATGCAAATTATCCACACCAGTCTATTTGAAAAGTGCTGCATCTGGCATGCAAAAATACTTGAAGTGCACATTGCCACTTGTATGTTAGAGAATAAATCCCCAGCCTCAGAGTACTCTTAGCACTGTCAGGTATTGCAGTGTATAGCAGGGACAAAACTTGTTGTTGGACAGTAATTTTATGTTCAATAAAATATGATTCTGATTTCTTTGTCTGTCCATCAAAAAGAGAAGAGGGGAAGTTATGAGATACTCATCAAAATCTACCATAAACATTAAAAATCATTTTGGTGTAGAACAGAATAACAAAACTGTTCTGTGATTAGCAAAAGATTTGTACTGTTCCACAGGCTTTACAAGAACTATTTTTACTGTTTGTCTTCTCAACGACCTCATTTGTAAATTGCTTAAGTCAGAAAACACAGTACGTTTTTGTTGTGCAGTGTACACTGAACAGGATGGATTCAGTGGAAAGAAATTTCCAGATATTTACTATTTCTGAAAGAATTTGTGTTCAGTAACCACTTTAACTTCTGTATTCCATCCTGGGTTCATTGGGTTTGGAGGTTTTTTTATGTGAGAAAAGCCATTCAGAATTCTTTCCACTCTAAACCAAAAAGCTGTGATACACTTCCACATTTATCTTTTGAGAGGAAAGGAAGTGAATGTGACTCAAGAGTATTTTTGTTTTGGTGCAGAGATACAGATTTGGAAGCAGCCCTAAATATACAACATTCACAGCCTTATTTGACTTATGTTGTCAAGAATAAACTTCCTTCCCTCCTAAGGGCAGTTTGAACTATGCTGAGAATCTCAGCCCACATGGTTATTTCCAGAATTTGTTTTCAGAGGCAGAAGATGCTGTGTTGGATGTCCAGTTTAAACCTATCAACAGCACAGATGCAACAGGAATAAAGAAAACTGTGGAAGACCCCAGGAATTCTATATTATCATCACTGATGACAATGTGTGCACCAATGTGCAGTCACCAAACATCAGACACCAAATCATTCTTCAATTTAAAACTGATTCTCTGAAGAATTCACTTTTATCCCATTAAACTTATTTGCCTTTGATTAAGACAAGTCCAGCATTTGTTCACCAGAGTCAAGAAGAAAAATACATTGGCTGCTCACTACTCTGCATTTGGTATGACAGCTTAGATGAAGGAAGTCCCATCAGCATGAAAATAAAGAAACAGTGCTACAGAATTAAGGGCCATACTTAAAAAAGATATATATTTTGAAACTTAATAGAACAATTCAATTCTACAGTTCTTCATTTCTGACTGTTTAAAACAGGCACATAACATTCCTGTCATCACCTGTGACAAAATAATAAATATTGCTGGGTTTCAACAGCTTAGTAGCACAGCTTTCACCTGCGGGCAGCCACGCACAGCTGAAAGGAGCTGCTGCTAAAGGTGCCCTGGCATTTCTTGCTGCCTCTCTGCCAAGGGTGGCTGCCCCCAGGGAAGAGCCAGGCAGGAAGATGGTGTGATCATGGCTCAGCCACTCCAGCCCAATGCCCAACCTTCTCATTCAAATGGCAGTGACACTGGGAAAGGCACAGAGGCTCTGGATTTGCACTCAAGCAACCGAAGTACACATAAACGTTCCACTCGACTTTCCTGGGAAAGAAACCTCTGATTAGGGCAGAACGCATCACTGGGAGCAACAGCAACTCCAACACTGGAGTCAGGATGTTTTTTATTCTTATTACCCTCTTGCCCTTTCTGCTATACATGTGTTAAGGACACACGCCAGGTAATTTAATTAAGAAAGATCAAGACCATGCAGTTTGTAAGCGTTTTAGCTTTGTTTTGGAGGTATTTGGACTAGAGTTACACAGAGCAGAGTGGTTACACTTGAATAGTAGTAACACTTCAGGCTCTGTACTTGTAAGTTGCTATTCCAGGAATGGCATTTCTATAAACATCTACCATTTAGAAAATTAGCATGTACTCCACATGATATATTACTAGCATTACTTGTCATAGGGAAAACTCAATCCCAGTTTCTCTGGTAACGCTGTTTTCTTTTGGTCAGCCTCTGTTCTGTGGACAAATCCAAATTAGGTATTTCACTTCCCTCCACAGTGTACTGTTTCCATCAGCTTACATAAGCAAATCATTTCACATCATAATCTGTAAAGTGTCTAACAGAATGTAATATGTTTATTGAGATTCCATCTAACTATAGACATAGACAGTACTTCATTTATAAACAATTATTTTCATTCTTCCTTTCCCATTCAGGAAATCAGGTATTTTCTGCTGGTTACATGGCTGACACAATGGACTAACTTTGTTCAAACTAGCTTATATTTATTTTACTTTTTTTTTTTCTGTCTATAATCCTGAAATAAAACTAACTGGTTGTCATATTAATTACATTCTTACTCCTTTGTTATTCTATTTATACATTTCTTCTGCAAAACTTTGAATCTGTTGCAGCTGACGGTACAAACACGTTAATTGAATATCTACTTCAGGGTGGTGAAAATTGCCTATTCTGAAGCAGTGAGAAATCTTTTTTTTAAAGATTAATTCACAAAGTAATTAAGCCTTACAGTTGTTATAGTTATTATGCCTTTTGAGAACTTCTCTTTTGCTGTTGTTTCCTATTTATAGCCACACTTAAGAAGATCTGGATACAGACAGCTCATTTTCAGTAAAAATTCTACATAAATTCTCTTCATGCCACGCCACACATTGTTAAGCATATTACCCAAGGTTTTAAAATTCTATATTTGAAATTTAATTCCTTCCTGCCTGGAAAATGATTATCAGATTACACATTCTTACAGGTTTTCAAAAGTTCTCATGGAAAAATGCAAAACAAATGAGAAGTCTGTAATTCATTTAAGAACACTGGACATCACTTTGTTGTAGCTCTTCCTTTACATATGAGTATCTTCTGAGTTTTCAATTAGAAATAATATGGAATATTAGCTCCATGGATCAAAGTATATTTAAATAGTTTCTGTAAATACTTGAGAGAATTGTCATGGAATTTTGGGTTGCTCCATTCTGTTAATCTTCCTTAATATAAGCAGTGATTTTATCCATAGCATTACTTTTGCAGCCTTGAATATGGCTTGAGGTAATTTAGTCCATTTCTATGGGCTACATAAAGCAGTTTTAAGCAGCTAATATGTAATTTAACACTCCCTGGTTCCATCTGCAAGTCTTACAATGTTCTCGGCTAATTCTGACATTCACCATAGTTACTCTTCATCAAAAGCAAAACAGAAAAACTGAAGTAGGTACCTTTGCTTTATTAGCTTTTTTTTTAATATTTCATTTAAAAAAACCCCACTTAACAAGATGTCACATTAAGGGAAGTAAGTGTCAGATAACTCTGTCTTCTAAAATTTGGGAAAAAGTCAACATGTAAATCAAGGCATCACTTCGGAAAAGGCAACTCAGTGTCAGCCACAGATTCTTTTCTGTTGAAGCAACTGTACTGCCAGTTGCAATCCTACCTATATGGAATCCTACATTTTCAATTCTACAGCTCTACAGCTTGAAGAAAGGGATTCAATTTAATGCAGAGTCTGGCATAGTCAAAGTATTTTCTTCTTTTAAACATAGTTTAGCTTCTGCAATTGTTTAAGCATACCCATATTTAGTAGCTATGTTCTGTATGAGAAATAAAACAGCCTCCACAGGGACAGCTCTTCTCCCTCTCTGTAACAGAATAGCTTGAATCTTTAACAGTCTTCTACAGGCTTTGGTAAAACCCAGTTAGGACAGGAAGAGGAGTAAAACCTATCTCCTTTCTACCTCTCTCTTCAGAAGTCTACACTGATGATCCAGCAATCCTTCAAGAGCTCTTGAGAGGGCTCAGGTTAGTAGCCCTGACAGCACATCTTCTCCAAGGCAAGGAAAGTTATCTCTAAACCCACAGAAAAGGTGGCTACTGACAGCGAGAGGACTTTCAGCTTCTTTTGCAGGTTTGTGGCTCATCTTCCTTCCAAACTGTTCCTCTTCACTGCAAATGCATAACCCGTTCTTTACTTCCACAGTACTGTCAGGTTCTTTCTCTACCCTTATGGTATCTCATACAAGGGAGTCATCTGGAATAATCCTATACTCTAACTGCACATTAATAGCTACAAGCATTTTAGAGGTCCCATTCTCCACAAAACTAAAGAAGCTGAATTCTGCTTGGACCTACCAGGATTCTTCTACACAAATCTACTTATGTACTAACTGCCCCCTCTAGTCTCAATGAGTGAGACAGACCTGAGGTTGACTACACTGATCTACAAAGGATGACAGTTCTTCAAGGAGCCTAAAACACAGGTGTAAATGAGATGAGGTTCCAGTTTCTCTGAAACTGGAACTAACATAAATTATCTCTCTCAGAAAGGTGGAGCTGTAGCACCTTTATGGTGCTCCCAGCTCTGCTGACATACACCAGTTCTAAAGGCACAGGAAAAAAGATCAAACAATAATTTGTTCTGGAATATGATAAGTAAATATAAATCATTTAAATGAAATGGGCTATCATCAGTATAATTTCACCATGCTTACAGTTCACTTAGATGCAATATAATGTATACAGTATGCAATCCATATACATCTATACTGTTTCTCTAGATCCCCTTTCCACTTGCTGAGGAACCACAGACAAACCAGGATTTACCTTGTCCTAAGCCACATAGTTAAAACAAGACAGATGGGTTATACCCTCTATGGTCCAACTCTCCCTCTGGACAAGGTGTCTTAGCAGATGTCTGCAGTTTACACTACAGGCCTGTAAAGACACTGAGATGGGCTCACTAGTGCTTTGATTTGGACAGCTGATTCCCCACACAGCTCAAACAGACTTTTACAGATGTACCAGGTAAGAACTTAGATGTTTCCATATCTCTTGCACAACTTAAAGAGGAGAATGAACTCACAATACAGCTGGAAAAGTTCAGGCCATCATGGATATAACACTTTTAAACTACACTGAACTCCATCTAAAGTGTGGTGCTGATTGCTCTTTATAGAGCAGCAAATTATTCCCAGTTCTTTGAAGCACCTTCTCAGCACTTCTTTTCTACTTCTTGCTGCCTTATTGGCCTTTTCCATCTAGTCTTCAGGGCTTTCCATCTATTCTTCCTGTATTCTTGCCTCAGCACCATTGCTGAAGCTCCATCTCTGATGCAGCTACCTAATGGTAATGCCTCCAGATAATAGGAAGAGGAAACCTAACTTCACCTCTTGAGGAAAACATTTTCTTGAGGAAAGGGTTCAGTATATGATCCAACAGATGCTACTTCTAGATTTCTCACATCATATTTTCACCACATGTGATTTTCAAAGAACCTCTGCTCTGCATGAGGTAAGCACTATAGTTTGGCCATCAATGTACCACATTAAGATATACATTAGCTCTCTAAGCAGTTTCAGTATTTTCTGAAGACAGCTAAGATGTATGTCCAAGTGTATGGACAATTTGACAGATCAACCATCGTTACTAGGACTTGTAAATCTCTGTCTTCTACAGTTTGTCATCACACTTTTCCCACTCTTGCAATTGTAACCAAGATATAACTACCTCAGTTGGTATCTTCTCTGGCTTGCTATTTTTTCCATATTTTTGAAAAGTTGAAGATCTCATGTTCCTGTTCAGCTGCTATAGTTTTGTGACTCAAGCTACCTTAAATAAAATGTCAGCAGTGTACGTATCTCAGTACCATCCTTGTTGTGCACAGCAAAATGATGGCACAGAAATTGTCACAGAATGTGCTAAAGGTTCCTCGGGCCTTCAAAAATTACCTAAACATAAAGGTGTTCTCTACTTGCATGATTTTACTTCCTAAAATAAATTGGCCAGCCATTCCATGAGTAAGGCCTTTAATAAAAATTTTCTTCCCACTTTGCTATATCTTAGCACTGCTGAAAATCATTACTATTATGAGAAAATTACTGATACGGCTTTTATAGGAATGGTATCCCTGTCCTAGGTGTTGTGTTACAGGGCACACACTGCCCAGTGCCTTACATATTTCATTTTCATTCACACCATAATATTTCAGGATGAAACAGTTGATCATCAGCTCCTTGACATGTGTGAATACTGCCTTATGCAGCCATCACTGTGTCTATGCTACAACTTGGTTTAGAAGCCACCCTGGGGGGTTGGCAACATTTCAGAGGTGAATCTCAACCGTCTGGTTTACAAATCATAATTGATTTACCAGCTTTAAGTTTCACTGTTGCTCGCACTGCACGTTCTAGCCTTAGAGGAGTAGTGGATAGTACAGGGGCAATTTCATCCTGCTTTTTATTTAGTCACCTTCCTATTTTCATAGTCTACTTTTTAATCTACTTCTCTTACAATAATCTACTTTTTCAAGCCAGAACCAGGCAGGCACCTCCAGGGTGAGAATGCCAGCGTGTTTTGTGGCAGAACACTTTTGTCTATGCAGATCTTGCTTTAGACTGCCCCCAGCATGACCTGGATCCCAGCAAATGCTGTTAGAACCTCTTGCAGACCACGCTGCTGGTGCATTGCCACCATCATCCAGGAGCACTTGCCAGTATCCAGCTTTGGTTCTGAGTCTTGAGAATATTTCCACTTTTGCCTAGTCAGGCATGGAGAATAAGGCCATTGTTTAAGCTGCTAGGGTTTGCTCTCTGAGAACACATGGGCTGTCTCGGTTCTCCAAAGCTATTATGATGCCTTTCAACCAACAGGATTAAGTACTATTTGCAAAATATCCCCCCCTCCACACACACACACACACACACAAAAAGGGGGGGAAAGAAATGCTGCCAAATCCCTCTGTTTCATCCTATGAACATCTGAAATGAGCACAGGCTGACTCAGATGTTATAATATAGCATAGTTGTAAGAACACTTATCAAACATTTCTGTCAAACACCATCCCTGACTAGGAGCCAAAGGACGACTTAGATTTGAGATTCTTCTGTCTGGCACATTCCAGTAAATACAAACAGCTGTCCACTGGTACATTTTGAAAACTGAATGACAGATATGTTGCAATAAACTTTTCCACTGTATAAGGTAGCAGATGGGGGAAAAAAGGGTTTTTTTAAAAAAAACAATCTCCAAACCACGGTACTTTGTTCATCTTCAGGGAACTACTCAAAGGTTAAACAGAAATTCACATTATATTGCTTAAAAATATTAATTTTGTGCAGAATGTACTAAATACTAAATGTATTAGTATTTGAGAAAAATCTTCCATTTTAAATGAAAACTTGTCTGTTCAAATGCTGAATATGAATACAATGGCCTGCTTCTCCATACTAACTTGGGAAAGGAAAACCAATTTCTTCCCATATCTAACAAGCACACTTTTCTACTGGAAAAACATATTTTTGTTGGAAAAGAACCTTTCAAGGTATCTGTAAAAGTTTGAAAACGGTTGCTTGAAAGTGTTCTTTTTTTTCTTTTTGTGAAAAGAAGTGGTGAGCATGATTTTTGAGATACTTGGGACTCGTTATTTGACACAAACCAAGAATTTCTGGAAGTAACATGTACACAGCACAATTTGCTGATGTAATCCGACCTCAAGAGGCGTGAAACAAGAGAGAGGATAAGGGCAACAGCATGAAAAGAGGAGCCTGGAAAAGTTCCGAGATGAGAAAAGAAGACAGACTGGTTGGTGTAGAGCTTTAGAAGTGAACCAAGAGCTCTGCAAAGTAGGGAGAAGAGAAACAGTTGTTAGCACTGGTCACTCCAATACTGCTACTGTGGCACTAACCAGTAGTCAAGAGAAGCCCACTACAAAGAAATTCTAGAAAAGTCAAGCAAGATTTTGAGCTAGGCAGACTCCCTCATATATTTATAAACACTAGAAAAGTTCCAGGGTAATAAAGAGACAACGTTGAAACTGTTGATAAGTGTATTAATGTCTACTAAACCCCATGTTTGGCTGGAACAGGTGACTGTTCTCTACAAACAGGCAGCTTGTCCTGCTTCCCTCCTGCTCACAATAGCCTTTGCTAATCTTTGGTTTGCTTGCTTCTAAAGTCCAGACTGTAGCAACTTCACTGACCAGGCAAAAAGTTCATAGAAGACAACAGTGCAAAGATGTCAAAACCTGAATAAATACATAAACATCTCAGTAAAGAAAAATAGAATTTTAAATTTATTAACCAGTCTAGCTGCTAGTCAAGTGTATTATTTATAAAACCAACATTTGAAAATCTAGGTAACATACTCAACTTTGTAAAAGACAGAATATTTCAGAAGAAAAGGCAATCTCTTAAAAGGTTCTGGAAATACTTCATTACAAAAAATAGCGTCAGTGACACCCAATCTTCCTCTCTCTCCCTGACAATTTTCACCACCTGCTTTTAGCTAGAAGTATAAGCCAAGACTTGAAAACTGTTAATCACAAGGAAAACGCTGCGTACCATGTAAGCTGCATCTCAGAGCTACCAGACGTTCCAGCTGGGAAATCAAATCCTTACACTCATCCACACTTACCATAAGGGGTACCTCCCCAGAGCTCTCTCTAGACAGTTATTCCTGATCAGATCATGTCTCCACTCAGCACATTGCCATAGTGCAGATCTGAGTGGCAGAATACAGAGCCTGTTTCTCACCAGCAACCACACACGTACATTTTGTGTCCCGCTGGTAGACTGAAGTCACTGAAGTTATTAAAAGCCCTTTAGTTTACCTGGGAATTAGATGTGCAGGCAGTGTGAGCCATCTCCTACAGCTCACCTACCCACTATGCCCACACTTTGTTACCAATCTTATGCCCACACTTTGTTACCAGCCTTATGCCCACTGGTCGTGTCTCCCCTTTCCCAGCACGGGGCCTGCCAGTGACAGCCAGTGTCTGACTGCACCTGACTTTACCTGATGGGCCCCTGAGAGGGGTTTTGGAGTTGGAGTGGGTGGGCAGAGGCAGGGGGCTGAGAGGGAGAGCCCACAGGTGCAGTCTGGCAGGACCTGCTGCATGGGAGAAGGGAGCAGTTCACTGCAGGTACATTGGGAGCTTTAAGGTTTGGCAACCCCTTAGTGGTGAGGCCATTTGAGTCAGACAGCACTATCTGTCTGTCATCCAATCTCTGCAATAGTGACCAGTGATCTCATGCTCCACAGACTCAAGAACAATGTTTAAAACAACCTTCTTGAATTTATAGGCCACAGATGCTACCCATGCCCAAATTCAGAGGCATAAAGTCTTCCTTTAATGGCATAGGCTACAGGAGCCATTACATTTTTATGGCTGTTCATGCATGTCTCAAGGCCCTATTAAGAACAATGGCAACACTGAGACTTGTGAAAGAGAGCCCAAAAGGAAAGCAAAATATTGTCAGCATCCATGTGAATGTCAATTCTGTAAAATTCACAATCTTGATCAATGTGAAAGGTTTATCTATTATCTGTATATTAGTAACTTCTATATAGCTATATATATTATACATATATAAAATGCATACATACTATCTCCATATTTATATATGTATGAGCAGCTGCTCATTCTCTACTGCATCTGTCAGATTTTTAGAAAACCAAAACAGTCTCAAAATACTAACAGTTATGCTTGGATTGTTCAGAATCTGACTGTGTCAAACCTAGAGAATTTATATATAGTGCGTAGGTTAAATGGGCCTTATGGGAACTGCCTGAGCTGAAGAAATGAACCACTGATTATCTCTCAGCGCCAGGAAGCTGCAAACTAAACAGAGCTAACTCAATGGTTGCAGTAATGAACAACTTTTCATATGAAATGGGATCATTTATATAGCACTATCAAGGGATTAAAAGGAGTTTTTACAATATTTTTAAATAGCTCCACCCACCATGAGCTGCTATTATTCTTACTGTTATATTATGCCACTACTGTGGCCTTTGAAATCTCAAACAGCCATAAATCTAATGGGACTATGCAAATTTTGGTAGCCTGCATCTCATCTCAAAGCTCCTAAACTTAAAGCAGCTCCTATTGAACTGCATCTCAAATAATCTGATCCCTAGATGTCAGATTATTGCTGTAGCATTGGTCTCCTTTTAATTGCAAGGAGTAGTTTTGAAAACTTTATCTGAAGTATTGATAAATGTTCTCAAGTAGGAAAACTACTCCAGTAATTAAAAGTAACTACTTCTGTGTTATTTCTGTGTTCAGTGTCAAGTGCCTGCTTTCCACAAAGAGCACACAAAACAGAACAGCAGCAGCAGCAAAATCAACTGATTGCTGGGATTTCTCTCCTAGTTCACACAGAACAAGGCAATTTTCTTGCTGACCCAGAATTGATAAGAAATGAGATTTTGTTCAGATACACATGCCTGTAAGTCACAACTTAGTCAAATATCTAATTTGAGCATAGGAGCAACTTAAGCAAGAAAATGTTTTTCCATCCTAACCATCTGAAGAGGCTATTGATACCCACCACTACTGCTTGCACATGATATTAAGAGCCTCTCCTGCTGCAGTTCAGGCACTTCAACCATTACAAAGGAGCTCCCAGGCTTTGTCCAAAATGCTGCTCCTGCCTGCCCCTGAGAGAAGATCAACATTGTGGGTTAGGCTGGCTCACTGGTCACCGAGCTAGAAAGCACAACACTGCAATTCAACAGCTTGAACTCGTAGCCAAATTGTGACACATGGGTCTATTCCCGCCATCTGCTCCGAGGAGCGTGTGCCTGCAAACCCCACGATGAGCAGCACATCATGGAAGTGCAGGAGAGAACACACTGTGAGGATGTGCACCCATTAGCCTTAATAGTATATCCTCTAAAACGTAATTTCCCTGCCTAACATTTCTGCTCCATTACCCACTATAAGCAGTCTCAGACACCAGCCCTGCATCCAGAGCTACAGAAGCATAAACACACACCCCCCCATGTCTGTGTATCCATCCAACAAACCCAGGCCTCTGTACACACACACACCCCCCACGGCCACAAAGCACATCAAAGGAAACTCGCCACCATCAATTACCACACAGGTAAACCCTTGCTGATAAGGATATATGCACATTCTCCATATCCACGTAACAAAGGCAACAAACCCAGCCTCAATAAAAACCACATGATCTCTTGCATTCAACAACCCTCTGCCTCTAAGCAGAAACAGCCTGAATGTCACACGGTGCTCCCCGGCACACTGCTTGCGCCCTTCTGTCACCCCTGAAGTGCGCAGGCTGTTCCAGGCTCTGTGTGTGTGTGTGTGCGTGTGTCTGTGTGCTCACACGTGCAAGAAA
>VYXD01014213.1:727101-762359 GCA_013397195.1 Hylia prasina
ACGGGGATGTCCGGGTGTGCCCCCCAGTCCCTGCCGAAGTGTCCCAGCGAGTCGAAGAGCCGCTCGGAGCTGAGAGCCATGGCGGGGCGGCTGCAAGCCGGGAGCCTCGGCGTCGCTGTCCCGGCGGTGCGGGGAAGAGGCACGGCGCTGTCCCGTCCCGTCCCGTCCCGTCCCGTCCCNAGAATTATCATTTAATAAAAGTAAAATATGTAACATGTCCAATATCTGCTTGACTGTCATTAGTTCTCAAATTTGTAATGAAGCCTCAATTACACTTGGACATACTTTTCTGCCTTGCCCGTGGAAGGCCAAGATAATCAATTTGAAATTGTTTGAGGATTAGCAAAGTGAGTTGCAACAGAAGACCTTTGTAATTAACTTAGCAGAGGGTTTTGTTGGAACAGATACACTTTAGCAGCCCAGTCACTCTGGGCTCTGAGAATTAGGCAAGATACAGGCAAAAAAAGATCCCAAAACTTGCAGGTACAGCTCTCGTATTTAAGGCTTTTCTTCCCTAGAGAACTTCATTCCCTTTCTCAGACAGATATAAATTGCAAGCTTTCCCTGCTCAGGGCAAGGAGGTGGACCAGATGTCCTCCAAAGTCTCCTTCCAACCTGTTGTTTTATGATTTTGTGATGAAAACCACATTTTCCAGCAGATTGCATGATCTCTTTCTGTGCTGCTCTATTGAAAAACGCAGAAGACGAAAACCAAACCAAAACAAATCATCAAAAAACCCAAGTAAATTCAACCTTATTACTTGAGTACTTCATTTTCCAGGAAGCACAGAAAAAGCTGAGAGGTAAACCCCTGTTAAATCCCTGGAAGTCAACCTTCTGTCTCCAAAACCTGACACAAACCCTTCTGCTACCACGCTCAAGCTCTGCTGCTTCTCAGGGAAATGTGCCTTTAAGAGGCTTTGGCATCAATCA
Source organism: Hylia prasina (assembly GCA_013397195.1). Taxonomy (NCBI): domain Eukaryota; kingdom Metazoa; phylum Chordata; class Aves; order Passeriformes; family Sylviidae; genus Hylia; species Hylia prasina. The sequence goes on from VYXD01014213.1 coordinate 728,035, forward strand.
AGTACCACAACTGCTCCTCTGCACAGAGCAGATGTTGGGGCTTCAGGGTGACAATCTGTTCCAGCATAGACCTGGAAAAAGCAGATGTTTGTCAGGCTCCTTGGCTCTGAGTGACTCCTGACCGCACCAGCAAAATGAGCAAATAGTAAGTTACACAACCAGGAACCTGAATAATGAGTTCAGCAGAGGATTGCTCCTTGCAGCTGGTGACTTGTTGGACCACTCACCTCATCCACCAGCTCTGAAGGCTTTGCTACTTCTGACAAAGCTCCCCATTTGTTTCTGTGCATCTGCAAAGGACATTTTTAACACTGAATCTAATCTTTGTTGCAGTTACTTTCTTAGGATATGTAAGCCAGAAAGCCTAAGGGTAGATCTGTTTTCTTTTGGTAAGAATTTTTGAATTGCTTCAGTTTTACCTTATAAATACCAGCATTAAATTTAATCATCCTGGGGTTTTGGGGTTTTTGTGGGTTTCTTTCCTGCAGAATGTTTTTCAGGTTTGAAGTGGTATGTGCTTGAAGGCAGCACAGGTACTTTAACAAAGCGTTTCTTTCTTCAAAGAGTCACACTAGCCAAATAATTATTTGCATAAACAAACACCAATGAATAGTAAACATTCTGGTTAAATATTGTGTTGCTGGTCATGTGCCTGGTTTTAGTGTCTTGATTCCTACAAGTAAATTGATCAGTTTTCAGCAGCATTGTGGTGAATAGGGAATATCTAATTTCAGTGTAAAAGTTGAGCACGAGAGAAAACCTAATTTCCATCAGCACCATTTTTGAAGCCTAAAAAGATCCATAAATAGTCTTTTTGTCTTTGAAATCTCTTGCATGCATTCTTGTACACATTCCTATTCTTGTCTCTTTGATAATATCACGACTTTACTGCCCGTAGCAGAATAAAGGAAAGAAATTTGCACACACTCCTATTAAAGTTAATAAGAAACTCCCACATGCGTGCATTACTAATGTAATGTCTTTAATGCCTCCTCTCTTAAACTTGTGGTGGTCAGAGATTTGCCTTTTTTCTTTCAAGCCTGTGAAGATGCACAGCATGATTTAAGCTTGCCTTTTCTCCTATCCTGTTATGCCAATCCTACAAGAAGTAGTAACTGTGCATTTAGTCCCCTTCATTCCTCACTGAGATGTTTTTCAGCAGGCACCTGGAAATAGTCATAGCACTGTTCAAATACAGGCTCTCTTCCCAAAGGATTGTGCTCCATGATAAACTCTTGTGCAAGAGAAAATACAGGGAACATTAGAGAAGGCATGATAGATATCTGTAATTAAATTGTGTCAAGGTGAGGCCATCCACAAACTAGAAGAGTTTAGAAAGTGAAGAATTATAGGGATTTTATTAGAGATTTATTCAGAAGAAACCAAAGCAAAGTTGCAATCCCTTTCCTATAATGTCTTTAGGTGGGAGCATCAAGGGTGTTTTCACAACAGACAAACACTCTTCAGGATATTCCAGAAGTTTAAAATGTTGGTCTTTAATCCTGCAAGGAGAATGTTCAAAGGCTCATCACAAGAAAACTTGAATTAACCTCGTTTCTGGCACTCAAGCAGGCTGTTTCAACAGCGACATTTGATATGGCACAATCCTTGAGGAAGGAAAGAACTTTACAATTTGTAACAGGAGAAGAGACAGTTTACAAAATAATCTCCTTCAGTCTGCCATGCCCACTAGGAAAAATCCAGCACCTCCTGCTAAGGGCTGTTCACGGTCTCCCCTTTTTAAAGTCAAATAAGTGTCACCAATACATGAGAGGTGTTTGAGGAGTGTGCCTGTGACATGGCTCTAACACATCCATGTATGTACACAGAGTTTCACGTTGCAGCTGAACCCAAAACACCAAAAAGTGGTGTGGATGGCAGATAACTGGCAGTGTTGCCAACATCATTCCATGGACACAGATAACGACTCCTTAAACTGAGCCAAGTCCTGACCGATCTGTTTCCCCACTCCCATTGGCAAGGTTTGTAGACCAGAGATGAGGAGCAGTGGAGGAACTGCAAGAAACAAGAAACACTGTTGATCTACCTACTGCCTACTCTCCTCCAGGCTTTCAGGTGGAGTCCATCCATGGGTGCTCTCTTGCCAGCTGCTTTTATCACACTAGTGAAAAAAAGTCCTCCACTGAAATCAACCACAACACATCTTGAATGTAACTTCTCACTTCCTGTTTTGAAGTTAGAAATTTCTGTTCCCTTGCAGGAAAAAACCTGCAGGACCCATGGCAAATGTATTTATCAATGAAAACACAGCTTCTAGAGAGTAAGCCCAAAACAAGCTTTACTTGCATAAATGTGTGTCAGCCATTGAATTGCTGGTGTTGAAGAACACTTGCAGAAAACTTGTCTTTACAAAAGGTTAGGCAGTGGTGCAGATGTTATTTTTATCTGCTAGAAAGTAAACCAAGGCATTATATGCCATTTCCTTTGGCAGTTTGGAAGTTTTGCAATTACTTTGCAGTAGCTTGTTCATAATTTTACACTTAACAGACTTACAAACATGGTCAGCAGAGTAGCAAGCAGATCAGCACATGTACCCAGCTAAGCAAAAACTTTTGAGATTCTTCTGAACCACGAGGAAGGAAATCTGCAATTCCCTGATTTCTCAGGAGTCCGAGCACTCACTCCTCAGTCTGAAAGAACCAGAGCTGTAGCAAGGTTGATGGGAGAGTGGTTTGTTGGCAGCTGCTACAAATATGCTCAATATACCTTGTTTTCCTCCCTGCTGCTGCTCAAAGCAGGCCAGGCAGGCACGAGACAGTGGCAGCAGCCCAAAGTCATTCACTATGGCTTTGGCTATATTTTTTCTTCCACTGTCTCCTGGACAGAACTCTGGAATAATCATGAGAGGCTCCTCTAGAGAACTCACTCAGGATTTGTGTTTAGTACAATAAAGGTCCAGATAGGATTTTGAAAGCCCAGAGAGTGTCTCCTAGCTGTACTGTGGACACCCACAAGGATACATCTAACCTTGATACCTCAGTGTGGGCCACTTCAGCTTCACATTTTCAAGAGCTCTTCCTCCACAGTGTGGTTTTGTATTGTATTTAGTTACTGCAGCCATACAGATGTTGAATGTTTGTGAACGGAGTGTTTCAGCATGGAAACTTTTTTACTCATCCAAGATGAATAAATACCTCTCTTGAATAATCTTAAAATCATGCAGAAATACAGAAAAGCAAGTTGAATGTTCAGGAAAACAATGAAATCTTTACAGGTTATTACTCCATCTCAAGTCTCTGGGGTAACAGAAGCCCGCTAGTCCATAAGAAAGATGGCAATGAGAATTTTTCTGAATATTGTTTCAGTTTTGGAATATGTCTACAGGCTGTGCACACAGACTTTGCCTTTTAGGGAAAGTAGAAGCTAAACTCCATGATAACTTCACAACAGAGCTCTTTAGGAATGTCGCATGAAAGACAGAGAAATCTAATAGGCGTCCTAAAAATACATTTTAGCAAAAGTTTAAATTCAGAAATTCAGAAGAGAGTGCTGTAATTAAACAAAACACAGCACACTCAAAATCCCATCTTTGATTTTTATTTAATTGTTATGAAAGACGGCAGATCTACATTAGATATAAGGAACAAATTCTTCCCTGTGAGGGTGGTGAGGCACTGGAACAGGTTGCCCAGAGAAGCTGAGGATGCCCCATCCCTGGAAGTGTTCAAGGCCAGGTTGGATGGTGCTCTGAGCAACCTGATCTAGTGGAAGGTGTCCCTGCCCATGGCAGGGGGGTTGGAACTGGAGGTTTTTAAGCTTCCTTCCAACCCAAACCATTCTATGATTCCATCATTATTCCCTTAGCAGTTTTCCTCCCTTCCTGTATTACCAGTGACACAGACATAGGCTCAGTGGCAAATATTCTCTCAGTTCTGTCTGCTCTAAGGTTTTCACCACAACTTCCTGGACAGTAATGGTGACCAGCAAAGAGACAATGTGGCCTTGTGAACTCTCTAGAGACCTCCTAAAACTGCAGCATTGACTGCAACAGCAGTGTTAGCAGGGTTACCAAATTATTCTCTGCCAGTCTATATTTAGCTGGGGGACCAAGGAGGCCTCTTTAGAATATATATCATTTAGAATATCTACACTTTATATTTGTTATGTTTTGATCTCTAGTACCTTTCTTACCAAAATGTATAGATAAGAAAATGCTTCAAAGAGGGTGAAGGGAACTCACAGTTCGATTTTGTAATCTTGTTAAAAGGAAAATAAAGAATTGACCTAGAATTGATGCTGCGTTAGAACCTGAATAAGGGAAAAAATACAATAACCAGATGGCTTTGTACACCAGCAGAGACAGAGATAATATAAACTAGAAGCTGGAGGTTTAAGCCACATCCAGTAAAATGAGAAACAAGGTCCACGGCCATAGCAGAAATTGTAAATAATTACTGAAACCATCAACCAAAGGAACTGATGGATTCTCCACTCCTTGAAATTTTCTAAACATCATCAGATTTTTTTTCTTCTGTGGATAGATACCTATTTGCTTATGTAGAGTTATTCTCATATACAGAAATATTTATCAAATGAGTTATAAACCAAGTTGAAAGTCTGTATCTTTCATTATGCAAATAACCAGACATGCAAGAAGTGCCTTCTTACTTACAAATATATTCAGAGAGGAAATTGATGAGGTGAAATTTTTGTTGCAGTTCATTAGTAAAACCAGGCTGGCAATTACTGAATTCTTTTCACTGCTGCCATGCCAATGTTTGGAGCTCTTTTTGAAAACTGGACTTTCTTTGGGACCTCAAAGAAAAGCATTGTGGCTCCTTAACAGTGCTTAATAGTGCAGGAAAACCAGCAGCACATCATGTTAGCTTAAGCTCTTTAGCATGATTGACCAAGGACACAGATCTGACAGGGTTAGATGAAGTGACTGAGGATGATACCAGTACCAGGTGTCTGCTCCATGCCCCCTGCTTGATGCCTCAGCAAATATATGGCCTGTGAAACTGCCTGGATGAGGTTCAGGTTTCATTTCATTTGGCCCTCTCTGTGTTGGCAGAAACAGGGGCTGGATCTGAGTGCCAGCAGTATCTTAAACCCCTGTGTTTGGACTCCCAGATCCTGTCGGTGGTCCCAGCGAGGAGGAAGTGGCAGCACAGATTTCAGAGCAGGAAGGACGCCAAGAACAAACACCTCAGGGATTGGGAATGCATACTGTGTGTACTGTACACTGCAAAATAACACCCTGGCTAATAAAGCAGGCCATGTGTCAACAGGAGCTACTCATTTTCTAATGTAATATGACTTTAACATATGGTAAATCACAATGAAGAGCAACTGAAATTTTGGAGAAAAAAATTACTTCCTTAGTGCAAGAAAAGTACCAAAAATGAGAGACACATTTTGTGTGTGTTTCACAAAAGGCAGATGGAGGCGACATGTGAATATGCAGCCAGTTATTGTCAGATATTCTCACCAAAAATTCTAGTTTGAAAGCAAAAAATTTATACAACTTTGTCAACAGATTCAAAAACTATTTCCACACACAATTATAGAAGCACAATTATTCTGCATACCATTTAGGGATACAAAATGCCATGGGTGGATTTGCATTCACTGGGCTGCTTGCATTTAGGCTATGAAGAGTCAAAGAAAAGGAGGCTGACTTTCCAAAGACACATTGCCCTCACTCAGAAAGCCACATCTCAGGCTGATGTTTAAACACTTTAAAGATTTGAATGTTGCTGCCAAGCTGAGCCAGGTGAAATCCACAAATGACTAGAAAGCAAATCCTAACTCTAATTTTACAATTTTATCGGAGCACAGCCCCAAAGAAAACCTCGTGCCAAGTCCTGTGGCCATGTCCATTGTTTCTTGAGAGGTATGGAGAAGCTACTCTCATCAAGCAATACTCCAGATGGGTTTTTCCATGCAAAAGTAGAACAAGGGAAACAGAAGTAGGTGAAGGTAATGCCAAAGCCAAGCAGCATGGATGGATAACACCACAGCAAGGACCTTTCAGGAGAAGCCCCATAAGAGATGCTCTTGTCTGTCTTGAAGGCACACCAGCACTCCTAGACAAGAGAGAGAAGAAAAATTACATAGTTTGTAAATTTGTTTGAGCAAAATTCACTGGCAATTTTGGCTATTGTGCACTTAACTGTAACTGATTTCCTGTACAAGGTAATTCATATCTGGGTAGAGAATCCCACAACAGATGTCATTTCACACTCTGTAGCACACACACCCTGCACCAAAAAGACTTTGCATTTCCTGTGCCTCCCCTCACTTAAAGGAGCTATCAACAACCACTGCTAGCTTAACCTGATGCCAGCTGAAGCTGTCCCTCCTTTTCACTTCTGAAATTGGCATGTGTGACTGTTCCAGATTTGCAGGGTCCTGTGTTCTTGAGACAAATATGAAAGTACACATGCACTTCGGTGACGTGTTAGAAAAGCCAATATCCTATCCAAGGAATTTCAGCTGCTTTGCTTTCACTTTGATACACTCAGCTCTTCAATCCCACAGTGAAAATGACCTGGATTCGATTTTTTTTTTTTTCCACTTATTTTACTCCCAGTTGATCCAGTGTATTCCTTTACTGGATTTCTGATGCCTGCTATATGCTGTAAGACCACAGTGAGGCAGGTATGCTCAGCAAGTTCTTGCCAAACCTTTGGGATTAGCAGTTTGTTTAGTATTCCTCCTACACCCTGTCATGCTGGCCTGTGTGAGATTTCAAGCAGAAAGCAGTGATTATTCAGGATGCTGCTCCTGTTACTTTTGAATTTGTTTGGCTGCCTCGAGATGGACTGAACTAAGACTGCACAGGCTTGAGGACTTCCAGTCCTCTCAAGACAATTATTTTAAGGTACTAAATATAGTTTCTATTCAAAACAAATCACACAGGATACACAGCTAGGTTTCCCAAAGGGTGCTATTAAAATGCACTTGATCTTAATATCAAATCAAACCACTCTGTGTTTTGATAACTCAAAACTCAGCAACTCAGGAAACTGAAGGAGTGATTTTGTGTGCTTACTATACATCACTTGCTTCTCTGAGATTCCCCAATATACAAACAAAAATCATCCCAGGAAGTTACTCCTGAAATAAACTTGGGTAGATGGAAAAATTGGGTCCACCATCCTACAATACCACCTCAATTCAGATGGAAAAAACAGGCAAAGAATTGTGAAATGAAAGAAGTAAAATAGTGAGGCTCTGTATTTTCTTCCATTTGTTTGAGAAACATCAAGCTATGATTGATTTGAAGCATACATGAAGAAGATAGAGAAGACCAAAAATAAGAAAATTTGTGGCTTTGGATGTGTTACCAAAGTGCTTGTTCCACCAAGCTGAGTCTCTTCCCTGGTAAAGAAAAATGAGCTGATTTTTTTTTTTTAAAATTAGAATTTGCCAATTCAATGATGTTGAAATATTTTGTGGAAAGGCTATGACTCTGGCAAAGTTTCAGAGGAGCCCACACTTTCCTAAGTAGTCCCTCAGCACCATTCCCTGGCTTCCTAGCAAGGGCTCATCTACTGGCAATACAAGTTGCTCTATTTTCAACTTCTCAGGAGCCCACAGACCCACAGTTTCCAGGATGTGTGAGTTGCTGCTTTCTCCAGTGCCAAGATTGCAAGTCCCTTCCATAGAAAATCTGACATACTGGAGTTTTGCAGCTAGGTGGATCAAGACCAAAATACTAAAATGCCTTGTGACAGTGTCAGAGGAGGCTCCCAACCTCCTAACTCAGCAGTTGCTCCATTGGCAACAGGCACAGAAATGAGCAACAGGCATTGCTTGTGCAGAGATGTGGGCTGTGATTGCTGTGGCACATTGCAAATGCCAAGAATGGTAGATTGAAGAGAGGGAAACAGCAGTGATGGATGGACAGAGAGGCTCACCCTGAACAGTGTTTTGTTGAAACCTGGAGGTGTTTCTCTCAGCTTTACTGTGGCCTTTTGCAAGTGGGGAGAGGAGATGATGGTGCTTAAAGAGAATTTATAATGTCCTCAGCAAGAAAAAGCAGAAAACAACTAAAGATGGGGTGGCTCTTGATCCCTCTTCCCTCTGACTGCCTTTTAACTGGCAATCAGAAGCAAAGTCAAGATTTAGTGCAGCATGATAGTATCTATCCAAGAAGTCCACATGATCCATCTGCTGGCAGCTGCTGTTAGTAGGAATTCCTTTTAGCAATATTCAACACAGCAGCTCCAAGAAGCTTGGGAAGAAGAGACACATCTCCTGTGCTCCTTTAATGACAAGAGACACAAAGGCATACTCAGACTGTTTCTATCCCACTGTCTCAGCAGACACTGTTTCCATGCTAAAATCTGGATGCTGGCGGCTGCAGCAACACAAAACTCAGCCCCAGCTTCAAAACCCATCCAGAATGGGAACACATTCAACCCATGGGAATGAATGACCATGTAGGGAATAAAGCCATGTACATCATACCATAACCTCCAGGGTGGCTGCCACCTTGACACGCTCTGCATGTGAACCAAAGGCAAGGTTTTATTAGAAGAACAAGTCACACAAGTATCTTGAGGAAACAGCAAGAGCTGCTATTGCTGAAGGAGATTCCCCATAAAATCCTTGGGTGTTCTCCTCTCAGTTTCTCAGTTGCCCTCTGATACCCCTTCACTCTGTTTTCTCCCATCATCTTTTCTCCTCTGCTCCATCTCCCTCAGATCTTGAAGGAGCTGGTGAGCACTGGCCAAAGACAGGCCAGGATTTGTGAGCAGCTCTCAGGGGAAGCTCTGCCAGGTGGGTGCAGGTGATCTCCTGCCTGCTGCTGGTGGTCAGCTCCATGGTCTCTACTCTCTGAGCTCAACAAAAGTGTGCCCACACCACAAGTGCAGCTCAGAGCCGCTGCCTGTACACCACTGACTCTCTGACTGCAGTGGATGGGACTCCATAGCTATGGGGACCCTTGAGCAAAGATCCTGTTCCTAGCAGTGTTCCTCTGTGCTCAGCCATGCCTTCACCTGCCAAGGGCTGTGTGACCCCATGTCTCTGCTGAGGAGCACAAAACAAGCCATGGCTGTGCTCTCCTCCACTATTTAGACAAGGAGAGCAGCAAAGCTGTGGGCTGTAGAGCACCCTCTCTCTCACCAGGAGGTGACCGCCACCTCCTCCCTGTCCCCTGGGTTATTACAATTTGCAACATCCCTGGATGATCTCAACAACCTATCAACACATTTGAATCAGAGCCACAAGTAGCATCTTCCAACCTCCACATGCCCCTGCTCTGGGTTTGTGGGTTATTTTGCTGCAGAGGGCATAGAAGAAACAGGATCTTTTCTGCACTTGACACCTGGCTTTGACACCCTGGAAGGTGTCCAGCTGGCTGGAGCCCTTCACAGGCCAGGGACTTGAGCCCACATCCTGTGGGGAACTGGGTCTCTCCTGGGGCATGGTGGGTTCATGGGCTCAGCCCTCAGTTCTCATTTCCAGGCAGTGAAGCCACAACTGCTTCAGCCCATCATACATCATGCAAACCCAGGGAAAACAGTGCCAGGAGCATCAACCTTTCCTGCACACAGGACCAATACAGGAACAGTCACAGCGAGGGTAAATGAGAAATTATCTGCCAGGCTTCAGCTGCTCCAACGCAGCCAAGGAGGCTGTGAGCCACCTTCCCTGTCCTTGGAGCGGGGCTCTCTGCATCATCTCACACCCGTGCCTGGCAAAAGCACCATAACCTTCTAAAATTTTCCGCCGTTATCCTTTCAGCCGCCAGTAGATGGTGATACTTTATCTCCATCCGAGATGCACGAGTGCACTGGGGAGTCAGGGAGGCAGCGCGACAGCCTGTTTGAGAAGAGACTGGGAAAGAAAAAAAAAANGCTACAAACAATCTCCTGCTTGTGCAGATGCTGATTTTTGCAGTCCATCTAATATCCCAAACCTCACTCAGGAATCCTGGCTAGATTTACAGAGCTGAAAAAACGGCAACTTGAGCTATATCATTTGCTTCCTAGTGTGATCCTTTGTACGTACATGAACAGGGACATGAGAGGAGCACTGAAGGCAGAGCTCTTTATCAAATCTGCATGGTCTGGATGCCAGTGAGATGAAGAAAATGTATTTACCTCTGAGAATGCAAATAAAATTCTCCTCATCTCTGACAAAGCAAAATCCTGGAAATGTTTGGCAATCGCTTTCTCTCAAAAAGCTCCCTTTATTTAACAGAGTTCTCTTCCCACTGTAGATGAAAAATAGTGTAAGTCACTGATCTGCAGAGCAGTGTAAATCACTGGTCTGCCCAGTCCTCTGTGGAAAATCTGCTCTCATGCTTCCAGCTCTTGCAAATTGCCTTCAGAGCCACACTTGTGCAAGAACAGACCAGATCATAAAGAAAATATAGAACAGGTCTGGCTAAATGCTGCTTGAAATTGAAATGGTAATATTTTTGTCATTCCTGAGTTATTGATATATCATTTAATTTGGGGAAAGACTGATGTGGTTGTGAGGGATGTGGCCTGAAGCACAGGCAAAGGGTGTCAGGATAAGAAGGCCCTGCTTAATACTAAGCCACGTGGCTGGCCTGACACCTCACAGGCATGCTAGGAATAACTGACTAAATATGAACCACAGCAGATCTTTCCCTTTTATTGCTCCAATTACAGGCCTGAGACTCCTTTCTCAGAAGCTCTGTGGGTTACATAGGTGATCATTTTGCCTGTCCTAAAACTATTGTTGACACACTCTCATCCATTTAGCTGGGAGCCATTTTTTGGCTGTTTCCATCTCCATTGCCTGAGGAAATTACTTTGTAGTCTTGTCAGCTCATCCTTGTTCAGCCTGGACCTACGCCATAGGTGTTCCAGGTTGTGGCTTCAGTGCCACCAGCCTGTGAAAAATTTCACAGCTTGGGAATTGTCTGGTTCATGGCCTGTGAAGGGCAACAGCAGACACCAAACCACAGGACACCTCATGGTAGAGAGATGCAACTCAAACTGAAGAGGCTGGGATTGGTTCGGTAGTTTGCATGAAGCATTAAGATTCTACAGGATCACAGAATGGACCAGGTTGGAAGGCACCACAGAGGGTCCAACCTCCCTGCTCAAGCAGAGTCATCCCAGAGCACCAGCAGTCATGGATGCATCCCATCAGGGCCCATGGACTTGTGGATGTCGAGTTTTCCCAGGCCTTCTCTAACCCAATCCTCCTTGACCAGTGGAAACTCTTCCTTCCAACAGTCTTTTACCTTGGTATCCTGGGTCAGAGATTCCTGAGGGATGGTCTTCTGATGCCAAGAAGGCATTCAGCAACTTCAGCTCTCCTCAAGTCGATGGCTGTAATCTTACTTGCTACCCTGCTTCCTCCTCACCCGATTCCAAACTCCAAGGTATCAGCCAACAACATTCTTGGCAACTACTGATATGAGCCCATAATGTTATTATGAAATCAGGGACGTGAAATCAGTTCTCCCTTTTACACTAGCAGTACATGTAGCCCAGCAAAATGGGCAGGCATCTGAGAAGAAAGTGGCCTGAGTAAAATCCCCCCCAGCTGGATTCCGACTTCCCTACTGCATAGTTGGCAGCATGTTTTTCCCCTCAAAGCCCAATTTTCAAACAACTAATTTGGACTGAAAATATCTCTCCCTCTCAGGTTTGAGAAGACAGAAACACAAATTAGAGAGGAACCGTTCAGATTTAGCAAGAGGCTGTAAGCATTTCACCCAATGAAGAGAATAAACATCAGCCAATAATTTTAGAATCCCATAAAAGAGGCAAAAGCCACCCAGGCAGACCTCAGAAAAAGACCTCCAAAATACATGTACAGAAATAGGAGATAAAACAACGAAGAGCAGTCAGTTCCCAAAGGCTCCTGCCCAGAGCAGTAAGGATGAGTTTGGGCTGGCCAGGCCCAGGAAGGAGGGAAAAGAGCAGTTGGGGCTCCGCGTGTACCCTGGGAAGGAGCAAAGCCTGTCACCAGCCCCAGCCTGCACACTTCTCACCTTCTGTGAAATGAAGCCCTTATTTGAGCCTCTTCTGCATGTGTGGGAATAGCTGACTGCAGCAGCTGGCAAATGGCTCTGGAGAGAGTAGTAAAAGGCATCATTAAAATTTAAAATAAAAAAAAAAGGAAGAAGAAAAAGAGTGAGAGCAACAGATACATTTGACAGAAAAATCACATCAGAAGCAGGTTATGGCCTGTGGTGAAATTAGAGCTTTGGGCTAAAGAGGCACCTGCTGTGCCCATGGTTAATTAATTGCCATGGCATCAGACCCTGCCAGAAACACCTCACCGTGGCTATGCAGCATACGGTCGTGTTATGAGATGTGCCTTGCCTGTGAAAACCACCACTCAGAGCATCCCTCTGGCAGCTTGCTGGGGAACAAAACCCCTTTAAGCCATCTGGTGGGATAAACACTCCCAGTTAGCTTGGATCCTGTAGTTCTGGGACAAATGGAGGTTCAACAGCCTGTGCCAAGGAGCCTTGAAACCTTCATGGTCTTAAACTGGTGGTCCTGAGTCAGCCACTGGAGGAGCTGCTCATAGGGGATGTTTTCCATATAATGGTTCCACATGGTTTTCACATTTTCTGCACCCCTTCTTTACATGATTTTGTGGTGGATGGTAGAGCTGGGCCAGCCAGGAGCTGTGGCAGCATCTCCTCCCATACCTGTATAAGGCTATGAAGGAGAAATGTGAGTCCCCAGACCAGGCACTCAGACACAGACCAGCAGCATCCACTTCCCTGGAGGTACAGAGAAGTGGCACCTGGCAGCCAACAACTCCTGCCTTCCCTTCATGCTGCCTCCCAGCCTGCCATCAGTGGTTGCTCTGTCCACCCTTTCTCCCATTCCCCAGGTCAGGTTCCATCCCTGCTGTCCCACTGAGAGAGCTGCAGGGGCTCCATTGCCCCCTGCCTCCATCCTTGTTTATCCCACTCTACATCCAACAGGCACCATGTCCTCACTGTCCCTGCCCAGTTGGGACCAGCAGTTTGCAAGGGGTGGAAAGCCTGGGCCAGCACTGCTCAAGGATGCTCTGTCCCACTGCAACATCAGAAGCAGCATCAGGCCTATGACACCTTTGTCTTTCTTTCTCTCAGCACCAAAGTTTTTCCTTATTTCCATGCCACTCAGCTCTCTTACCAGCCACTCTCTTACCCCTTAATTTTAGCCATGAGTTCCCTGTCTCCATTTGTAAAATATTCTTAGGAAGCTTTCTGCCACAAGAACAGCTCCCATTCTGAGCCCCTGCCACATTCCAGGGATGCAGACAGCTCCAACTCCACGGCATTTCAGCATCAGATTTATTATTAATTATTGGTGTCATTATTACACAGCACCCATGAGCCCTGGCCGCCTAGCAAAACCCTGCACTGAATATTAAAATGCTAATTTCCCTCCGAGATGAGAACTTGCTGGTGTCTCTCTGCTCATTTGTTTGCAAATGTCGTTTTCCTGTCGAGGCTGTATTCCCAGCAGGCATGGCAAGGAAATGCTTGCATAAACAGCCCCTGTTTAAGAAACCCTGTATCTCACACATTCGTGCGTTACAGCCCTAATCTGGATTACTGTGACACTATAAGGAAAAGGTTTCACTTTGTCTGATGCCTTTTAAAGATTTTATGGTGCCCTCAGAGTGCCTCCGTGCAGCAACAGCATTAGGCTACATTGTGGGAGACGCAATTCCCTTCTGCAAGGCACGGTTTGGCTGGCTGTCAGAGGTTATATTAAGGCACAGCTCATGTTTGTGCCTCTGTGCAAGCCTCCAAATGGCGCGCTGGAGTGTGACTGCTGCAGCTGTCCTGGGCTTTGCCCGGTGTCGGGTTGGCACTGGAGGGGCGGGTGGCAGCGCTGGCTCTGCTGGGCGGGACCCTGGCACCGCTGCCAAAGGGCTCAGGGGCTGACACCCTCTCCACTGGCACAGCACAGAAGCCCCTCTGTTTTTAATGCCAGCGATTAGTAGGGTATGGTTAAAACGCTAAGGACAGCTTGGTGGTGAAGGGGCCTCGGGAACAGCAGAGGAAAATGCTGCGGGTCTGCAAGTGAAGAAAGAAATGCTGATACTCCTTCCCCCCTGGACTGAGTTTCCTCGGAGAGCTGCATGTGAGGCGCCAATCTCCCGAGCATCACCTTCCATTCTCACTGATGAAGTATGTCCTGAAAACACCTGAATTCCCTTCTCCCTGTATGTTTTCCAGCAGCCAGTGCAGCATGGGAATTTGTGCTACATTTTAAGGTAACTAAGCCAGCGTTCAGTTATATGGCAGAGGGAGCAAAATAATTTGGCACCAACAAATGCAAGCACAGCAGTATAGCTTAAAACAAACAAACCAATGAAAACGGGATCTCTCCCTGCAGGTATTTTTTGTGAGAGCCTGCCATTATTATCCCTCTGCCATTGAGCAAGACTGGCAGCGTTATCTCAAGTTGTGCAATACCCTGAATATTTAGATCTATTTCAACAGCTCTGTATTGTGGGGAATACAGATACACGGCCAGAAAGTAGCTCAGAAAGATGGACAGTTTTTATAGCTTTGCAGTGTAAGTCACAGGCACACACATGCATAGCACAGACCATTTCATTAAATTTCTTTTTATAATCATGGTATCCATCCCATTTACAAAATACCTGCCTTATATTTAGGGTCATGTATCTGCTTTCAGGTGCTGATACAAAGTGATTGCAGTGGGGCTTGCTGCTCCCAGATAAGATTTCTACATAACCAGTAATAATCCCCTCCCTAGGTTAGGGATGCAATCATCTTTGCAAGTGTTTAAAAGTTTATTACAAAAAAGGCACAGCTAACACACTTGAGTGAGACAAGAGAGTGAAACAGAGTGGGAAAATCTGTGGGTAAAAAAATCAAAGCTAAGATGTAGCAAAAATCATTGCATGTATTGGTTCCTCTAACTCTCAAGGCTAAAAGAAGTCACTGTCACAGAAGCCAGAGCTGATACCCAAGGGTGCCTGTCTTCTGGCACAAGAACTGCTCCCAGGTTCATTTCTGAACTGCCCACAGCTATAATTGAGGAATGGTTCAAATGTACAGGAGGGTCTGAGCAGACATACTGCCTGGTTCTGCACAGATGGATGTGCTGGAATGCCACAATTTCCCAGAAAAAAACTGCCCAAAATCTCTGTCTCACTCAGCTGCCACTGCTCACAACCAGGGTCTAACACTACTCCAGCCTGTCCAGCCACAACACTCAGCCTAATGTAGTCCTACTGGATACAAAAAAAACCTAGTAGGGAAATAAAAAAACAGCTATGCCCATGATAGGCAATGCAGAGCAGTTTATTCCAGCCTGGCTATTCACAGAGGGCAAAGAAGGACAGAGAGAAGGCAGCCGGAGCCATCAGCACAAAGAGCAACCCTGGGCAGGTTCTTGCTCTCCTGCAGAAGCCCATCATGTGCTGCCTGGGGCTGCCCAGTGTCCTCACTGCCAGTGGGATTCACCCTCTGGTGATCCTCTGCAGCCAAGGAGCAGTGAGACTGGTAGCAGAGGAGTGCAGCTGGTGGAGAGCACGGAGCAGAGGATCAGCTGCAGCAGCCCTTGGCATGTGGGGCAATCTGCTGCTCCTGCTGGTGGTGCTAATGGTGCTTGACCCAGCAGGCTGGGCCCTCACCGTGCCTCTGCTCTGCACATTAACTCAGCCTCCAGCATTATCTGACAGCTCAGATGTGAAGGCAAAATACGTGTCGAGTAATCTGGAAAACAGGTTCCCTGAGCAAACAGCAAGACTCAGGCAAAACACTGTTTATCTCCACGGCAGAGACAGGGGAAGGGAGGCACTCACTGTAAATCACAGCGTTGCTCTTTCTGCACCAGAAGCATGTACAGATCCTCTTTGCCTGGTTGCCTGGGCCCCAGACCACAAGAGCTTTCTAGTAGGTAAATAGATTCAGGCGCTGCTACTCAGAAGCACAGAACTCCCAGCTGGCCACACCAACATCTGCCCCATCGTGTCACTGAAATGCCCAGCTGCCTGCTCCCCCCTTGCCCACACAGACCTCACTGCTCTGCCTGCCCCAGCCAGGCACTTGAGCAGCTCCTCCCTGGGCTGCAGAGATCACCCTCAGCTGCAGTGTTGGTCCCAGTGTGGGCAGGCCCTGCTTCCTTTTGTGGTCTTGCCCTGCTGACCCCACAGCCAATGCTCCACAGCGGCTCCACACCCTCATCTCATCCTCCTGCAGCCCCAGAGGAAAGGCACTGGCAATGTGCTTTGGCAAGAAAGTGGCACAGCCCTGAATCCAGCACGGCTCAGGGCTACAAAACTGCAGAGAACAGGCTGAGTCTGGGATGGTGGTCACTGCAGGCCCTCATGGAGGTGGGCAGAAGCTGGACACAGAGACGAGATGCTGGCGTCAGGATGTATGTGAATGCCAGGCAGCGGCAGATCAGGGATATCAGAGCTTCTCTTTGAAGGCCATACACCTCTGCAACCTGTCCAGAGCAATGGGGTTATGGAATTATATTGGACAGTAATGCAGTCTTCAGTCTCACCATCTGGAAGCATCAGAGTGATGAACCCTTGGCCCTTGAGACTGTCAGAAATATTCTCTCTGGCCAGAGCAATACTACCTAACCTCAACAGCTTTCCTTTTGCAGCACTGTCCTGGGCTGTGTCCATCCCATGGGATTTGCCAGCAGATGGCAGGCAACCCCAGCCAGCCACAGAAGTCTTGGCCAGCTTCGCTTGGCTACTGAGCTCCTCAGTCCCACCTGAACAGCAGAAAGGTCTCCTCCCAGCTCTCTGGCCCCTTTCCCAGTTCTATATTTAAGGAAGAAGAAGCCCATTATCAAACACTCCATGCCAGCACCAAGGAGCAGATACTGCGCCACAGACTTCAGATTGGGGCCCTGTACCTGCTCACCCTGGTCATTGCCCAGGACAAGGGCCAACACAAACCACTTTCACAAACCCCATCATAACAGCATGGAGGTGTCTCTGCTGGCAGAGACTCTTGCCAAGCAGAAAATGGCAACAGCTACGGACAGGCATTTCTTTTTCTGCCCTCAAGAAGCTGTTTGCAAAATCAAAGCCAGGATGCAACAGTTTTGCTCTGAAACCTCCCAGTGAAACCAGTGACAAGCCTGCTCTGAAAGGTTCTAGGAAAGGAGCTGGTTCAGAACTGTGTTCAAATTTTTTTTGTGGTTTGTTGCAGAGTATTCAGCCAAAGTCCTGTAGAGAAATGTGAATTTCTTGTTTGATTGTAGGTGTCTTAAGAGGAGAACACCCGCCAAAAAAACCCTAACTAATACACAGCACCCTCTTCCTAAAGAGCCACCGCTCTGCTGGCAGGCCTGCAAGCCCTGGCTCTCCCAGGCTCATCAGGGGTTGTGGCTGGTGCTGGTGGGACAGAGCTGGCTCTGTGGCCATTGCAGCTCAGCAGAGCAGCCCCAGCTCTGTGGGCTGCTGGGCTGGGCAGCAGGACCTCATGGCTCTTGTCCTTCCTCCAGCTTGCACCACACACTCTGACCAGCTGCCAAAGGCTGTCACACATTGCCTGTGCCCTGTTCATGCTCTGGCACCCGGGATGTGCCAGGCCTGGGCACATGCTGAGGTGCTTCTCACTGCAGTTCTCCATTGCAGGTGACCCGCAACAGCTCAGAGGATGTCAGCAGCTCTCAGTGGACACAGCAGACCAGTGGATTTTTGCCCTCCTATTGGCATCACCCGGAGCCAGTTGGAGTGTGAGGGGACTGCTGAGCATCCATCAGCCTGGCTGCTTCTGCCCTGTTCCCACACACACAGTTGGCAGGCTGTTGTGCTCCCAGCATGGTTGAAAGGCTGCTCTCCTCTCCAAGCATGTCAGGAGCTATGGCACAGCCTTCACAGGGCCAGCTCTGCCCACACAGGGTGTGTGCTACCCCACACCTCTCATCCTCCATACGTGTTTTCCTGGCTCCTCCAAGCCAGGAGAGCCATCACCCCTGCAGCAGTGCCTGCCAGGCACTGCGGTGAGCAAAGCTGGGATCTGGGGTTTGAGACAGCGACAGCTCTACTGCCCAGATGCCTGGTGTGGCTGCAGCCCCAGCACTGGGCAGCCCTTGTCTGCATGTGATGGTCCTATGCCCTCAGGCTACCCAGTGGCTCAGAGAGATTTCTGGCCCTTTCAGGGTTCTTATTTTGGGATCGATGCTCTTCAAAATCTTCATCAAGAACAGAGAAAATGGTGTTGAATTCACCCTCAGCAAGTTTGCAGCTGGCATCAGGCTGAGTGCTGCAGTTGGCACAACAGAGGGAAGGGATGCCATCCAGAGGAACCTGGACAAACTGGAGAAGTGGACCCTCATGAGGTTCAACAAGTGCAAGTGCAAGGTGCTATGGGGTCAGGGCAATCCCAGAGGTGAGAACAGACTGCAAGAACAGAGAGCAGCCCTCTGGAGAAGGAGTTGGGGTTCTCATGGACGAAAAGCTGAACATAAGCCAGCTGAGCGCCTGCAGCTTGGAAAGCCAAACACATCCTGGGCTGCATCAAGACAAACACATCCTGGGCTGGCCAGCAGGTCAAGGGAGATGATTCTGCCCCTTTGCCCTCTGAATGCCCCCCTGGGGTGCTGCATCCAGCTCTGGTGTTCCCAGCACAAGAAAGATGTGAACCAGTTAGAGTGAGTCCAGAGGAGGCCACAAAGATGATCAGAGGGATGGAGCACCTCTCCTGCCCAGACAGAGATCTGGGAATATTCAGTCTGGAGAAGAGGAGGCTATAGGGAGACCTCCTTGTGGCCTTCCAGTACCTTAAGAAGGCTTACAAAAAGAAGGCAGAGACTTCATATGGGCAGATAGTGACAAGTCAAGGGCCAGTAATTTTAAACTGAAAGAGCGCAGGTCTGGATTAAGATGTAAGGAAGAAACTCTTTACAGTGGGGGTGGTGAGGCACTGAAACATGTTGTCCAGGGAGCTGTGGGTGCCCCATCCCTGAAAGTGTTCAAGGTCAGGTTGGACAGGTACCTGAGCAACCTGATCTAGTGGAGGGTGTCCCTGCCCATGGCGGGGGGAAACTGGATGATCTTTAAGGGCCCTCTGAAAACAAACCATTCTGTGATTCTACAGGTCTGTGGTGACATTAGCACTACTGAGGTCCAACAGCAGTGACTGCTACAGGTTCATGCTGCCCAGCTACAAAGCAAAGAGAATAAGCACACTGGTGTTCCAAGAATACAGTGGAGGAGTCAAAAAGGTGGTCCTGACCCCTCACTGGAGAGCCTTTTTTAAAAAAAACAAGCAGTGAGAAACTTCTGTGGAATGGCACTTACTCACAGTTCTTAACACCATGGTTCATATACCATAAAATCTTAGATTAATTTAGGTTGAGAGAGACCTTTAACATCAGCAAGTCCAACTGTAAGGAGAACACAGCCAAGTCCACCAAGCTGAGGCAAAGTCAGCTGAGCCTGTTCCCACCAGGCCGGCTGGGTCTGGCATACACCACATATACCCACATGCACGTGGCTGTTAAAGCATGTTCTGGTGACAGAGAAATGCGTGGTGATTCAAGGGAAAATAATGAAGCCACTCCCACTTGCCCGTGTGAATGTGACTCATGTGAGCTCAAACCCCAGCCAGATACAATCAACAGTTCATAAATGAAATATAAAAGAGCATCCCCTGAGGCCTGGCAGCCTGTCCCACCTCTCTCCCCCTACCAGGACGTCAGTCTCTCTAATGGATTCTGTCAGGGTT
Organism: Hylia prasina; assembly: GCA_013397195.1. Taxonomy (NCBI): domain Eukaryota; kingdom Metazoa; phylum Chordata; class Aves; order Passeriformes; family Sylviidae; genus Hylia; species Hylia prasina. Next base: position 747,680 of record VYXD01014213.1, read on the forward strand.
TGTTCAGATCCTCCCTAAATGACCCTGTCCTCATTCCCTGACAGCATCTGGAAGGGAAGCAAAAATGCACATTTTCAAGGGTTTTCCAGAAGAGGGTCTAGCTCTCACCCTCTTCTCCCCAAGTGGGAAAGTCATTTCAGTCAGTGTAGTTTTGAGCTGGGAATCTTCCTCCAGAGCAGCCACTACCTGGGACTGTGTGGGGAGGCAGGTCAGGCTACAGAGAGAGGAGAGCAGGATGATGATGCCAGCGGGTGCTCAGGGCCCCACTCTGCAGGGCATGAGGGGCAGCCAGTCCCCTCCCTGATGTCTGAGGCAGTGCAGCCCTGCAACAAGATGCTGGAGACCCCCTTCTTGCTTCAGACCCTCTGCTACCTCCCCTCTCTCAAGAGGCTCTTGCCCAGCAGATGATTTAAGGAGGTGGCAGCTTCCTGCTTGAGGAAGGCTTGGATGAACCACACCTTGCCTAGTCCAGATGGGCCATCTGGAGCCCCACACAAGCACAGTATCTGCAGATCTCCTTTTGCCTGCCACGGCCAAGGAATCCAAGTTTCCATCAGCCCTTACTGTTTAACTTGCAGGTCAACGAGATGCATTTCCTCAGTAAGACTTGTATTCCCCAAGTAGAGGATCCAGCTTCGTGGCAGATGATGCCTGCCATACTGCTGAACTGCCTAACTCTCTCCCATGTAGGACTATTTTCTTCACAGCTTCCTCAGTAGTCTCCAATGAGGCACACAATACTTTCATCCACAATGGTATATCATATTCATATGTAAGAAAATTTGAAGACTATAATCCCAAGAGGGCTCAGGCTGTGCTCTGAAATACATGCTGTCATGTTAGATGTCCTGACAGACAAATATCCAAGCTGTCAGACAGTTCCCCAGGACAGCAGACAGCACTGGCAGCAGATACCCTCCCTGGCAGTAAAGTGAAACAAATCATCCAAGGGCCCTCTGAATACACCTTTTTTTTTAAATGCATCTGCCATTAACCATAAAATGGTCTCCTCAGGTGTAGACTGCCAGGCGTCTGAAGAAGAGAGGCTTTATGTAGGACTGGGCAAAGCTGAGCCATAATATGAAAAGGGGCATTTTTGCCAAAGTTTAGAGCAGCCCTAGCAGATGAGAACAGAGCAGGGAAAAAAGATTGGAAGGGATCAAACCTTCCTCAAGTGCACCTAAATCCAGTGAACGGCTAGCTAGTGTGAGACCCTCCTGTAGGACAGCACAGCAAAACAAGGTCTGTATCTGGGGCACTGCGGAGAAGCAGAACATGCTTCTCAAAACTTCCCAAAGTCCTACCCTCACCCACATGTGGGATTCATAAGACTGAGGTCCAAGAAACCTCAGGGCCAAAAACATGTTGGAAGATGGGTACTGCAGCCCCACTCCATGTAGGCACGCAACCACGAAGCTGGGCAACCCAGTGCCACCCTTCCAGTCAGGAGTGAGCTGGTCTTCACGTGGCGCCTCTCCCCGCCGGGGGCCCTGGGGAGCGGCGTGCGTGGGGGGAAGCGATGCACAACATGCCCATCGCTGCGCTGGCTGGCACGCTGCTGCTGGCACCAGCCTCCTTCACGCTTCCAGCTGCTCGTGCCCCAGTTTGCAAGCCCGGGATTTGCCACGGGGCTTCAGGAGACCCAGAGAGTTTCTGTGAAGCACCACGGTGCTTGTGAAGTGTCCACGAGAGGATCCCAGCGCCAGAGCCCCTCTGTCCCAGAGAGGAGTGGCACACCAGCAGCGCTACCCTCTTCCCGGCCGCCCCAGGCGCTGCCGGCACCTTCCCAGGACGCCCACTGCTGCAACGTGTGTGGACAGCTTGCAGAAGGTGGGGGCCCAGGCTGCTGGGGGCTGGGCAATCTTCCTTCCCATCTCCGCAGGTAGGCCCCGCTCCGGAGCTGCTCTGTGGTGGCATCCACTGCCCCCTGCATCCATCGCTGCCAGCCAGGAGGGGACCTCTGCGCCCACCCCAGAGCCTCCCAGCAGACCAACCCAACAGCTCCCAGCCATCAACAGCAGCAAACCTCCACATCAGGTCTGTGCAGGGCATGAGAGACCTGCCCGTGCCACACACCACGTTCCCTCGCAGAAGGGATGGCTCTAGCTGGGAGGAGATGGGCCTGGGTCAGGTGACTGCGCTCCCAGCCAGCAGCTGCAGGGCTGGGAGCCGGTCTGGCACCCAGGGAAGTGATCACATTACACGGTGGGAACGTCTGGCCCCAAACATCCCAGGCTGTACGTGGCGTAAACCTGAACCCTGCTCCGTGAATGCTCAGCGCTGTTATATTTAGGACGCACAGCTATGCTGGCTACACAGGGTATCCTGTTTTCTCAGGGCATTTTTGGGAAATCAGTTATTCCTTAGCTCCACATTTGGATATGTGCGTGAGGAGCAAGGCATAGGAAACTTTCTTAGGTTTTTTGGTTTACAAAGTAATAGCAACTTTCAATGTCAACACAATTTTTTAATCACGCTGGCCTAAACATACCTAGGGACATATCCCAGTAATTTAAACATGCACACTCTTGGAATTCACCTGTTGGGTAAGATCCTGAAATACCAAAGCAAAAGTGCATTTTGTTTTCATATTCACATGTAGCATATCTACAAACGATACTTAATCTCACAGAAGCAGGAGAAATTCCCACTCTCTTTCTGCATCCCTTCCATAAGCGTGCCATGTCACATGTACTGAAATTTCAGCCCCCACAAGGACAAGACTGAATGCTGCTGTGGTGCTCTTTGGAGTTTATTTTCAAGGTAATGTATAGGCTATCCAGAGTCAAGGCCAGTGCATTGCTGGTCTCCTCACAGCCACACATGAAACATCCCAAAGGAGCTAGGCGGAATACAGATGGATTACCACATCTCTGATGCATGAGGAGCAGCAGTGATAACACAGTCTTGGAATAGTACAACCACCATGTATTAATAAAAGCATGATGCACTGCGACTGATTTATGAGCTTGGCACTTTAGGTGGGAAGGGAATATTCCTGGTTGTGATAAGAGATGGTGGCTTGTTCCTTACCTCCTCCCATACACACGAACAACTGACAAGTATTTTGCAAGATTTACATTAGCAAGTCTCAGTTGAGCACATCTCCACAGACAATACATGTAAATGTTATCATGTGAGCTGGAATTCTTGGAGTTGGAAGTGTACGGCCACTGTTCAAGTATTATACGTGTCACAATCTCATATAACCCAAATGCACTTCAAACACCTCTAATATCGCTCTGGATGACAAGAGAAGCTGCTTCCTTCCTGCCTTCCAGAACCAACTGTTTCAAAGTCACAGGGGACTTCAGCTTTCATCTAGTAGCAGCATGATGTAGAAGCAACTCTTGAAAATCCCCATTGGGACATCCCACCAGAGTGTGTTAGTAGATGTCCCCATTGTTTCTTAAATGAGTAGGGATTTATTTCTGTGCTTGTGGGATACTACAAGCTACAAGAAAACTTTCCAATGTTTAAGAAAAGCTCCATTACTACCAGGGGAAGTATTCTGAAACCACAAACTATGCAGCTTTTCATGCACTTATGGGTGGGCAAGACCAAAGTCTATAAACTTCTCGATGTGATCAAGTCGGTCTGCTTGCTATGTGCAGGGAATTTCGCAAAGATGACTAACTCACATCAACTTTGCTGAGTATACTTTCTATGGTTGTGATGCTGCACTTACAAATACCTCTCTTTCAAAAGCAATGTTTCCCAAGAATTGCAGTTACTACACAACATCTGCCTCCTTGAATCTCCTGTGCTGCAATGGAAGGATTGCCACCAGCAAGGGAGAAGCCTGATCTCCTTTGGTTCCTCTTCCTTAGCAAGTTAATGTTCTGAGTTTTACCGCCAAAACCAAATAACTGGAAACTGTCCTTCTTTCTTCTGTACCACTGCACAAACAAGTCATACAATTACAAAAGGTTGAAAACCGAAAATCATAATTACACTTTCACAAATTACTCATTCTACATCATACTAGATAATAGCAAGATGTTTTAGAACAATAGATGTTTTAGAACTGCCAGGTTAAAGTTCCATTACATAATCTGATAATTTACAATCATAACACTGTCTGTCAAACTGGGGGGTCACAGGAGCTTTTTGCATAAGACTTTAAGCCTTGAATTTTGCAGTTCTCTGGCTCACTTTTCAGCCAAGGAAGTGTCTTTTCTGAATAAGCTGTTTGCTTTTCCACAGACCTGAGCTTACAGGTTAAAGTTCAGTGTCCAAATTTATAAATTATCTGCAAGACTCTGAATTGAGAACCGTGCCCCTGACCAGGTCATGCATGCAGACCTGAGGTTATCTTTTCAGAGCAGTGCTGTGCCATACTGCCCAGACAAGAGTAGAAAACATTTTTAACAAATATTAAAAATTACATACTTTGAGATATTTAGAATTTCATTATGACCTGGAGAACTTCAGATACCTAAACTTGATAGCATTAAACCTTTTTTGCAAAATCAAAAGGCTGCACACATCCACTACTTCTTTTCCCTCCACAACACCTCAGGGAATTCCTATTTATGGATACAGGGAAGAATCTTACCAGTGTAGGCTTACATGCAGGCCATAGAAAGGATGGCTGAGCCATACATCACTTGGCATATTTGGTTCTTAATTAAAACTTTGTCTGCTGCTGATAGGTATGAAGAACCTATCTTCAGTGCTTCATGTATCAGGTCTTTTGCTACTTCTTGTGGGAGGGAGATGGCATAAAATGTATTATTGTTGGCTATCACATCCAAGATTCAGTAGCAAATAACTAATTTTTTTTAAAAGTAATATTTAAAAAACAATTCAGGTTTTCCTTTACTAATTTATTGACCATGTTTACTGACAGTGCAAGCAAAGCAAAAATCCATTCTAGGAATGGACTGGGGCACAGGCATCCTTTCTCTAATGATTTCATATACCAGTTTTATTCAAACAACTTCTTACTGAACAACATCATAAGATATTTCAGCTAAGGGAATGTATTGCTGAATTCTTAATTCACCAATGTGTTCTGTGCATGCAGTGCATGTGTAGAAGTTAAATACTCTCAGGCTGTCTGTCCTTCACATAATGCTTCAAAGAACACACATCACAATCATAGAAATGGCTTGTAACAGACCCTACAACACACATAGCAGTATGCCAACACACCAGGCTGGACAAACTGATCCTATTTCAAGGCAAGTACATTACATAAAATAAATCAGGTAGGTTGGTATTACTTTCAGACTTGCAATAATAACAATAATTTTTTTAACACCCACTCTGGATTTACTTGGAAATCTGTTACATAACAGCTGTGGTGCTCCCCCAGCAACTTCAGCAGCTCAGCTATGACTGTACACACATCTTTCATAACCTTCTTGGTGATTTTAATCTACTTCAACAACTGTTGTTCTAATAAATATTTCTTACAAATGAAAAAACTCATTGTAGTAATTATGCAATAATAATTTTCTAAATTACTATAAAACCACCAAAACAAGCCAAAGCTTTTGTTTTTTCTGTGATCACAAACAAGGACATGAAGCTCCCTGGAAAGTGAAAAAGCAGAACCTACCTGTTAAAAAAACGTAAGAGATTTTGTACATCATTAACCTTTGCTGGCTATTGGAACAATGCTTGCTCAGGTTCTGTGATTAGCCAGATGAAACTGGTATTTGGCACTAACATGATGCTTCTTGTTGAAATAGTACAGAGAAAGTGACATCACTACTACTGTTTATTGTCCAGTAGTAAAACACCATGATATTACAGTGATTATTATTCATATTCCAGAGTGCTGCAAGCCCCAGTCACGAAGCCACTGTACCAGAACAAAATCTTGTCATAGGGAGCTTGTGAAGGGCATGCAGGGAGGTGGCAGATGGATGCAGACAGACTGGAAGGTAAAATGAACTGTGGAACAGTTTTCACTAACACAATAGATATGACTCCCTGCATACCAGTAGTGTAAAATACTAAACTTCTGTGCACATCAAAGCCAAGGGGTTTTAATGAGAGATGCAGAAGACACCTAGGAAGGAATATCCCAGAAATTTATGCAACAGCTCTTCAGGAACAATGGGCAATTGGAAACAGAGCCTAAAAATGCTTATATAGAAGTCTAAAAACGAAGGGCACAGAGGCTGACCTGGTGGGACAATCAGACCAAGAGATAACTTAGATAACATCTTGATTTGAGTAAGAGGGATGGTGTAACAGCAGGCTTTGGCAGTCATGAGCAAGTGAAGAGAGAAGCTTTACAACTACTGCAACAGAGATGGCAGAGCCAGGGCAATAACACAAAGCAAGAAGCAACAAGTCAAAGCAAAAGACTAATAAACAACGCACTCTGCAATTTTCTCAGTGGCTGTGAAATCAAAGTTGTTTAGCTGTCAAGGACAAAAAAGGAACACCATAATTCAGATCAGTACGATCAGGCTGGATTAGACTGTAAACTGAATGACCAGGTAGGAAAAACAGGGAGAGATATGCTGTAGAAGAATGGAGATTGAGACAGAGCTGGAATAGGAGGTTTTAGAAACACCCAAGTCAAAGCTGTTTACTAAGCACAATCATATCAACAAAAGGACAACAGAAGCAGAAACCATGAGGGTTACATAGTTGGAAATATCAGTTGCATTGAGGCTTAAGGAACAGCTCTGTCTTGAGGTGTCAGAGATGCAGACTAAGCTTTTTGTCAAAGGGCCGCTCCTATCCCCACCCTTGTGTAAAAGATACATCAAAAAACAAAGCCTATTTCTTAAGGCGAGGGGTAGTGCAAGTAAATCCCAACTGTTCTCACCCACACAACTGTTACGGAGAAGAGAAGTGGGATTTTTGGAAGAAGCTATCCATCAATCTATCCATTCATCCATCCAACAAAAGTTAAATACCAAAGCACACAAAATCCCATTTTGAAAACCCACCAGTATGCTCTACCTCATACTTTCCATGTTGCCACTTGAAATACTTGAAATGCTCCAAGGTCCAGCAGGACGAGAAAGCAGGAAGATTATTTATTTCCAGAACAGAGTAAACCAGCTTTCTTTTTCAGAAGATGCATCTACAGGATTGTCATGCAGGTAATAATGAATCTCAGCAAGTGCCATTGGTGTGGCACAGCAGAGAGCTTACAAGCAGAGAGCAAAACCTGAGAGAACACTCCATCGATCCTGCTTTCCATAAGGCTTCATTCTATTTTGACAGACACATAGCCGTGAATATCCTCGTGGGCATTTTAAAAGCTGTAATTTCAACTCTTGAGGTTTTGCAAGCTTTGTTTTCTGTGGTGTATGATATCATAAACATCCTGAATATAATTACAACTGCAGTTTTGTGGGCTGTATTTTCCCTACTGGTAGCCCAAAGTTGATGTTTACAAAAACTTTTCTGCACGCTTATTCAATTTCAACTTTTTATTATTATTACAAATGTATATTATTTTATTAAAAAAATTCACACTGAAGCAAAGTCAATTCCATTTCATTACAACCAAGAATATAAAATAAATGCAATGAACTCATAGCTTAGTTTTAACAGTCATTTCAAGAGTGACATCAGGACAACTTAAAAGCAGTAAACTCTCAACTCCAGAATGAGAAACAAGTATTTTGCTTTGTGGTTTTGGTAGCCCATTGGCACGGGCACTGCTGAATGTGACCACCACAGATCCAGAGCGGCAGAGTTTTGTGGCGGCACCAGGCACGCATACACTGTAATTTCTAATGGAAACTACAGAAATGAAAGATGCGTGCATGAAATTATTAGGAAAAAAAATAACTGAGTAGAGACAGGCACACTTCCACAAATAGTAAACATGGGAATATACAACTAAGACAACTTGAAAAGTTACTACCTTACGTATATAAAAAGTTCTTTAAATTGCTGTTAAAAAGGACACGTTCTGTCCAGATTTTGTGTAATACTTTTTAGTGTCTACACAAGACAAATTTTTAAAAAAATTAAATAGCATTAATTTACTACTAAATATTTAGGAGATAACAGTGCATTAAGGACTTTTTTTCATATGGTAATACACATCGCTCCTTTCTGGCGACATTTTTAGAAGATTACGTATGGCCTTATGTACAATACATTTATTTAATCCTAAAACAATTCTTTGCTTAATGGTGTTAAAGTACCATTCCTGAAGATTATGAAGGGGAACTAAGCTTATTATGTTTATATAAAATATCATACATATTTGAACACTTCTAGCTTCCCGCCACCCCTCCCGCTATGAATGCGCTTCCCTCCCCCTTCCCAGATACAGTGTCACAGATACAGTGCAGGAGTCGCAGCTTTCCCTACATTTTTCCTTCATTGTGCAGTTTGTGCTACATAAACTTCACCAACCCGGACCAGGCTGCTCATCCCATTACGTCCCCACATTTGTTTCCTCTGAGCTGTGACGTGAAAAGCTGTACTCAGCAGCCTGTTCTCCCACCAGGACGGAGAAGGCAGCACTGCGCCTCTCGGTACACATGTGAAACACTTTGGTGAGGGTCTAAAGGTTATGGGCAGAGACAGAGCTGAGTAATAATGAAACTGCACAGGCAAAAAAACCCCATGAAAATGATATGGTCCTGGTTTCCCACAACAAACTGCACAATTCACTTCTGAAAGGGGAGAGTTTTTACCTCATGGGATAACCCCTAGGCAGCAAGGCTTTTTCCACTATGACTGCCACCCACCCTGGCAGCATGCATCAAGCTCCCAAGAAAAGGCAAATGATTTCACCCCGGGAAGAAACTACAAGAGTGTGCAGAGCCTACATTTTGCAGGCAGTGCTGTTGCTTTTATTTGCTCTCTTCCCGGCTGTGAATTTGAAGGAACAGAGGAAGTCAGCTTGGCTTCACCTGTGCACATAAAAGCTAGAGAGAGGAGTGGCATGTGGTCATCTATCAACCCAACCAAGGCAAGAAATGCAAGTGCAGCTAAGAGAGGTTGTGGCAGTCACTCTAGAAGCTGGAAGTTCACTCTATTAAAGCACCTTACATTGCTGTGAAGTTTCACACTCTACATACAGATTAATCTACACCATGATTTTGCCTTACTGGCACAAGAGCCCACCTTAATTAACCAATGGATCCCTGCCACCTCCTGATCTTGTATGAATTTTGATGATCAGCTGCAGGTCCCAGCAGGGAAAAGAAATGTTAGATAACTGTAGTAGAAAAGACAAAATAATTTTGAGAGAACAGAAGGAGGAAAAGAACAGGAGGGGACAAAAATCACTCTGCCGTAAGTTAATTTCCAGAAAGGCGACATTCAAATCACAGAAGTATAAAAGAACTGTTACCTAATGGCATTGGCCAAATATCCATTTGATCAAAAGTACCTCATCCTAACATCAGTAAGGCAGGAGACAGAAAGAATGTCACCCCAGAGTCACTGAAATAAAGGAACAATTAAAACCTGTTCTTTCAAACAGAGTACTACAGTATGTATAAAACGTAGCATTTCAAGGGTTAGATATTGAAAGTATCCTTTGGGAGATTATTTTTCCCCAGAAATCCTTTTTCCTTTCAATTGCTTCATTTAGTTTTTCACCACCTTATCTATTTGATGAGAAAAGCAGGTTTTAGCTGCTTTTCTAGAGCAGGTGGTGTTGTCAAAATCACATGATGGTAGGGATGGCCAAAGCAAGCCAACTGCTCACAAAAAGTAGGAAAACAGCATGAGTTTGAGGAGGAAGGGGTACTAAAGACGACTGTGAGATCAAATCCAGTAGAACCATGCATATGACGAAAAGCATTCTCCTCAGAGAAAACAGATCTACTCATCCTGCTATATCTGATCACTACTTCAGTGTGAATGTGTATGGGTACACCATTTGTGTGGGCACAGGGCAGAAGGAACAATCTGCAGTATAAAAACCTGTTACCACTGACCATTTACACCTGAACTCCTCTCACTTCACCTCTTCTCTGGACACCAGCTGTAGAAGCTCACTGATGTTACACAGCCACTAGCTTTCTAAATGCATTCCTCTAGGGTTTCTGCCACAGGAGTCAGCCTTATTTCTGAAGGCTGAAGCAAAAATGAAGCTGTCCCAAATTATATGTTGTGTCTCTCCGAATAACTGTGGTTCCAGAAGTTGGACAATAATCCTCTGATTATGCTTCTGAACTCTTGCTTAATTACTGGGGATTTTCTGCCAACTACCCATCCACTTACAGTCCCTTAGGCACAATCAAAACATGTTTGCTCTAGGGAAAAAGAAACATTTCAGTGCAATCAAGCGCATCTGGTGTAACTAATCTGGTTAATCACAGCAATGTGAGGGACACAGAATATGCATTATAAACAAGAAAAAGGAACAATTTTCAACATGCTTTTCAAACTGCACAATAATTTCTCTTAATTATAAATTCTAACATAAAATGATTGAATGCATTTGTTTTAGCAAGTCTTAGTATTTCTGTCACCTTTAAATTTTGAGAACTGACTCAGAAATGTGAAAGAAAGCTAAATTTAGAGAACTCTCACACACAATAATAAGCTACTTAGCAAAAAAACAGAAAAAGCCCGTCATCCACATTCCTACTGAGACTTGAGGGCAGTAAATACATTTTCCTGACTATTTTGGTGTCCAGCCTGGGAAGACATTCCATTCTTCTGTTCCAACAGATCCTCAAAGCATCTCTTTTTTATGTGACTGTCCTGGTTTCATTTAAAGTAATGCTTAATTTAAAACTAGTCAGAGCATGATCACTGTGATTTCAAGAATTCAATGTGAATGAGTTAAGAAATATCAGCAATCTTCTGTTTGGCGTTCAGTCCAGTAGCACGAAGCATATCTGTCGCTGCAGAGCCTTGGGTGGGTTTTTTTCTTTTTTCATTTTTCTTTTTTCATTTTATCAATTTTTAAAATTTTTTATTTTTAATACTTTGCCTGAAAACTAGACTAATAAAAACAGAATAGTAAAATACTCTGGAACAGTAAAATTTTGCTGTTCTTGACATCCATGAGCAAAACAGTAATATCCTGTGAAAATAACATAGTGCTTTAAAAAGGTGCAATATACCTGTATAGCTAAACTGGTTTGCCTAGTATAAAACTAACTATATACAAGCTTGAAAGCCTGGGAGTTCAAGATTTTAAAACTTTAAAATCCCATCAAAGAGATTGAAAAGACAGATTTATGGCAATCACTACAGCATAAGGAAGGTGCACCAGGAATCCTTCAAAATTCCAAAGGTTAAAGAAGTTAAGTGCTGGGTTCAGATCAGAAGGGTTCATTAGAGTAACCACAATGGAGCACATGCAAGGGCAGGGAAGAAGGAAAACTTCACAAGAATCTCCTTTATGGCAGTAAAGGGATGGGGATGGGGCAGGGGTGGGGGAAGTCTTCAGTGAGTGAAGTTTTCCTTTTGTCATCATGAATTTTAATTCTGCATCATAGTTTGTATTTTTGGTCTTCTCATCGTTATGAACTTCATATTGCTGGAGTCTTCTGGCTTCTAGTCCATTCCTTTCTGAGTGCAGCCTGTCAGGCCCCTCAGTACCTGTGAGACTGATGAGATTGGTGATACTGAGAGCTCTGCTGAGATGATGTGGAATAGCCCATTGTACTCTGGGACTGAGAAGATCCCTGAATGTTGCTTTGGTAACTCAGGCGCGAGCTGGAGTGCTGCAGGAAAAAAGAGAGGGATCAATGGAATGAAACCCGGCCTGTCAGGATCATGCAGCTCAGGAGATTTTTAACCTCTCTGGTGCTCATTAAAACATGATTGCTGGGGAAGCTGACTAAGCAGTGCTTACTATTTAGGGCCCCATAAAACAAATCATCATTCTGATCTGCATCCAGCTTTAATACAGCACAAAAAATACACAAGAACCCTTGGAGACACATAAAAGTACAGCAGGTGCACACCTATTTTCTGAAAAAAAAAATACACAAGAGACAGCAGAGGAGACGCCATTTCAAAATTCATCTGTTTCTTATATTTACAGCTATCCTTGCTATTAATGCAAATGCTATTCATGCTAAGGCTACAAACACCCTTCTCAGGATAGGCAGTACTAAATGTTATAGAGGTACATTTTATTATTTTCTGAGAAAAAGGCAACCATGACTTAAGAGCTACTCAATTTACCTAAATGAAAAGTTGTCCATTAAGATAAAATAGTATAATTTTAAGTGAGTGTTTCAATCTGCTACTGCAAACGAGGGCAACTGTTTAAAGATGGGCATGTGTATGTACATAAGCTAACATTCATTTTCCTGAAGGTTTTTTTCCTGTCTACAGTTTGGGGCAGTCAGCTCAGTGGACTCCAACTTCAGCAAGACAAAATCATGGATCTTGCAACCTCTGGCCTGTTGAATTTGTCCTTTCATTATCATAACCACTCCCCATCCAGAATTAATCATGAGCTGCCCAATAATGCAAGTTGCAAAATCACTTGGCGTGAGAAGTACTGCTCAATGGACAGGAGACTGTCCAGCAAGGTAAACCCCACCACAACCCATATGATTAGGCTGGTTGTGTCTGAAGCCTGACATTTTTCTCAAAATTCGGGAAAGCTTTTCAACTTCTAATGGAAAAGAAAAAGAATCATGATAATTTATATGACCTGAAACCTGAATTTTTTCTCAAAATTCTGGAGTTTCTCAACTTCTAATGGAAAAGAAAAAGAATTGTGATAAATTCTTTGACTTTATAGGAGCTCTTTCTGGATGAAAAGCATAAGCTCACCATGCTAAGCGAAATACCCAAGGTCACACAAGGAAGGCTCAGTAAACTTCAACAAAGAGTTTACACTGTCATTTGTGGAATTAACATATATTGAGACTGGTGAATGACAAAAAAAACTTCAACAGAGACTTCAGACAACAAGCTATATGAAACTCAAAGCAAAGGGAATCTTCTAACTACTTCTGAATTAAGATAAATGCCCTAAGACTATAAGAATGTATTCACTTGCCCATGCTTATTTTTGTTCCACATATGAGAATTTGTTTTTAACAAAGTTAGACTTGGACAAATTGCAGACATTCCTTTCTGGAACAGAAGATAGTCAGCTAGAAGTTAAAGGCATATAGCCAAACACAAGTGTAAAAATGGATAATCAGACCATACAATTTAGTGAATGACATAAAGGATACATACAAATCACAATTTTGATGCCTGTGCCGTTAAAGTTTAGAAGGAAAGCATCATAAAGGGCAAAGAAAACCAGAAAAAAATGAATACTTAGACCACTAGCAACTTGTAAAGGGGGAAGTTTGCCAACAATTCAGAGAACTGGATAAGAATTCTATAATAGATATCCTCAAATGCAGCACACCAGTCCTCCAAGTATAGACCAAACCAGACTAGCCATAAATACTGTACAGTCAGACAGATGTACTGGTCTGTCCAGGCCTGAAGCCTGTCTGGAACTTTTCAAAAAAGAAACCTAGTTGTTTTTCCCCTTAAATTGCCCTCAATGCCTTCATGACCATTTGTAACTAAAAGAGTCAAACTAAAATGGTCTGGCACTGAGTAACCAACCAGCTGTCTGTGGAGAAGGTCTGGAGGGCTAGGTCAAGACAATTCTAGAGCTGGTGCCTTAAAACCTACTTATTTTAACTTTAAAGCAGCCTGAAAAGACCATTCTCCAAGGTGGAATCCTCTTGGAGGCTAGGAGCAGACAGAATCCATACATAATTTAAAATTTACACTTAATATCTACTTTTTTAATTCTTCTTTCAACTAATTACTTCTCCAGCAAGTATAAACTCAGAAGTACTTAAGATCCTGGAAAGTTCAATGCTTTCTATATTTAATGTAAGTAACTTTTTTGGTGGAACATATAATTTTAGTAAGCAAAGACAAGTATGCAAATTCAAAAATTATTCAGTGATAGTGCCCTTCCTTACGAATGCTACTATACTGGAAAACATTAAATCTGCTCTGCTTTGGTCACAGAAACAATGCATGTCTTTGTGCCCTTATCAATGCCCTAATCATTTGGCATGAATCAAACAGATGAACCAAATCATAATTCCTGTGCTTACATGCATTTTTTTTCTTTAACATTAGAAGTAGACTTAGAAAGATACCAGAATAAACTACAGCACCACTTCAAATATATGTGACAATAGCAGGAATGAAATGAAAGAGCCTGGTTGTAACTTTGCTTCTCCTTCTCAGGACTGTCTCACATCTGCACCTCACATGGGATTTAATATTACCATGACTTGAGTATCTTGAACTTGATGCAATGCAGCATTTACATCCACTGGCTTCAGCAAAATGATTGTAAAATATAAAGTTAAGCAAATATTTAAGTGCCTTCCTGGAGTGGACTAGTCCTCAACACTTCACAGGGTGCAGTAGATACAACTCAAACTGGCATTCTATTGAAAACTACTAATCACAGAACAAAACCTCAGCATGCCTCAGGTTACATCAAAAAGTCATTAAAACGTGCTCTGCTCTTGCAGTTGGGAAGGGGGAAAAAGACATTTTGGCCCTCGGCCCTATAGTATCAGGAGCAGCAAAATTTCCAGAGGTACCTGATAATCTGAAGGCATGACAGGCCCGCCTGAGTTAGCGCCTGAAGGCCCCATGCGTGGTTTCTTGTTGGGAGGCACCTGGCTGAGGCCGGAGTCCTGGCTGTGCTGCAGCCCCGCGCCCGCGGCCCCCGCGCCCGCGCCGGCGCCCGCCGCCGTCCCGTTGGTCTGGCTGCTGTTCTGCG
>VYXD01014213.1:762470-835105 GCA_013397195.1 Hylia prasina
AACGCGGCAAGGCTGAGTGCTGGGAGAAGTTCCCCCTCAGAGAAGTTCACCCCCTGCACACCTTGCGGAGTGTCACACTTGTGGTCGTTTTGCTTTTTTAATGAAACAAGCTGGACTTAAAAGGAAAGCTTTATAAAGCAGTAATCGCCTAACAAAGTAAATCAAAGCACCCAAAATTTCTCTGGTGTCAGTGGCAGAGGGAACCACGATGGCCTTGTTAACACAGAATCAAAACCACTTTTCAAACTTTCACTTTTCACCTGAAGAAGGCTGACAGCATTTCTGCCAGAAAGGTAAGTAAATTGAGACCAAAGGAATTACATCACGTCTTTCTGGTTGTGAGGAAATTCTGTGGCAAAAGCAGAAACAGGTTTCATTACTACATTTTGGTTTCCTGTGCTTTTAAGCACCTTGCAAAGAGTGCTTGTACTGGGAATAGAGAGGGCCCAGCATGGTGCACAATGTATAGGATCAGTAAATCTTATTGAAATAGCAGAAAAGTAAAAATAGACCAGAGGTGTTGAAGACAAGAGGAGGAAACAGCTGAAAGAAGAATCTGCCAGGGGAAGGAGAAGACTAGCAAAGGAAGAGAAGCCATATATTAAGATGGCACTGGTTCCTAGCAGGAAAATTAACAGAGAAAAGTGTCACAGAAGGGAAAAAAGGGTTGAGAAGATGAACACAAGAACAAGAGAGCTCTTCTGGCTTCAGAGGCTACAGACTAAAAGGAGTATTTGAGGACGTGGAGCGAAGGTCAGAAAATGAACAGAGTGCAACTCTGTCCTCCATGGTTACAGTTCTGGGAAAGAGAATACATTCATCTGCTTTTGAACACCAGGGACGGCTCCTC
Source organism: Hylia prasina (assembly GCA_013397195.1). Taxonomy (NCBI): domain Eukaryota; kingdom Metazoa; phylum Chordata; class Aves; order Passeriformes; family Sylviidae; genus Hylia; species Hylia prasina. The sequence continues at coordinate 763,321 of VYXD01014213.1, forward strand.
CATCCCAGCACTAAACCACCTAAGAGAATTGCAAAGAAATGCAGTTTCACTCCAAATGTGAGATGTGTCACTTGCTCCTCATGGAGAAAACCTTCAACTGACATGGATTGAATTAAAAAGCTTTACTATCCTTCCTCTAATATACTGTAGGGAACATTCCAGGATAGGGTTTTTCCCCCCTAGAATATCTGCTTATATCATGACTAAAGCTTTAGTACGGCAACCTTTTAATTAAATCCTTACTTTATAAGTTTCTCAGAAATTATGACAACTGGCAGCCACTAGCAGAAAATTCTTGATGCCTCCTTCACCAAGAGGCTTTTAGTCACCTCAGATAAATGACATAGAAGATCTGCATTTATGCCATTCATCACAATGGTCTCCCAAGATATATTCCAACAAAATTTGCAGTGATGTATTCATTTAAGACTACAAAGACTTGCATCTTCAAGGACTTAAGAGGTGCAATTAAGCACTTAAGGACTGAAGCTTGCAATTCCATTTCACATTTAGCAAAACCCATAATGTATCCTCCTGTATGTAGTCCTCAACTGGGAGATTTAAACTTCAATAATTTTAAAAGTTAATCAAAATAGCTTGTAAAAAATAACTATTAAGAAGCAATTTTTCATAATGGTTTGAGTTTCACTTAGACGAAAGAACAATAACTAAGGAGCTATTTGTCTAAGAATTCTGAAATTTATGTCTTCATAGGAGTGTCTGAATGCAAGTAAGGTAGTTACTATTGTGTGAGCTGAAAAACTTCAATTTTTCATGTGTAAATAAATATTGAAGGGACTCTCATAATTAAAGGCAAGAGCTTGTTGTAGGTCCCAGGTTTTGTGCTTCAGATTTTAACACAAAATTTGGTTTTCTAGCCTGAGTTTGCTCTAGTGTGGAACCACTACTGCTACTGCCTGGCTAGAGACAGAGACTTGCTTTGCCAGTCTCCAACTGGGACCTGGCTGTACAACCCTACTGCAAAATGGCTTTTGCCAGCAAAAACCTTATCCTCAGGTCAGTCTGGTTCATGGCAGTTCCTAAATGATTACACTCATCAAAGGTCTACACTTAACAGCCCATTGCCATGTGTCACCTCAGGCACAGATTACCAAAATGAAATTTCAGTCCTACCTAAAAACAAACCTAGCAGGAACTTGCCTAACAGAATTTAAATGAGAAAAAAAAAATCACTTAGTTTTACAAACCCTCATTTTAGTCTTGCTTATTAACAATTAACCATTTTGAAGAATGGATGCTTCTGCTAAATTTTATTTAATTCAGATGCAAGTTCCAAAAGAACAGAGGCAACTTTTCCAGATTTCCAAATGATTATACAGATATTTATGGTTTTAAAAACAAACCAGTAAGAAACCAGAAAAAACCCTTTCATTTACAATAACATCATAAAGGGAAAAAACATGTCACAGATTCAACTTTCAGAATAGCCTTTACCTCCACATTTTCTACACTGTGGGAACACATTCAGTGAGTTACATGACTTGTATTACCTAATGGTAATTACCTTGTATTACCTAAATGGTCTAAGAAAAAGTTTAATTTGGAGTGTGCATAAATACCTGACTGCCCTCAACAATCTCCTAGACCATTTATATATTGGCTGTTTTAAATATAAACATGCAATTGTCATCATCCCTGCAATGTTCCCAGGGAAAAGACAGATATTTACTTTCAAGTGCACTGGCTTACATGTAAAAAAGCCAGAATAAATCTAATTCATAAGGCTTCTTCTTGTTTTTTGAAGCTGTGAGAGTTGAAGCAAAACCAGTAACTAAATTACAATGGAATCAGTATCATGAATTTAATTTTATTTTTGCTCAGGGGTCCTCCTTTGGAAAAAACTACCTGGACACAAAAATCATGGATACTAACACTTGTTCTTGGTAAAGAAGAATCTGCAATGTCAGTTCTGAAAACAAAATTTGCTCTCTAAACTATAGTTTTAAACTCAGCTAGTTTGTCATGCTATGCAGAAAATTGAAAACAGCAGATTCATGTAGTCAAATGTTTTCTCTGAAAGACAACAGCCCTTCTCACATAGTCCTCAGATAACCACAGTTCAAGACTGTTCTCTTCACATTTTGTTAGCTATGCATCACTGTTGGTGCCTCACTGTACCCTGTTGAGTGAAAATAACACACTGTTTCCTACACTGCAGCACCATTGTCTGGCCTTCACAGCACTACAGGACAATCGCTGTGGTCACACAGCACAGCTGAGCTACACACATCAAGCAGATCAGATTATGGTGCAAACACACCAAAATTCCTTATGCACACAAGTTCTTGCTCATGTCCATGGGGCTGTGGAAAAGAGAATATTCAGAGCAGACTGTTGCTACCAGAAACAGTTCAGAATCCTTATTACTCCTTTGTCTGAAGGCCCCTAAAACACGATCAAGGAACTGCGTGCAGATGGATGACATGTTCTGATGCAGTGCCAGAAGCAGGCTGCCACTATTTATTTGAGACCCCGACAGCCATCTACATTCAAATGGCTGGATGGATGTCAGTCATACAATGAAAATGCCATTCTTTTCATGTGCTCACAATGTATTTTCATCATGCAGTGCTGGAGGAGGTAGCAAGGTCTTCTTGGAACAACAACAGCTGAGAGCAGGCTACTGCTGACAGAACAGCCCATCCAGCTCATTCCCCACAGGTCAGGGCAAACCCTGCTGGTGATACCACCTGAGACACCCCAAGGCATCTGATACTTTTCAACTGTCTGAGAAACAGTTTTAAGAAAGCTTTGCCTTGGAAACACGGTTTTGGTTAACTTTTCATGTTTCATTAGTTTTCATTTGGCACCATGATGCTTTCTTATTGCATACTTGAAAGTTAAAAAACCCCAACCAAACAAGGAGTTTATTATACCTTATCCCCTTTCTCTTCAGGTTCATCTTCATTGAGGAATTCTCTTTTTGGATATGGAATCTGACAGCCAGCAAACACACTGAAACACAGTAAACAGTAAACACTCCACAAATATGTACACACTTACTTAACTCTGTGTTAAAAACAAGTGCATATAACAAAACTTCATTTCTTGTACTTGACAAATCCTGTTTCCACAAGTGAGTGGCAGTGTGAGCACCCAAGGTAGGTGCTGATTGTAATGTCAGATCTCTTTGCTGTTGGCACAAGGCTGTCATTTAGAAATCATGGCATGGTTGAACATGCCCAAATGCCAGAACGACCACTTGTTGATCCAGATGGTAAAATGAACAAACACAGTGTCACAGGTTCCACAACACCCAGTTGGAACATGCATGGCTCACTGAATAAAGGGACTGATCCAAAGAGTATTAGTGTCTTATGAGCCTGCCTTGGCTTACAACAGGCTTCAGCATATTTGCCAATCACAGCTGCAGAGTTACTTTCACTAAGCTTCTCAGGTCTTGTTTAGGAAAAAAAGGATCACTTTTAAATTCATCTGACCCATGGAATTTGGAACATTCCATAATGTTTAAGGCAGAGACCTTATCATAATGTTATCCTGTAATCCATGGGGAGCTACAGTTCTCCACAGGATAGCATCAGATAAACACTAAGCAGAAAATTACTGGCAGATCTTGACCAGTATCTATTTCTTAGATTTCTGTGCCAACATTCAGAATACAATCAACATGACGTGGTTTTTAGAAGGGCGTGAACAATTCTTAATCTTGTTGCTACATAGTGTTTGATTTTTTCCAAACAGAAAAAGAAATTTAAAAAACCCAACTAGTCTCCTTTTGCATTCCAGTGCCTGTTCCCTCCTTTTGGTGTTGCCTGCTAGTTGAGGAAACAGTGAAAGCAAAGGTTGAAGTCTACCTGCATCATGTTCATACAGATCACAATGCACCACCATGCTTCCAAAAACTCTGCCAGCTGGAATTGAATATGTCATTTGAACTTTTCATAACAACGAAATATACACAGATATCAGTTCTGTACTCTCAAGCCTTCTGAACAAGGGATTTGTGGGATTTTAGGCAGCCATTTATCTCTTCACTTTTGTCATACTGTTACCCTGTGAAAGAGGGCATGGGAATGGGCTGTAGGTCAGAGAACTGTCCCACTCCTAGGGAGAGGCACAATCAGCCAGGCAATGGAGAACAGGGCTCTGTGAGGCTGTGTAAGGCAGAAAAAAGAGGGCAGAGATTGATTCTCTAAGTGCTGCAGTAATGTTGTCACTCTGGCTTTGGTAGTATGTCCAGAATGACAGCTCTACTGTGTGGTACCAGGTTACTTTTCATGACCACTCAGGTCTGGCACCAGTAGATACAGACACTTCTGTACTACACTTGTAGTTTCTGCTGAGCATGGCTGAGCTGCTACTTCTTGTGGACACAGGTAGGTATCTGTGAATTTTTCAGTTGTCATGTCATTTCAGGGACTAGCAGAAAGAAATCATCCCAGATGTGCACAAAAGAGTGAATACATACTCTGATGTAGGCAGAGGATCCTCTTGAAAGTAGGGGTCCTGCAAAGCCTGCTCTGAGGTAATTCTCTTCGTAGGGTCCATAGTAAGAAGCTTCTGAAGCTGCAAAGCATAACAATAAAAATAGCAAAAAGCTTATCAAACTATCACTTTTCAAACTATGACTTGTATGTCTTGGATTGTGGATTGCTAAATTATTTCTGGTTTGTCCAGACAAGCCTAAGTTAGCATTGCTTGTTCAGTGAAGTTCCCAAGAACTACAATGCACATCCATCAAAGTACTGTGGTTGTGAAGTACTTCTCATGTAATAAACAGTTAAGTGTATCAGGCAGTATTAATTGCTCAGGCTGAACCACTGCACTAAAGCAATGCTAAATTCAGCTATTACAGGTTCATAAAACATCATTTCCAAATAACAGCTTTTTGTTGTGATACATGTATAGCTTTTATACTGTTCTGCACTGCTGACATCAAAGGAAAAAAGTGTCAGAATGGACTGAACACAACCGGGATTCTCCATATCGCTTTAGGGACGGAAACAATAAATCTTCATTTCTTGCACTGGCAACATTCCAGAATCAGAGCACTCTAATTGGTACTGAAATGAGAAGAAGCAGACCCTTCCTAGTAACCTTTCTTTCTTGCTAGGAGGAAACCAAGCACAAATTTATTAGCTAGAATGCTTTTGATTGCAGCAAGCTATAAAAGAGGATTACATATATTAGTAGTATAAAACAGGCATTATAGGCATATCACACCATTTAAAATAGTTACTTATTTATCACATCTGATAAACTCACAGTAGGAAATTCAGGTGCTCAAATTACATTATACAGTATCCTGCTCTCACACAATACTCTCTTAATTCAAGCCAGTAGTGAAAATAAATTTCTTTCTGTGAAGGACACCTCAGCTCAAACTCTCAGGTCTCCAACAAAAATTGCCTGGATATTTAACAAAAGAATGTGATTTTGGCATGGGTATTTGGGACTTTTTATTCCAATAAATTAATAACAATCCTATATTCCATATTCATGCTACAGCAAACAGCCTCAGTAAAAGCACTCACCCTCTTCAAGAAAGGAAATATACAAGGAATCATCTTGGTCAATAGTCATAGTCAACCCTAAGGTCCCAAAACTCTCTGTACTTTTGCCATTCCCTTCCCAGCTCTTCTTATCCACATTCTTTATGGGCCTCAGCCAGACCTCAGCCGACTCACAGCAAAACAGAGCCATTTGGGCTGTCTCTCCACCCATGAGTTCATTTGCTACTATCTCCTACATGGATTTCTGCTGCTTGCCTAGAGATATACCTGAAGATATTCCTGCATTGTACACACCTGGAGGTTTGAATGGACACTTATTTACTGCATTTTTGTGTGGTGAGATAACTCTTAATGCTACATTTTCTGTGCATCTTAAACTGAACTTCTGATGGTATGTTGGCTCTCTACATAGTGACCTCACACAATACAAAATAGACAATATTTTGGTACTCAGTATCTTTACTTCAAATCACCTTTCCCTACATGAAAAATTTTTGTCAGCTAGAGCAGCTTCTGACACCATTACAGGTTATGCAAATATCCCAGTTCCTCCACAGTGACTTGCAGGGACAAAAATGCATATTCTGTACAAGGCCACTCCTGATCTTTGGTATCAGGTGTCATCATTGACAGAAGAGCACAGGGCATCAGCCTCTGCCCCCCAGACTCCTGCCTCAACCCTGGTTGCTGCAGCCCTACCCGAGTGAAAGCTCCTCCAGTTTTCTGCCACATAACATGGTCATCACAAACTGTCTCCAAACATGACCTGTATTCTTGGTCTCTCACAGGTAAGGCTAATGTACTGCAGCAGAAGACCTAAGGATATCTTGGCCCTGTTAATGATCTGGTCATTCCCTTAGTATTACTGCTTCAGTCCTGAGGATACAATCAGCTAGCCCACTCCAAGTAATATCACACACAATATCACTCCCAGCAGGATAACCTGCCTATCGGTGATGCTACTGTGAACCAGCTTCTTGGAGAAATTCTGATTATCTGTAGCTTCTGGGGAAATAAATAAAAAACATGTCTGGAGACAATTTGTTTTCAGGGCAGCAGCTGCTAAGACAACATAGGAAACCAATGAGACTAGATTTCTTCAAAATCTTGTACTTCCCAGCAGGTCTCAAGCTCTCAGGCTCCACTGGCCTGACATGACAGCTATGAATACTATGCTTGTAACTTTTCCAGGACAGCGAGAACAGATGCCTCTTCCTGAGTGGAAAACATTCTGCCCTTCATGTAGACATTATCATTCAATGTCAATCAGCAGAATGGCATAATATCATTCTCTTTGTCAAGAGTCACTTGCTCTCCTACACTGATCTACTTGATGCCATCTGTTCCCTGTGCACACTTCCTATACTCATTAGCACAGTCTCAATCAATGACTGCAACAAAGCAGATGTCTTCAGAGGTCACCCTGCAAGATGGAGGTCATCTCATAAAAATAACTACCTTGGATACGAACAAGGAGTTTTAGGAAGTCTGCTTCACAATAAATGTACTTCCAGTGTACAGCTATTAGATAGCAGGAAGGTAGTCCACACTCCTGAGCATTCTTATTCAGAGCTTTGGGAGACTCACCTATTTGAGATCAGCCTCTGCCTCTGTAGGTGATCATTAAACCACCCTTATTCACTCCTTGAACTGTGAGAAAAATCTAACAAACTACCTTACTTAGAGAACTAAGTCTTCTTCACGATGTTCAGAAAGAGGGGCAAAGTATGGTTAGTTTTGTTGTTCTTCAGAGATCTGGTTAATATTTCCCCCGGGAAAAGCAGCCAACCCACCCAAGATGACTTTCAACTCAGTGTTCAGCCTTAGAGAATTAGCAATATAAGCTGGCAGCAAGCAGGTTTTCTGGTGGATTCCACTTCTAGTAGGAACACATGGAAGTTCACGTGCTAACTAATGATGTCTCTTAAAACTGTCATCTTTTCAGTTCGACTTACCCTCCAGGTGATTCGAATGTGTGCCCAGTAAGTTGAGTTTAAGAAATTTTCATTCATTTTTCTTCAAGTCTCACTCTTCTTATGGAAATTCTTCCCTTCCACCCACTTGGGACCAACCTATTCTGTTTCCACAGCTATTTGTATCATCATCCAGCAGCAACTAATGAGTCAAAGAGCAAATCTTGGCCAGGACGTAGAGAAAGGACTGCTGTGCTGAATTTGTAACTGAAAACAGACCACTGAGAGTCAAGCTGCACTAAGAGCCTCTTTACAGAGCTCCCAGTACACAGCATTAGCAAAGTCACTTTGAACTTCATCCCTAAATTTAGACAACACTAAGTCATCACAGAGACATCCAGAAATGATGCTGTATTAGACAGAGCAATCCTGCGTTGGCCTACAATGGATGACTCAACTAGACAACCAGCAAATATATGTTACGGGATTTTGTTTGGAATCATCCCCAGAACAGTGGTGGACTACTGTCAGAGGGAAGAAAAATAAAATAAATTTCTCCTTTTCTCTTCTCTTTCTTCACAAAACTCTTTAGCTTTTGGAGACTCTTCAGCTCCCTGAAGCCACACAGAATCAAGACACATATTATACTCACTCTCTTATTTGCACAGCAGACCTAAAGGAAAGGCTGTGTATACAAATGTCTCACAGATCTTAATTAGAGAAGACTCCGACCTTCAATACCAGCAGTTTAAGCAATTTGTGTATGAAGAAAACACATTTCAAAAATGGTCAGTTAATGATAAATAGCTTTCTTTAACATTGGTGTTCATTAGAATGGGATAGGAAAACAGACACAGGTATTACCCTTAGAAATGCAATTTCATTCCTGTCATCACAGCAATTTTCAAGTTGCACCTACCAAAAGAAAAACTTTGCTGTCAGGCTTGACTTTGTGTTTCTCCATGTATTTTATGAGGCTACTATTGGCATATCTGAAAAATACAGTTAAAGAAAGACATGTCTGAAATAACAGCACATTAAAAACATGGAACTCTATCAAGTGACCACAGAAACATCTCCCAACCCTCAGTAAGTAAACTCTAAGAACTGCTATTGGAAGACATGTCAGATACTTATCTGGCAGTTGCACACATAAAGTGTGCTTTTCACCAACAGGAGTGCTATCAACTGTGTAAAGATTATCTCCATGAAACATGCAACTTTTATAGTACATGGATAAGCTGGTGATAAGGACAACGACAGAGACACACAACCTGAAGCTTATAACTCTATTTTTCTAAAGCAACTCCCCACAAAAAGTTCAGCAGTTCATCATAGCTCAACATTTAAGCTATTGTTTCTGGTTAGAACTTGGCAGAACAGTTAGATTACCATTCTATCTCCTCAACCTCCAATACAGTCCTTACAGCTCCCAAGCTCAAAATTGTCCTAAATATTTCTGATCTGTGCCTTGCCTTTAATTTACAGCTCCAGAGGTTATCTATAGTCATTTGCAAAAGAAAGAAGCTTCATGCACAGATAAGCTTCATATCTTGCGTAAAGCAAGAATCCATGTCAGATCTGGAAACAGAATCAAAAACTCCCAAATTGATGTCCTTTGCCTTACTTTAAGGAGTCCATGTTACTCCTTACCAGCTCTGATCTATTATCACCATTTAAATAATTTATCCAAAGCACCAGGAAACAGTAAAAACAGAAAATTCTCAGATCCCGGACACGCTTTGAATCACAGCCTATTGAACATGTTACTGTCAACAGAAATTTCTGTCCAACACATTGCTGCCTCATCATATCCACTTGTCAAAAATACCAGTGTTTCCTTATTCTTTCTCACACTTACTGACCAACATTATCTTGAATATTTAATGGAAATGGGTTAAGGAAGCTCATTTGTCTGTGCTTGCCATAGACTAAATTACACTTATAACAACCCTTGTAGAGAAGTGAGGCCAGTTGATGTTCTTAGCAAGCAGCTGAGGAAGAGAACACCATTCAGGTAAACCAGCTAATTCAAACAGGACAGCTGCCACAATGTTAGAACCCATATACTTCAAAATCCCCTCCCCAAAAAGTCAGAGCATAGGAGCTGATTTCTGCCTCCACCACACTCAATGAACTGTTGTTACATTATCATTACTTACGTTGTTCTTCTAAAATCTTTCTGAAGAGTTGGATATTCTGGCATCTTCCTTATGTCTTCCCAGTCTTTATCTTCAGTAGTGTGGAAAAAAGAAAATGCATTTACAATTCTGAACCTGTAGGTTAAGTAATACTCAGGAAGAAATAACTACACGAGTTGTTTGACTTTCTGTTTGTTGACCAGTGCTATTGTTCTTTAATTGTCAGCATTTCCAAATCCATCAAACTGACAGTTTCTTCGTACCTATGCAAACAACTAGTAATTTCCTTTAGAAAAAAGCCCAACAAACAACTCACTAGCATAATATCTGCTGCTTTAATGAAAATAAATTACCTGCAGGGAATCCCATTACACTGAAAATGCGGTCTAGCTGATCGTGATGAAAAGGATTACTTGTTTTGATGTCCTCCTGGCGACAGTGAAATATAGGTTCTGAAGTCAATAGTTCAGCAAATATGCAGCCAATTGCCCAAATATCTACAAAAGAAGGGGGATAATTAATGGAAATTTACTGTACTCAATTCCTGCTTTTTGTTTCTGCACGATTTGTCAACATGTATAACCACAGTAAGACAAAATGCTTTACATTTAAAAACAATCTTTTAATATAATACATTAAAAAGGGTAAAATCTGGACATGTTTTCTTTAAACCAAAATTAGAGTCTTGAAAGCCAATTTGTACAGTGGCAGTCCAGCACTTAACATATTCACACTTATGTCAGAAAGCTACACAACATCTGCTTACAACATAGCTTAAAGGGCATTCAGTTGACCAAAGATTATCCCTCACAAAGATACATTGAAATAATACTTCTACCACATATTTCAGAACAATTCCAAACAGGTAATTGATAACCAAATAAATACTAAGGAGAAGACTAATGGCTCATATGTTTAACCAAATGGTGCAAGGTAGTTAAAATGATGAAAAAAAAACCCCTAATTTTAATCAAGTGTAGAAGAGTGACTATCAAACTCTGAAAAAATTAAAATCCTACTTGACAACTGACTCCCACAGCAACAATACTTTAACTGTCTCATCTACATCTCATGTGTATAAAGAAAACAACAGCATGATATTTGACAGTTGGACGTGATGATCTTTTCTACTTTAATGTTTGTATATACTTAAAGAAAAAGACAACTTTAGATTAAGTATATTGTGGACCAAAACATTAATTTACAGATTCCTGTATGCATTCTAGCTACTGTTCATTACCGTCCATCTCAGTGTTCTGTATGACCCAAATTATTTACTATGCATCTTAAAATGAAAGTGTGAATTTGCCAGTAAGAAAAAGCTTGCTACCAGCTAAAAAAAAAAAAAAAAAAAAAAAAAAAAAAAAAAAAAAAAGGAAAAAACCCCAAAAGCTTTTAAGGATTTGCTACACTTATAAATATGTGTCAGGGATAATGGGATACAACTTTGGAAAAGGTGTTGAGATCAGATTAATAATGAACATAATCTGCTGAATACAAGAGTGTGGAGACTTGTGTAGTAATTGAAGTTAAATTAGATGACCTTAGGAAACCTTTTCTTTTTCTAATTTAACAAAATAAATACAAAAAGCAATTTACCTTTATTGTATAATGCTAAGAGATACAAAATTCTTTAACCAGAGTTTAGTTTATTGGATTCAGACTAAAGTAAACACCAAGAAAAGTTCCTTGGTTGTTGCAATTAATCTGAGACTCCAAACCCCACTTGCTGTCAATGGTGTTTGGCCCGTGCTGCCTATGAGACACAGGGTGTCCTTAAGAACAAGCACTGCTCTCCTTATGTAGGAAATAAAGAAAAGAGCCATCAAACTCTATTTGCCAAAACTGGTCAGTTCCATTTCCATCATGTTACAGGTATGGAGCTTGAGGTGTCCCAATATATAATCCTTTCTTCAAACCTCCCTTACAGGAAAATCTGATAACATTTCATTCAGACTTTACAGTTTTGACAGGGTATAACTTGCTCTGTGCATTACATCACATTCTCGAGGTTTTATCTTCCTTTGATTTCCCTATTAGCCTTATCTGCATGAAAACAAGATCTTTAGCTGTTGAGATTTTATCTGCTCAAGCAACTAATGCAGCATATTAATCACAATTGCTGCCTGGGCAGTAGGCATAAATTATCTACTCTGGAATGGAAATTACTTATTAATTGAAGAATGGAATCTTCATTTTAACAGTATCTATGCACTCATTTTCATAACAGATAGCAAATCCTTTTGGAGATGGCTTATCTAGAGGCCAAAAGAATTGCAGCTCTCAGTTTTCATGGCTTTCTACAGTGCTCACTGTCCATCACATTGTGAGGGAGAGTCCAGGCCACTGCTCATTATTCCATTCATTACTGCTCTATCCAGACTGACCTTTTCCTTTTAATGAAAAAAAAAAAGGTAAAATCTAGTATTCTCCCTGACAGCAAAGCTGAATGGGGAAATCTCCCTGATGTGACACAGCAAAATTCAAAACTGTTTTTTTTTTCATCACCTGCACTGTGTGAGAGAAGAGCCACTATACAGTGTACAGGGAGTGCATTTTAAACCCTTTGAGAATTCAGAAAGACAACCATTGTACCAACTGGATGTTACATCTGTATAAACACTGAAAACTCCCAAGATGGTGTTATAAACCTGGAACTTTAATTTATGTAAGAAAAGATCAAGTTGATGGAAAAGGCCTTGAAGCCATTCAGCACAAGCAGGTCAGAGTCTTCTCTTCATGAACCTTTTATGTCACCTGATCTTGAACACATCCTTGGCATATATTGATACCATTCACAGGTTTTCTGCTAAGATTAGCTAGACCTTTTGTTTGTTTCTTCTAAAAAACATTTATGACTTGCAATGATAATGTACCACAGGTGGCACTTTTTCTAGCAGGAATGCTTCATTAAATTCTGCTAAGTTTAAACACTTCATAGATACAAGCAGTCTTAATAGGTATTTATCTCTTACACTGTTCATAGTAGTCAACCAAATACAAATTTTAGGTCCAACTATGGGAAAAAAAGTTCTTGTCTAGTGCCACTTAAGGTTGTCCATTTATGATCCTTAAAAATTAATGATTATTACATCTATTTCAAATATATTTCAAGTAGCACATACTACTCCTCAGTAGTGGGCGCTGACAGAGCAGAGCTTAAAACACAAGTATTATTTTTCAAGTACAGTGTATTATTATTCTAATGCACATCACCTGCCTCTAGCACTAAAGGAGCTTCATATAATGTTATATAAAAATTTCATTATAAATAAAACTTTTTTTAAAAGCAAGCACCAAAATAAGTGGCAAAAATTATCCAACAATACTTATCAAGTACTACATAATTTTATGAAAAGAAAAAAACCCAGCCTTTTATAGATGGACACTTGTGATTGGTAAAGAGACTTCCCATATAAATGCCTGTGTGCAAGGATTATTAAAATATTTGTATGACTGTCTATGTCCCAGTTTTAAAACCTGGGACTCTAATAGCTTTATAGGTCAGCTGAGAAAATCCTGCATGTCCTGCTCTACTTTAGCACTGTAGCCAAGAAGCAAGAACAAAGGGATGCTGTTTCAATGATAGGGCTGATTAAGCAGACAAATGCTCATGTATTCTTTCATTCTATGACACGACAATCTCATTTCTGTATTTGTTCCAGTATCTTGAAAACATTCTTTAAGAATAGTATGACCACTTAAGACAATAAGACAATTTATTAAGCAATAGCCTTGACTCATAAAATGAAACATCTTTTCCCATGCATATTAACCAAAACTTTTCACTGAACACAGGACAGAATCCAAGATTAAATGCATCTTAATTCTTAACTATATCCAAGAAAAGAAATAAATAAATGATCCCTTAGTCTCATAGGTTTCCTTAATAAAATTCTCTTAAAGAAAGCAAGTAAAGACTTTGAAAGCATCTATTTAGGTGCAGTCAATCTGAGGAATCAATCATTAGTGAGGTTTAGCATAATAGCATCAGTAGTCAACCAAAGTGCTTTTTTACTGTTGCTGTTTTGATCACCAAGTCTACACTCCAGGACAGTTGTGAATGCTGGTAAAGGCAGTGAAGAGCAGAAAGACAGAGAGCAGAACACAGCTTCCCTGCACCTGCCAAGGGCCAATGCAACAACCAGGGTACTCAAGAACTAGATTGCAAGGCCCTAGCCCAAACAGGACTTTTCAGGCCACCTGTAAAAGCTATAGCATTTACTTAAGATCCTCCAAAACTTTGCAGTCAAGGCAAGGACATCAACCACACCAACAGACTGCAAACCTAAAATGGGGCTGTACAGGCAAATGTGTCTATTTTTTTCAAATGGCCATCAATTGGTCTAATGAAAAGATACAACCTCTATTAAAAATAAAATTCCATCTCATGCTGAACACAACAGCACATTCTAGACTTAACTAAAATCTTTATACACAAGAGTCTAGGAGCACAGAGATAGTATAGAAAAGGAGTTTATTAATTTTTATGCTGGTTTTAGCGTTAGAAATTAGCTTTAAGAAAATAATATATCCTTAAACAGGGATTTCTTTGGTCTGGCAAGGTGAACAGAATATGCCTGTTACATATGTTCTGCTATCATACATACAGACAAGGGAAAGACCTTCCCATTCGTACATTAAGGTCCCAATTTTTATGTGCTTCATTTAAACTTTAGTCAGCAAAACAGAAGGCTGAGGAAGTGGTTACTAGCCTTTTAAATTTGACACCTATGAAGAACTGAAAATGGGGTAAAACATTTACATGTGGCAGGCTTTTCAAGGGGAAGCAAAAAATGGTGTCAGTGGGTTAAGGGTCAGAAATTTGCTTTCACTCTTTGATGTTAGGCAGTGTTGGCCAATTTTAACAAACAGCATCTCAGACCTTGACTGAAGAATGACTTACACTTGTAAAGCCACAAAGATGACTGTGGTGAAGACAGAAACAACATCTCCCACTAATCTGAGGGATGTTCACAGCCAGCCAACCATGTATCTAAGAACAATGTTTTATTTCAAAAGTGCATAATCTTCTGTGTCATGATGTAATGTCAAGATAATTCAAAACTTTTAACTGCAAAACCATACTAACTTGAATTGATTATGAAATACACCATCCTTACTTTTTACCTCTATGCCTTCATCCTAGCATTATAAACTAAGCTGCCTGCTTCTCATGTTTGCACTAACAATTTAATTAATTTTAATAAATACAACCCCAAACATTTTAAAGCATCTTAACTGAAATTCTGAGTTCACTTAAATCAACTGTCATTTTCTGAGTGCTTTAATGGGCCAGGCTTTCATCATTCTCTCTTAACAGAGGTATTCAAGGCTGTCAAAATATTTTATTTTCCCACTTAAATTTCTACTCCTCAGTGTATCATTAAATGAAAATCCTGGATTATATGATTTCATACTTCTGCTGAAGTCTGCATTAGATACATTATCTAGCTTGCAACATTAGACTAAAATTACTGTGCTAAGCTTGACAACACAGGTACAATAGATTTAATGCAGGGAGTGGCAACAAATCCAGAGGCCCTAAGTAGTCCTTTCATGCAGCAAAAATATAATTTCAAACAGCAAAATCCTGTAGAAGAACTTAATCCTCAGTTTATAGAACTTCACATCCAAGAATTTGGAAATTCCATGTTTATGGTTCTATATGAAACCTTCTGTTTTAAATGTGCAGATTCCTGAAGACAGGAGTCATCAATGCTGAAATCTTACCAACAATTTTAACTCTGGAGCACAAGATTTTACTTTTGCCAGCATCAGTACCTTGAGAACTAAATCTTCATCAACATTACTGGTGAGGATCCTTTTGCAAGTATTTTCAATAGCTGTCTTCTCAAAGACTCCCCTCCCCCAAATCTTATATATCACATTTTCATCAACAATTCTTTAACTCCTCAGTTGTGTCTCCAAGACTACTGTATAAACCAGATTATCTACTACATTAGCTAGAAGTAGAGCAGCTAACTTCCTTGGGAGCATAGAGTGATGGTTGCATGAATGCAGAATAGAGTGACAGTTCCATCTTTTTTCTCCTCTTGTCACAGTTCCTCCAGAACCTGGGGTTGCCCTGGCCTCAGATGGTACCATTTCAGGGCAAGGAATTAGGTCAGTGCTTAGTTCTGGCATGGAAAGGGTGTTAGTCTTGCTTCTTCCCTAATCCTAAATCTTTAGATGGCTGGAAATGGCAGAAGATCATTATGACAACTCCAGCACCTCCAAGGTTTAGTAAAGAACCTACTGCTACTTTTGTTTCAGCAACAGCCATGTTTACACCTCCGAGGGTCCAAGAGGTACCTGGCAAGCTGTCAAGCTCTTCATGGAAACAAGGGTAAAAAGAAAAATGGCCTTTCAGTGAAAACCCTTCAAAAGTCTGAAGAATGTAATGGGCAACAAAAGGCAACTTTGTAGCTTCAGGGCTACTTCCCACTACCAAATATCAAACTGCAGCAAGTAAAGGAAGTAGGAAAACTAATTGCACTGGTGATGAATCTCTCTTATTCTGCAAAGTATGACACAGGTCTAATACAGAAATTGTTACTATTTCCTCCTATAATGATGACAGAATTAAGAACAGGCAAGATTAGCCACTGTTTAGTAAAACAGTATTTACAAAGCTTTTCAGGAAATATGTACAGCTCTGCATTTCATAAAATCATATAAAAATTACTGACAATAGTGAATAAGAAAGCAGTGCATATCCTTTGAAAGGGGAATACACGTTTTTATTAAATGCAAAACATTTTAATAAAACAGCTTTTTTGTACACCATGGAAGTCTTTGCAGGTTAACTCCATGCTAACTAAAGAGGAACAGTGAGTTTGTTATCTGTTGTGTGCTCTCATTTGGCTTATGTCTTTAACTATTGCAACTTTTTAATAGGTCCAATATGTCAGTACTTTCAGAGCTAATATAAGGTGAGCAAAAGCCCTGCTATCTGGTGGATTGAGTTATAACAAGGAACATCTGTGAAGAATACTTTGTTGGACTGTTCCAATTCACAAGCCATGACAGTCTTTTCTAGAAGTTATTAAAGCTTTTGATGCCTACTTTATTTCAGTCAAAGGAGAGGAATGCACATGAAGAAACCTCCCAGACAGTACCACTGAAGAAGCTTCTCTGTCCTTCAAAACAGAGTGTTTTACTTTACAGTATCTCAACATGCCTGTTACTAAGGTTTTCAGCCTTACAGCTATTTCTAGTAAGGCACTGACAATAACTCCAATGTAATTATAAGCAAATCCAGTGGATAATACATGAAATAAACTGATGTGAAGACTAATTCTGCTGTCAATCACAGTTATTGACAAGAAGTAAACTTGTGAGGCAATCACACCTGCCCTGAAAACCAGTCATTCTACTCAATCAGTGCTGTAATGTTGAAAGTTTCAGTTGATATAGCTGAAGTAATTATGCCTGAAGATCAAACTGATGGATCAGCTAAAACAACTCCTCTGCACCAGAAGTATGCATCTTGTTAGGATAGTAGGCACTTGGTTTTCAGCCAAAATCAACTTTTAAGAGCCAACTTTTTAGATTTGGTAGCAAAAAGTGCATATTAAAAGCTACTCATTACTGCACAGTATAGTGAGGGCAACATGTTTATGGAACCAACTTTCACAAGAAAAGCTCCTGTCTTACTTCCCTAAGTAATTTTTTTTTAAAAAGTCTAAGTCTCTTTTTAAACTGAGTTCATGGCATGTGTTGCTCAGGAAGACTAGAGAATCAATGTGCTGCTGCAAAACTCATCTGTCTGGTAAAGGGCAAAGTCAGTGAGATACTAGGAAAGAAAAAGCTTGCCCATATGAGACCCCACAGTTATTAACAGTTTGGAAGAACACACAGCTGATACTTGGAGGGGAAAACAGTTAGAAGGAAAAAAAAGATATGGAACTAAAACTATGACCAGTATGGAGGATTTTTGGCCCATAAATCATGGACAACTCTTGATGTACATGGGACTAAGTGTAGACAGATTTTTGAAGGTACCTCTTGCCCAAAAGTGGGTTTTTAGCACAGAGCTACTGCCATAGAGGATATTCTGCCTTCTGACTATTTTTATATTTTCCTGCTTTAAAGTAAGTCATATAGAGTTAAGTCATAGTAATCATCATGAAGCAGCAAATCTGTCAAAATACTAACCAAAATGGCAAAAGTATCCAGTACTTCCCTTCAGAAGTGCTGCAAGGGGAGAGAGTCATGAAAATACAAAAAGACTGGGTGATCACATGTTACAGGTTAATTTACCAAGCAATCCAAATCAGGACAACTAGCATATTGTAGCTGTGTTGAAGATTCAGCTTTCCCTTTCTTTCCTTTTTTGTTTTTAATGTCCAGAATGTGTAAATTTGTCAAGTTAATTGCAGGTGCTAAGTGATATCCCAGATTCTCAGACAAATAATCCATTCATTGAGTTAACAAAAATAATTTACAGCATACTTGTACTGGAGTTCCCTATTATCCTTAACTGACTATGAGGACAATTGTCTTCAGGACAATATAATTTGGTAGTGTCCTCATTTTATAGATAATGAAACAACACTTGGTATGGAATAAATTAAATGTGGCCAACTACATCCAACCCTTGGCACTGAATCAGTATTTAAAGCCAAGTCTTTTGAGATCCAGCTTACTGTCCTCAGTCTGCCCCACCTTACAGTACCTCCATTGGTTTTACACCAGCAGAGACAGGTCAGACCCACAGCACTGTTCTCATTCTTTTGACTATTAAACTACTACACACCTCTCAAACTCTTCAGAGTTGACAATGGCCACCATCTAATTTCCAGACTTAACATATTTGAGAAGCAAGAGTAACAGAGGTGTTAGAAGAATGCAGGAACTAGATCACAAAGCAGTTAAGATGTGCAACAATCCTGCAGATGATATTCCTTAAGTTGCTGTCAGCATCCTAAGCTTCCCAAAATACTCATACAGCTTTAAAATGTTCTAATTAGGTGATTTAATAATGCTTTATATAACGTTCCATTTCTTAGAAAATGCTTTTTAATTTTTAATAAAAGAAGCTTATATAGTATTTTAGACATATTTTTCTCTTTTAGAGAGCAAGAAGAAAAAACAACAGTAAATCATCCAGTACCTGCAATAGCTAGATAAAAGAGCAACAATTAATCCTTGGTATTAAAATATTTTGCCTCTCAGAAAAAGCATAAGAACAACTTTGATAATCAAAATTAAGAAAGTTTATCACATGCCAAAACAAGTTCACCACAAAATATCCTCTGAATCCAATTATTCCTCATGTTGCATAACATTTCCCAGGGCCTGAACAAGGCTCCCTTCTTGGTGCAGCCTGAGCTTTTCTTTTCAGTGTACATAAATAAGTATTTTCCTAACCTCATTAGTTTAGTTTATGTTTCTATTTTTTTCACAACAGCTTCCTCAAATCACAACCTTTCAGAAACAAGAATGGGGATTCCTATGCAGCAGTCAAATGCTGACTGACTATGGATTTGCTCTTCTGAATTATTTCTCACAGATGCTTAAAAGCAGTCCCCCTGCTCCTGTGGCTCCACAGATGACAGGTGGGAACCTCCCCTGTACATTTTTCCTGAAGAGTTTTCAATCTTCTGGCTGATCCCACCTGTAATTTCTGGTTTACCGGATTTTCCAGATAGGTCTTATTTTTTTTCCTCCCAGCCCTCCCAGAACATGAGACCAAAAGAGCTTCAGGCATCAGTCCAAGATTTCCAGAGGCCCCACAGCCTGGCCAGCATGCCAACAATCTGTGCACGCACAGTAGGGACATCTGATGCACTCAGAATGTGTGGGACTCACTGCATAGGAAATATGGAACACATATGCACATATTTCCATCCTAAATCCTACATAATACACCCCAGATATTTCTCTCTCCTTTATTCCTGCATGAGGTCAAACGGAGTTGTTGGAACTCTGACAGATTCCAGCATTCATCAGAAATTCATTCCCTCTGATACACCGAATATTCTCCTGTGACATTTGCTTTCAAAGGCATTTTGATATCTGCTTATACCTCTCATGCATTTCCAGCTTCCATAACTGCGTGGTAGTCTGGAAATACAAGAGGTGACAGTGCATTACCCAGGCTTTGAGTTACAGTTTCTCTACACCTAAGTCTCATTTGGGCTGGTAAATGCACGGCCATTTCTGACATTTCTGCTGACCTGTAATTTAGACAAGTGCAAAAAGGTACCTAAGAAATGGAGATTTCTCAGGTTTCCAGATTTATTTTTTCACTATAAACAAGCCCACCCTTTTTTGGTTCAGGACAGTGTTTTAGCCTTGCTTAATGGGTGGCTGAATGATCACTTTAAAGAATTCTTTTGTCAACAAAATCCAAACTATCTAAAATACTGTAAGTCATCTGATGCCATTTATCAAACATGCTATTGCTTTAATTAAGGCAAGTGGTAAAGAGAAGTTAGATAACATGCTTGTTTGATAGCACTGATAACTATACAAGCTGCAGCTTGATCAAAACAAGTCATAATTATATTATTACCTTGATATGCTACAAGATGCCCCAGAATGAATCATATTGGAGACTGCCACATGCTTTCTTAAAAACCTATGATGAAAGAGTTCTTACTCTTTGCTTTACCTACTAAAACATTCTTTTCTAATCTGATGTTCCCAGAGTGAAAAAAAATCACTCTGATTAATGTCTCCTTTCAAGCTCAAAGTCAGCTTAACTTTTCCTTCATTTTACCAC
This sequence comes from Hylia prasina, assembly GCA_013397195.1. Lineage (NCBI taxonomy): Eukaryota > Metazoa > Chordata > Aves > Passeriformes > Sylviidae > Hylia > Hylia prasina. The sequence goes on from VYXD01014213.1 coordinate 783,602, forward strand.
AGTCATTTCCTTTAGTTTCCTTAAAATTAAACTGCAAAAGTCTTTGCCCATACATGAAAGGAGCACTGTACTTTGCCACTTCAACTTTATTTCTTAAGTATTTTGAGCATAAAGGCATTTTCTGTTGTGCTGGACTTTGTAGTTGTTCAGTAATTTTATTAAAGTTTCCATGATCACAAGCAATTTACATTTTTGCAGCTACTTGGTTTCACCTGAAGCTTGTTCAAGTGACTTTTATTTGCAGGTTTTAGGTCTTTGCTAAAGTATTAAGACCTGATGAACACAGAGGAACATATTTTATTTTTGAATTTTGATGCTGAAAATGCCGAAAACCTTCACAGGCTATAGTGAATTTAGTACAAATTCATATTATGGTAATGGAATAGAGGATGAACTTTGGCTTCTACAACACTGTTTTCCCAATTTGCATTCATATGGTAAGTTAGTTACTTGTAACTATGGTAGCAGATATTACATGTGAAACTTTTATTAACAAGTAGGGCTTACATTACAAACATTCACAATTCAGGAAATGAAGTATTACTCTCCATGAAACCATAACATGGGCTTTTTATTATCCTTTTAACGTGCTTCCCTATTCCCATCTGGCTTTCCTATGCAGAAAGCAAAAGCTATTTCTGTTTTTCAACAATAGTATTTTCCTGATTCCTGTATCTCTTTAAAACATGATGTTATATATATGATGAACAGCTATCTGTTCTGCAAGGAAATAAATTAAAAGTAGAATATTTAATTAGTATGAAGAGACAAATTAAATAAAGGAAAAATATCACTGAAAAATCACCACTAAAATAATGAAATGTGCTTATATATTGTTTTGTGTAATACATAGTGCTTTCTAAACAGATTGTGTTTACTCCAATTTTCCCTCAAAGTTAAACCCACAAATGTAACTAAGATCAGGTCCCGAAATCAAAGACTAAAATCCTGAACAAGTCAAAAGTCAAATTCTAATTTCAGTCTTTGATCTTGTATGAGAACTATTTACATGTAAACAAGCACACCTAAAGGCTTTATTACAACAATAAAACCAAATTGGACACTATCGTAGGACAGTGTCCAGGGCATTTTGAATACACTGCTAATAATTAAATTATATGTGAAACAAAGATAAGAAAGAGAGTATTTCATGTAGAATACTAAAAAATACTTTAAAATAAAGTAAAATCAAGACAAAGTCAGTAAAGACCTAAACAAACATCTGAATCACGTAGCAACTGTTGGACAATGTTAGGACATTGCAGAAGAGAATTCATGACAATGATTTCCTAGTAAATTCANTATGTAGAATACTAAAAAATACATTTAAAATAAAGTAGAATCAAGACAAAGTCAGTAAAAACCTAAACAAACATTTGAATCATGTAGAAACTGTTGGACAATGTTAGGACATTGCAGAAGAGAATTCATGACAATGATTTCCTAGTAAATTCAAACAAAAATATTTCTCACTATGACAAAACTGAATGAGAAAATTCTGCTTTTAGCTTTATCTTATATGTATTTACTAATCATCAAAGTTATGTATTATCCAAAAGACACAGGAAAATCGCTACAGAAAACAAGTAGCTATACTAAATAATCTTTTTTTCATAATTTGCTACCAACATAATTTGCTAATCAACTTTCTCCTACAAAATTGTTTCCAACTCAGGAGCAATTAAATGAGAATCTTATTTAATTTCTGAGCTATTACTAAAAGCAATACACTAGACTTCCTGAGAATTACGTAATAGTAAGAGATATTAAAATTGTGTTTCTTGCACAGAGATTTAAGAGAAAGTTTTAAGAGTTACATCCTTTGCCAAAAACATTAACATTTGAGTTAAACTCTCACTAGCATGCGTAACTCATTAAAATGGCCCTTTTTAAAGTGCACATAGTGCTAGAAGCAAAACACAAGTCTGGACTCAATAAACTGCATGAACATCATCACTACTGTCATTTTGTTACTCACTTCCTCTCTTTGCCTTAAAGCAGCACATAGATCAGCTCCATGTACCTTTTTTCTTTTCTCTTCGATCACATGCTCCTCTAATCCTTCACTCAGCCTGCAGATCTTAACTTGCAACTTTCCTTGTTTTCATTTCTGTATTTTTATTTTGCTGCCTAAACTGTTTTGAGTGCCCTCAGAACTCACACTGCATGCCAGGTACTACTATGTAACCCTTCACACCCCTCCTGGGTGACTCAATGGTGTGATACAAGAAATGAAAGCCTCAGAAATAATAAACTACTAGCAAAACCAGATCTCTCCAATGTACCATCATCCTCTGAAGTTTCATAGGAACTTTTTGCCTGTGTTTTAGTATAGACTAGAGATCCCTCAGGGCAAGAACCAAGTTATTTATGACATAATTAAACAAACAGCAGCACTACACTAATTCACCCTTCAAAGAGATACCCTGAGATAGTGGTACATATCACTCACCCAAATCTCCAAACAATATGCCATCTATCAAAACCAGGGAGCTGTCAGTTGAGGTAACTTCCCTGTACCACACACGCAGGTCACTCAGTAATCTGGTCCATTCACATCAGTGTTTTCCACTATGAACATAGAGCAATTTATGTATCTAATTTACTGATGCTTGAGGCAACCCTGTTGGTATTTTCTTTAAAACACTTCAGTAAACACAGACTTAGTAGTTAGCAGCCCAGTCTGCATAGCAGCAGATGTGATGCAGGCCCTAAGTGTCTGTTCCTGCCACCATGGGATTGTGCCAGAACTGTGCAGGGGACAGGGGCATTACAAGGCTCCATCCCCAGCTCCCACTGGAGCAGATCCCCTGGGATGCCTCTGTCTCAGTTGAGACAAAGCTCCAGAGGGAGAGTACTGCCATGCAGGAATCAGTCTGCAAGGTGACACTGGCCTCACACTGGTAGGAGCACTCTGGTTGAGGCACTGGGACACCAGCAAAAGGAGCTGTGGAAGGAGGTGAAGAGACCATAAGACACCATGGGGAACAAAGAGAACACAAACAGGGTCACTTTAGGAATGCTGAAAAGATTTCTGGTGGACTTGGGGGTAAACTGTATGTGTCACCCCTCAGATCTGCTGCTGAGAAAGAAGGAAGAACTTGTTAGGGATATGATGATCAATGGCAGCCTTGGCTGTAAAAACCATGAAAGAGTAGAGTAACAAAGGCAAGAAGCAGAGGTAACCAGCATGGTTAGAAGCTGGAGAATGTGCACCAGGAGAGGATACTGAAGGACATGAGCTTGTTCAGACTGAAGAACAATCTATGAGCAGCCACCCCAGTACCTACACAGAGGTGACCATGATGATGGAGCAGTGATGATGGTCCCTGTTTCCTTGCAGTTCAATATATAACCATGCAGCCAGGATACCTCCCATGCACCTCAGTGCTTTAATTAGCCCAACAGCTGGGCACCAAGGTTGATTGTCCTTCTGGAACTTACCAGGGCAGAAAGAGCCTGGCTACCAGCATTTCCTGAACAGGGAGCTTTGTAAGTCACCAGGAGCAAATGATTTGCTGATTATGCACAGCACAGGAATCCAGCCTTCTGCTTACCAAGCCACACATTTCATAGAAGCATCTGCACATGTAACACCCTACAAGAATGCCATAGCTATTTCCCTTCTGAAGATTTGCAATGTTACAAGATTTTTAAGCCAATATTAAGAAAACACAAAAACCAATTCAAAGGAAATTTCTGTTTTAAAACCAAAACAAGCTAGATATTTAAAATGTCTAGGTATTACTGAAAAATAAAAGCATGGTCCCCAAAGAGTTTTAATCTTGATTAATCTTTTATGGATGGAATCATCTGCTACTACTTCAGTGACAAAACCCCAAAACTAGCTGGTCAGCTGACCATCCCATCTATTATAAGGCCACTATCCTTACAGAACTTGCAGGCAAACATCTTTCGTACAGGACAACTCACCAATGGCCTTTGTGTAATGTCTGGCCCCAAGTAACAGCTCTGGAGCTCTGTACCAGAATGTCACCACAACTGGATCCAAGTCTGCCAATGGCTTCAAAGGTGAGTTAAACAATCTTGCAAAACCCATATCAGCTGGGGAATAGGAAGAAAAAATGAGGAGAGTGTTTAAATTTTAATACAAATAAATCAAAATTCAACAGTATTGTCAAAAACAATTACAGCAACAGCTCAAAAACATTAAAAATTACAAATTAAAGTTTCTAACAAAACAAAAACTACTTACAACAATAATATACCAAATGTTTCTAAGGCTAAATTCCACTTATTTCATTCCTAAGATTATGAAGGATAATATCTGACATGTTTTCATCATCGTATTGTAAAACTTTACATGACACAGATGCCTGTTTATTTTTTATGACTGTAACAGAAACTTGGTTAACTGAAGTCAACAATAGTAGGTCTCTAATGCACATTTTCTCCTTTGTTTTTATATATACTTACAAAACTGTGAGTCCTTGTGACTGTATTTACCCACAGTGCAAAACTGAAATGACTGCACTGTAGATTGTTTTGCACTATTTTTCAAGGCAGGCTTCCTCTATGATTTGGAGGAATGAGCTCCAGACTCAGTCAGAGTGCACTATTATGGAGGTGTATTTTAAAACTATGCATTCAATCTACAGAACTCAAAAATTCTCCTTACAATGAGCCTGGTCAGTAAGTAAGAAATGCTAGATGGCAAATCTCAAAACCTGGTGTACTGTCAAACCCACATATTTTAAACCCAACTCAAATCTGAAACTTTTCTTTTATGTCAACTTGAGTATTGCCACATGATTTATTTAAAAAAGGTAATATCCACATCACTAAAACTGAGAAGGTAATTAGATTTTGGATAAAGACTGTCACAGCTGCATGTGTTCCTCACCTTGACACCAAGTAACTTTTGCATAACAAACCTTTGGATCTCTACAAACTTGCAGTAATGTTATTTATATAAAAATAAAACAAACCCAATTTATAAGTGACAATGCTGACTTATGTTAACTAATCATAGTAGAAGTCAAAAGAACCCTGGCCATCGCCACTGTTGTATGTGCTTATTACTTTTTTGTTTCATACAGATGCTTTTATGTCTCTTCCAATACCCTTGGCAAGTTTAGAAATATAATATATATGGAATTTCTTAAGTCTGTAAACTCTGTATGTGAGATTTAAAATTTAACAAGAGGTTGTAGATACATACACTCAAAGAATACTGAAGATCTGTTTCTATTTTACATAGAAGATGCATTTTTTATTATAGTAATCTCTTAGCTGCACAATTAAATTTTCCCAAAAAGTTTACCTATTTTGACTCTTCCTCTTTCAGGACCTTCACCCATTACCAGAATGTTTGCTGGTTTCTGGAAAACAAAAGCAGAATTTTTAGCTGATCAGCCTTTGATGATTATTTTTGAGAATAATAAAATTACATACATTTATTTTATAATGAAAACATTTCTGGAAATATACATAGAAGTCTAAAATTACCATAACTTTACCTTGCTGTCATTTAGTTTTTATCTCTAGTTACGTTTTCACAGTTAGAAAATAGAAATACGCTTTGACATTTCACAGTAAGAAATGACATCTTTAAATAAATGTGCATTTCTATTGTTACTAGAATAATTATATTCACTGGAGGGTGTTTCTTCTAGAGGAAAGTTTTATATTAGGCTAACTTTTATGCTACACATCGATAATCTGGCAAGAATCACTTTTGCTGGTATAACTTCTTTAAAGTGATGCCAAATCTTGGTATGCAAATACATAGTTGACAGTCACTTTTGTTTTCATCCTATATAGCTACACTTTTAGAGCTGTGCTTGTTTTTGGTGTACAAATGTTAAAAATCACATGGGCAAAACCACTTTCTTTCCACAAAGTTGATATCATGCTATGAGAATTCTCTTGAAACAGGAGTATTCACTCACAGCTACATCCCAAAAACTTTTGACAGTGCAGACAGCAGCTTTACAAGCAGAATAAAACCTTTACAGGCATTTTTTACAATCTATTTGTTTGCAACCAGCTGTTTGTGAACACCACATAAAATCTGCACATGACATCACAGCAATTGTTCTGCAATTAGGATCTAGGTTCCCTCAGACATCAATAGTCATTCCTTGGAATCTTTTGCCCTATTGTGTTAACAGCTGTAAAAAAGTAAACAAGATTGAAAACATTAAGTTATTTGAATGAAGAGATGCATAACAAAGCTTCAAAGCAGAATATTTGGAATGTTCATCCAAACAATAATTATATTTAAATCCTTAATGCCTGCAGAGGGGTCAGCTCAAGCAGGATTTGTTCAAGAATCTGAAAGAGATGTCCAGAAAATCAATGTCAGAATTGCACTTAAATTCTCAGTTCCTTGCCACTACTTACCTGAAATGAGACACTCAAATTAGGGTTACTAATTTGGCTCAAAAGTACACATCTTTGGCTTTTTTGAAAAAGCAAACAAACAAACAAACAAAAAAGCACCCTACTTCACCTATTCTTTCTCCTTCCCCCTGGAAGCTGTCCTTCCCACCCCACACCCAGTGTTAACATTGTTTCTTCCCTGGCTCCCAACACTGCCTCTCTTTCCAGATGCCTCTTCTATTCTTCCCTTTTTAATCTGTATTTCTCAACACCATCACTGACTTTTAATTTCCCAACATATACTGAAGCCATTGAAGGGGCAATATGCACTTCCTTCTTGGAAGACACGAGCAATTTCAATTGACCTTGAGCAAACACTCACCAGCAAGCCTAGGAAAGACAAAGATAATGCTTGATCTTAGCTAATATTCAATGATAATAAAATCAATGCCTCAAGGTAACTGTCGAACTCTGGTTGTACATTTATATATTACCCTGAACTGAATATTCTGGAGAACAGAATAATCACTTTCTGCTTATTCAGTAACCAGGCAGCAAGAGATGCATGCAAGTTCACACTAAACCTCTGTTAGAAACCATATGGAGACAATTGTCCTAACCAAGAGAGCAAGACTCCAGTTTTCTTTATGAAAATCTTCTAAATTTTTGCTTAGCAACTTTGATTCAGAGTCAAGTATGATGACTTTGCTGGACTGATGTGCCAAAGCCAATTGTATGAGGTTCCACAAGGCAAAGTGTTGGGTCCTGCCCTTGGGTCACAACAATCCCATGCAGTGCTGCAGGCTGGGGAAAGGTGGCTGGAAAGCTGCAGCTGCAGGCATTGGAAGAGGCTGCCCAAGAAATTGGTAGAATCACCATCCATGGAAGTGTTAAAAAAAATGAAGATTTGGCACTTAAGGGCATGATTCAGTTCTGCGCATGGTGGTGTGAGTTTAATGGTTGGACTTGATCTTAGAGGGATTTTCCAATCTTTATGATTCTATGAATCAAAAATTCTTCAACAGACCTTTACATTCAGGATTGGATTTTAAGCACCATAAAAATGCATTATTTGTCAAGTGAAGCAAGCTGATAAAAATGTTGTTACTGCAGTGATTTATAGGTCAGGTTGTTTCTAAAAAAAAAAAAAAAATTAGGTTGTAAGAAACAAACATTATAACTTCGTAAGATTTACTCAGATAAAAATTAAAATGTAAGCACAAAGGATTTTCAAAACATCTCATAAAAGCATTGGCTAACTGACAATAGAATATTCTCCAAGCAGCAACTTCTTCACAGAAAAAAGCTCCCAACTATTTTATCTGCTGACATAATCCACAATATTCACAGAATATTTCAGGTTGGAAAGGACCTCTGGAGAGCAAGTGTCACAGCAGGGTTAATTACAGCAGACTGCTCAGGCCTGAGCCAAGTTGGGGTTTGAACTTCTCCACAGATGGAGACTTCACAGCCTCTCTCTGAAACTTCCAGTGTTTGACCACTCTCACAGTAAAAAAGGTTTATTAATATACTACATTTACACCTACTGCCTCCTGCTCTATCACTGGATAGCACTGCAAGGAGTTTGGCTCTGTTTATTCACACTTATCAGGCACATATACACATTGATAAGACCCCATGTGAGCCTTCTCTTCTTGAGATTGAACAGCCCCAGCACCCTCAGCCTCAGAAAGACTCCCCAAAGCCCTAGGAGACTTAGTGGTCCCATGAATACAGGAGATACACTAGGTTAGAGTCTATGAAAGCAAGAGGCTTGTCCATTTATGTATTTTTAAAGCCGGAATGTTTTGAAGAGATGTTGTTCTGATTAAAATTTAAATCTGTTCTAATATGTAATCCACTGAGGATTGGAACCCTGCTTAGGCAGCCAGCACAGAAACAAACTGATTTATAAACTTAGCAGATGTCATGTTCGTTAGCTCTTGTGAACCCCTCTGAGAGAATGAGGGGCAAGGGAAACAGGGAAGGAATAAAATGGGAAATAATTAAAACTTATTTCCAAAAGAGCAAGTGCTTCTCCTAAGGCACCACCACCAGAGTGGAGACAGGAGGGATTTCATGGATGGCAACCTGATGCCTGCAGAATCCCCACTGTGGCAGTAACATCATGGCACTTTCCTGCGAGATGAGAAGTCTTGGTTCCAACTTGTTCCTTAAGTAACAAGAAGCCTGCATCTCAACTTCTTATTTCTCACGAGTAAATTAACCACTTGATTATCTACTAATCAGCACTTTCTGAGTTCCTCTTGCTAATCAGAACAGTTCTGGCTAGGAAAGGCTTTCCAATGTATAAACGCTAAACCTGATGGGACCCATCTTCTTGAGATGCAATGTAAGATATCCAGTTCCTGTGCCCATCAATTTTTATTTAATAAAAATAAAAAGCTTCAGAGGAGTTTAAAATATACGTCAAATATTTTCTGGTTGTTTTATATAATAATGGCTTGAATATTGTAAAGCTCTCCCCAGAGTCTCCACAATGCACACACCATGGTGAAATACAATCCTCATAGAGCAGTAGTGCTTGGCTAAACAAGAGGCACCAAGGCAGAGCAGCAGAACTTCAAGTGCTCAGGTATGGAGGAAAGATTTTGCTTTACTTCAGAGGGAGCAATTTGGCATCAGAGATCCTCAGGAAACTATGTTATGAAGGTTTCTATCATGAGGTAAGAGAAAGGACTACTAAAGGAGAATTCAAACAACCTCTGCTTCTCGGAGAAGGCAGAACGTGGTGGTTCTACCTTAGTTCTTAGTAATCTCTGAAAATGTAGCATTTAAATATCAAAACATTTTACTCCAAGATAGTCACTTAGTCAACAACAAAATTACAGTCTAGTATACTATAGTTACTGGACAGCTGCAAAAATCAGATTAAAAAGCCCCACACTTCATGTATGTTCTGGCTATATATGAGTCATAAGCACCAGTCTAGTTCCTGACACAAATCCTGCTGCTAGCCATTTGATGAAGAAAACAGGGTTTTAGGTGGAAGGAGCTATCAAGAACCAAGCAACAGCTAAAAGACCAAAAGCTGCCACATGGAGTAAACTGTCTCTATCCAAGAGGACAGAATTTCAATGAAGTTTGAGAAGCCCAGCTTTAAAACCATTAACTAGCTCCTCTAAAGTAAAGGGTATACTCCAACCCAACAAGGAGGATACTTTTCAACCAGTTACATCCTAATTAATACTTTATTTTCCTCATACTCTCCCCCCCTTACTGAGAACACAAACACCAGCTGGGAAGTGAAATGATGCTGCTGCATCTCCCCCATCTAGTTGCTATAGGAACAACAGAAACCGTAAGAATTAGGAGCCTCACATTTAATATAAGCTATAAAAATGAACAGGCAAATCCCTGCTGAGAAATTCAGTTGAGATTTGACTGTCTAAAAAACATTTGCAAAAAAAGGCAAGGTCAACAGCAACAAACAACTGAAGCAAAAATCTGAAAAATTTGCAAAAAGGGATGAAGATGATGATTCTTTACAAGTGTTTACAACGGGTTCTTTACAAGTAATAAGCATGGATAATAACATTTACTTTTCTACACTGGTGGGGGAGAAGGAATAAAGCAATTTAAAATATCTTGATGGGAGAGAAATTAAAATGTTGGACTAACAAGTGTGTTTTCACAAATACAAGAAGTGTCACGACTGGGTCTCATACAGACATCCATCTGAATATACACTTCTAATTTTAATATTTAAACAGTAAAACAGAAGAAAGTTTGAAAGAAAAGAAACCATCTATGGTATTAAAAGAGTATAACAGTTCAAAACAGGAACAACAACCTAACAATAGATGGCAATACTTCAGTTTTAATGGTTGTTATCTCCTTAAGTACAGCAGTGACACAATTCATAAGAGATTTGGGGCAGAATACAGTCCTGTGAGAAAATGTCCATAGGGATATACCACTTTCCATACACCATTCTTTATTGTTTATATCCAAACAAATGTGTTTCCCTTTTGGAATGTGTCACTGGACAAAGAATAATCTCAAATTAGGAGGCTTCTATTGTAAAAGAGATTGCAAGCCTTGCAGATAAAAGCTCTCCCCACAGTTACTGACACTGCCTTGTGATGAGGTCTTTTCAAGTCTCCATTATTTTAAAAAACAATTGTAAACAGCACAGTGTTGATACATAGAGATACTTTCATTTCACAAGCAAAAGGAGAGCAATAGTGTTTTTGTCTCGGCTTTTAGCATGCTGCTTCCCAAATGACAAAGGTCCTGAGTGAGATGGGAGTGTTCCACTCTGCAGGCACTACTCTAAAGACCACTGAGCCTCTCAGTTCAACATTAAGAGGGAGATGCTGATTTTTCACTGAAATTTGCCAACACAGCTTTTGTTCTTCTCATCTGTAAGGAAATGTAGGCACTTCCCTGCCTTAAACCAACACTGCTCAAACCCAGACTTTGTGCTCAGATCAATAAACTGGCACTAACACTGTTACTAATAATTAAGCTAATTCAATTTAATTTTAAAAATTAAAGGTCCTTAAAAGATTTTATTATGCACTGCAAACCTCCAAATCATTACCACTTCCATTTTAAATATTTCCATATATTAAAATGCATGTAGGAAAATTGTTATCCCCAGTTCTCTTTTTTTAGAAAACTGTATGGTCAACATGTTCCTGACACTGAAGCACTAGACATAAGTACACCATATAGAATAAAATATTTCACATATGCTTCTCTTAAGCCTTACACACTGCAAACTCACATGAGAGTCACTACTCTGATTACAAAGCATAATTTTCAGCTTGATTTTTATCAGTTGTCATCCACAATGTTACAAAAACCCAACCATATTTCATTAATTTTTCGGCCTAGATTTGTAATCCATACAATTTTCTTCTGCCATTTCTCTATTCGGTTGAAATGGTTGACCTTGCAAAGTAATATCATTAATAAATTCCACCAAGATATTTATCATTTCATTTGAATCAATTATGTAATAATAGAAATATGATCAAAAGGCCAAACATAAAGCTGATTACTACAGCACACGATCTAAAGAGTCAGCAAAATCACAAGGCATACAAAATGCTTTGAAATGATAGATCTGAACTCAAAATTTATTTAAATCTGAAAAGGAGGGAAAATAAGAGGTAAACACATTAAGTAAATAAAAGACTACACAGGAAACAAAGAGTACCATTGAATGCTTTTATCCCATCAAGCAGAGTGCTTGTGCCTCTGGGATAACAGATTTTAAAAGGAAAAAGAAGTTATTGCACAGAAGTAATTGAGGTCAGAGTAGAGAACAGCGGGAATATATGAGAGAAACTCTGCAGACACCAATGCCAGTGAAGAAGGAGAGGCAGGAGGTGCTCCAGTCTCTGGAGCCAGAATTCCCCTGCAGCCTGTGGTGTGGACCATGGTGACACAGGATGTCCCCCCCAGGCCCATGGTGATCCACAGTGGAGCAGAGATCCACCTGGACCTGTGGAGAAGCCCATGCTGGGGCAGGTGGATGCCCAAAAGACAGCTGTGACACAGGACTTGTGATCCCATGGGGGCCCCATGCTGGGGCAGCTTATTCCTGAAGCGCTGCACTTGATGGAAAGAAAAAAATAACCCCTGCTGGAGCAATCCGTGAAGAACTGAAACCCATGGGAGAGACTCCTCTAAGAAGCTCATGGAGGAGTGTCGCCCATGGGAGGGACGCGGCCCTGGAGCAGGGGAAGGACTCCCCTCTGTGAGGAGGAAGCAGTGGCAGAACCAACATGGGATAAACTCGCTGCTAATCCCATTCCCTACCTCCCTGTGCCACTAAGTGTGGGGAGGAGGTAGAGAATAGGGAATAAAATTAATCCCAGGCAGGAGGGAGACATGGGGGGGAATGTAGTTTTAGGATTTTACTTCTCATAATCCAGCTGATTTTGATTGGGAATTAATTCAACTAATTTCCTTAAGTCAGGTTTGCCTGTGATGGCAAACTGGTGAGTGATATCTCCCTGTCCTTCTCTCACCCCTTTAGCCTTTTTTTTTTCTATTTTCTCTCCCCTGTCCACTTGAGGGGGCTTTGGTGGGCACCAGGCATCCAGCCCAGGTCAAACCGCCATAAAATGGTACACAAAATTTTACCACCAGACTGTGTCTTTAAAATGTTCCCAAAACTCATTTTATTACCATTAGAGGAATATTTGTGACAACAGAAACATTTAAAAAATGTACAGTAACATTTTATCTCCATTCTTGGTCCTTATATAATAATTTAAAGATTAAATGTGTACAGAACTGATAAAGAAATGGAAGCATGTGACACTGAGTGAAAAAAAAGGTTCTTGCAGGATTCTGAGATATGGAAACTGCATATTCAGTCACAAACCATGCTGTCAGATTATGGTAGTGACTTATGTATTTCATAGCAGCTGAACTGATATGGTCGAAATAGCCATTTAACTCCAGCAATGATGAATTCTAATAGAAACTATATTTGCAGGAGTTACCTGAGACTGATGGTAAAACATATTACTAACTAAGAGTACGAACAAACCGTAGAGAAGATACCTGAAATATTTTTTTGGAATGCCTTAGGTAAAGATTTTGGTTAAACACATTCCTTGCTTGTACTCATTATGTGTTGAAAGGGGAAATGTGCTGTTTTCATACAGAACCTAGTTAGCAAAGAAATCTTTTCATGTTTATATACTCTTACAAAACTTGGAACAAAAAGCACAGGTAAAGGAAAGCAGAAAAAAAAAACCTTTGGCCACAGTGCAACCACAGATTTGTATATATTTTAAAAAAAGCCCATGAATTAAGCTTAAGGTGATCCAGCCTTCAACAAAAGCAAAGATGTCACTCCACAAGCTTCATTACAGACTGATTTAAACAGCCCAAGAATCTGGATACTCAGCTGGAGGCTCAGGCAAAATCTTACAATGCTTTGAGCTGGATAGGACCTCTGGAGGTCATCTGGACATCTTGCAGCTCAAAACAGAGCCAAACCTGAAGCTGCATCAGACTGCTCAATATCATGACCAAGGGAGCTGCAACTCTCCAGCACTAGAGGTTACCAAGCCCTTCTGGTGGACAACACCTGCCACTGTCTGACAAAAAATTTGTTTCCAATTACCTAATCAAAATGTCTCTTGTCAAAACATGGATCAGTCCCCCCTCCTCCTTCTGCATTCCCCTTAAGAAGGCTTCACCTTTTCTACAACCCCCACAGCTCAAGTCCCCTCAAACCACTCATGCTGCAGAGTTGCAGTGGCAGCACAGCTGATGCTCACAGAGCCATCTGTCACCCTGCTGTGACCAACCCTATTGCACCTTTGGCTGAACAGCTCCAGAGCCACACGTTTAACACCAGAAAAATGTATCCGAGACAACAGCATCAGCCTGCAAGTCCAGTCTCTAGAACACACTCACTACAAAGGTATTTTACCAAAGGGAAAGACAGACTTTTCCACTCTCACCTTCATTTTAACCATATCACACATAATCACACAGAGACCTACATTCTAATTAAGTTGCTATTCCTTCAGTTACTCTCATATATAACCACCATTAACACAATTAAATCAGTGGTCAGGTAGAATATTTGTGTCTCTGACTTGATTTTTCATAGGTCAGATGTTCTCGAGATGTAATTAAGCATTAATTGCTTAAATTCACTCCCCTCACTTCTATCTAGGCCTTCCCCAGAAATGGCCAAAACGTCCACGTTCTTTGTAAGAATACTCTGCTTCAAAATCCATTTGGAACTATGGTTTCTTAGGCAATTTCTGGAAAAAATATTTAATTTATAAACTCAAGGTGCTTTGATCATTCTCGAAACAGGAAAAGACTATTCATCAATTCTATTCCCTGGTTAACCAATGGATAATATGGTTGCACTTATGTCATTGGAAAATTGACTGTAAACACTAGGGGAATATGAAATAAGAGTAATCACAAGAAGAGAATATAATTCTGGGCTGCATAGAAGTTCAGAAATGAAAGAGTCTTCCTTTCACACACCATTTCAGGTTTCTGATGGCTGACACTACTTAAACTAGTGCAAGACAAAAATGAAGACTCCAGACAATTTTGGATGCTGGGCATTGCTTTGATTAAAGCAATCTTCACAATATGCCAGTGCACCAATAGTTTCAACCCCAACCAATGGCAATGCAATTTAAGTGAAAAAGGATGAAAAAAGTCACATTAGGAGAATGCCAAAACATTTGACACAAATTAAATTTTATGTTGCTATGCAACATTATCCAAAGCATTCTGCTGTTACTAGTGCTGCAATAGCATACTTGAACTTAAAATGTTACATGCAATCTTGAGAAGGACAAAGAAGGGGGAAGTCAGAAACAAAGAGAAAAATATGGTCATAAATTTTCAATGAAAAATAAAAGGTCATAAAGCAAATATTCAAATAATATGCTGAATTCACATTGTCCCTGGGATTTTCAACACATTGCAGTACACACACCAGCAAAATTCCCATTAAGCTACCCAGCAACATCTAGGTCCTTGTCTTTACAGCTTGCCTGGGCTCTTTGGGAGCACCAAGCATAGCACAGGACAAGACAGATTGTCTAGCCTCTGCTACCCCATTTCTGAACAGTGAGATGTACAGGCCCACCACACCTGGGAACAGAAGACTCACTTCGGGAATACTTTGCAAGAATGTTCTGCTTTTAATGCATTACCAAAAAAACCCAAAACAAAACAAAACCTACCAAGAACAGAGGGAATAAATTTTGTTCTATAAAAGCACAGTCAAACTCCTCCTCTGCTGGGCCTTTAAAATACATCCTAAATGCCCCAAGTTACTGTGGTCAAGCCACATCTTTGCATCTCTGCCATCAAGTTCTCGTTATACATTCTTCACATGTAATCCTTACTCAGAATAATAACCCAAGGGCAAATAAACTGAGAAGATATGTGCACACGTGAAACATTACAAACACTACTATTTTCTTCACCTTTTTAAAGGCAAAAGCCAGGAGACAGTAAGTCTGACAGAACACTAACATAAGAAAGCCTATGCCTGTGCTACAGTTTGGACTAGAATTTAAGAAAAGGGAAATGACATGATGCAATTCTCATCTTGAGTTCTTTGCATTACTTTATTTCTGTTACAGCAGCATGAAAATTAGATACCATAACTGGTAATTCTTTCAGTTGCAGCACTAAATTCCACCAGGGCCAAAACCTGGTATTTGTTTTATACAATATTCTGACAACTTCTCTGGATTTAGTAGGGTTCTTAAGACAGGAGGATGAAGCCTCTACCCAACCAAACAATAAATGACTGAAAGTGAGACTGGTGACACCATCATAAAATATTTTCTTAATTGCCTTTCACAAAGTATCTTTGGCAGTAAAACTCCAATACCTCCATTCCCCCAAGAGTCTGGTAGAGTAAAATAATTAACAAAGCTTTTCTGACTGCAATAAATAATATAGTACCAAATGAATAGATATAAATGTAACCCATTTTCATTACAAACAAGCTTCTGCTTGGATAGCTTGGATTGACTGAATTAGGTTGAAATATTAAAAGCCCTTTAATGGAAATTTCAAAGGAGGAAAAGAATAGTGTAGCATGATTACCTGAAGTGGTTACTTCCATGCTGAGTGGGTCTTAACGAGTCCCTTTTTGTCTGCATATGGACATGGGAATATAGCTGAAGGGTCTCAGAACTATGGAATACATTTGTTTTGTTATTGGAGTATAAACTTGGCAAGATTTAGAAAAGCAATAAAAACATTAAATTTTACAGGACTTTAACAATCAAATGTTTATGTCTAATAATATTTAATATATTTTATTAGCTCTTGTCAGTATTACATATGTAATTTTGTAGCATCAAGCTACATTTTCTATTCATTTTCACATATGCTGTTTTTCTATGCTCGTTATCTCAAGGATAAAAAAGTGAAATCCCATCTCTTCTCCCCTCCTTCCTTTATGTTGAGTCTAAAGACTAAAACTAAGCCTTATTTACATGAGCAATTCAAATGCCTGTTATACTATGGCATTAACCTTCTTCTCTGTGTGGAAACAATCTGTATCAGTGATTTATAATGTAACCCAAATCCTTAGATATAGTCTTTCTTGGAGCATCTTCTTAAAGCAAGCTCCCAAGTTCCCTTATTTGCAGGCCTTTTTCCTCATGGTTTGTCCAGCAGATCAGTTTTCAGGTTTCAAGGAGAAATTTTATCACCCTAATACAAGCCTTATGCCTACAAAAATACTAACTGGGATTTAACAGTCCTCTGAACCTTAAGGTCTCAAACTCACCATCCAGTTACCACATTTAGACAATTTAATCCTGTAACACTTGAGGCAGCACAAGCCCAGTGCAGTGGGAAAAAAGCAACTACAGCGCTCAAAGCAGACAGACAAAGTACCACTGTTCAGCTGACACATGCATTACAAACAAATCTAAAGAAAACATAACCTTTGAAACCTAACAGAAACTTTTTTCCTAGTTTATCACCATCACCCTGTTCACCTCAGGACTCAGATAAATCTCTCTTTATCTCTCAGTCAGTTCTCTTCTCAGTTTCCTGGCTTCCAGGAGATCCTCAGGCTCATGAAGACTCTGATTTTTAAGACAAGCATCAATGGCCAGCTTCTTCAGCAAAAGTTGTATTTCAGACCCAGTCCTGTAACATCAAGTTAGAGAAGTCTTTGTGCTCCTAGTTTTGTCTTGGAGGTTTTCCAAGGGTGTCTCCACCTGAACAAGCAGCTATGAAGTTTCAAGTAACCGGTAAATGCAGCCAGCCAGGCATGCTACAACTATATGTACATGATACTCATTTCCACTGTTATTCAGAAGAGCACTTGTTTCGCAACATTAACCAGATTATAGGAGAGCAGAATCTCCATACCATCTCAAGAGCTGTCCTGCCTCTGCAGCCCACATCTCCTTTACTGCACTCCTTAAAGCAGAGTGACTCCCTGGGTAGCTGCAGTGCTCACCCCTGAGCCAACAACCTGCTTGTGTGCTCAAGGTAGTCTGTCATGGCTGGGGCTGCAAGAATTCCCTTGGGTAAAAAGGCACTGATGAGATTGTATGAGGCAGTGAACCTCACAGAATTCACAGCAAAATATTTCTGGATATACTGCTATAGCAGTATTCAGTATTAGACTTCAATATTACAAAGTTAGCAAAGTAGCAACAAGATAGGATGATTCTCTGAAATCTTTTTAGGCTCTTTTCTTCTAGAAGAAAAAGTCAGAAAGAGGTAACAAAGGCTATGTTTGCAGATAGATTCATAAGTTATAGCATTTCTACTTGTTTTCTGAAGCCTGAGAGACATTCATTACCTGCCATTACTTCCACATACAGATGAGATTAAGAGATACTAAGCAGCACATCTGCTTGTGTTTACATTCATGATGTCTTGGTAATGTTTCTCAATACAAACGCACTCTGTAAAATTCAGAATAATACTGCATTCCTTTTTTTATCATTTTATCAGTAAATGCTAGGGAAAGGAGCTTAATGTTCAGCTGGGATTCAAATTTTTATGGTGCTCCTTTTGTAGTATAATCTCCAATCATTATAAATCCAGTGTAATAATAAAGGCCTAGATGGTCTAGATGTGCCTGAAGAATTGAAGACCTAACCCTTAAATCAGCACTAATTCAGAATTATCAGCATCTCAAAACAATTTGAAAGCATCTCATCACAACAATTATTCACATAAATTAAAGGTCATATGTGTTTAAGAAGGTTTTCCACTGATTAAAATAATTTTCTAACAGGCCAGGCAGGAACAAGCACGAACCCTTTCAATACAGAATGTACTTTCCAAAATTACCATAAACAACTGAAAGGCATAGATCTGGAATACTGCTATTCCAAACATGAGTGAACACTGCCTACACAACAACCCAATTCAAGTATTTTATTGTTTGTTTATGTAGCCTTTCTTGCACAAAGGGCACAATATCTAAGGTACTGAAAAAAACAGCTCCTGCTTTGGAAAGCTCAAGTCTGGGAAAGGCCAGTACAGCAACAAAACACAGGAGCAAACAGAGAGAGAAGAGCACGTTGTGTAAGGAGGACACAGCAACTGCACCAACACAGCTCAGGGCTTTCCTTCCAGGGAGGGAGAGAGAGAACTTGGAGAACCGTAACCAGAGAGATTCTTTCAAGCAAAGACTGACACATAAAACATTGAAATTGGGAGGAGCAAGGGACAGAGACCAAGGAAGGCTTCTTCCAGCCACAGGCATAGCTGGTGAAGGCTGTGAAAGGTGTATAAGCAATAGGGGAAAAAAAAGGCTCTGAATACAGAGAAAACCTGAAATTGGTTGAAGAAAAGGAACACCATTTAAAGTCAAAATTTAATACGCCAATTAAAAAATTATGGAGACCACAAATTATCTTTTAAGACTCTTGAGCACTTATCCCAGTTACTTAGCTACCATGTGTATAGTCCAAGATGGCTAAGTTATTTTCTTGCCTTGGAAAAGAAAAATATATTCCTTTCTCAGATACCACATTATTTACATATCTTGATAAATATTTATATTTTAAAAACTGTTATTGAAAATCAGTTTCACTTTAAAGAATGACATTTGTAATTTGTGTTTTAGTATCAACAGTCACAGCCTAAGACAAGCTGGAAGAAAAGGCTTTAATTAGTTATGTACCCTGCTACCTTGGGCACAAGTACTTTGCTAACTGTTAAATCCACTTTCCAAGTTTTCATGCAGAAAAACATCACTTACTTATTTAGAAGAGTCTTTCCACAGAATACTAGCTGCCATTAATTTCAAACCAGCACCTCCAAAATTTCAAAATAAAGATTCTGCAGATGCTGAGGCAAAGTATGCTGGACACGAGCAAGGAAGGTTCCTAACTCCACAACACCATCAGTTCAGAGCTGATAACACTGCTCCCTCCTTTCAGTCTAAGAATCTCTTACTAGCCATGAGATCGTGATTGTTGGCCAAAAAATTCACAGGAGTTTAGACAATCTGTTGTTGAACCTAAAAACTCTGGCCACAAACAGCTCACACTGCACTTCCATGCTAGTGGGCAGTGCCAGGACCCCTCATATATTTGCTTGAATAATCAAAAGCAGTAGGTTTTCAATGGCATTCTTCTCCACAGCACAAATGAGTGAGATCTCACTTCAAAATTGTTCATAAACACATCCTTTAAACAGTTATATTACATTCTTAGTATTTGCTATGGGCCTTTTCACGTGCAGAGTAACATGTTTGGAGTAGCCTTAGATACTTATGCAGCTGGATGAACAAATTAGGCTAAATGAAAGCAGGAGTTGTCAGCACCTCCATCAACATGCAGGTAACTGCCATGGGCACACTCTTATCATGTGGTATCTTGCAGAAAGCACTAAGCAACCTGCTCTTTTTCATGAAGGCACGAACATCTCTTACATTTACCACATGACACCACTGGTAAAAGTGCGCTCACAGGCAAGTAGAGCAGATGAAGGGCTTCGAGTTCATATTCCCCATCTCAGCCACAATAACATCTCCTTCAAGAAGATGCTTATACTCTGACTTGCAAGTCTCAGAGCAAGAGGTTCCTCATGTTAAGAGACTACACTGATGACTGAAATGAAAACTGAGGTGCAGCAGATCAGCGATGAAATCTCTTTAGATTAATAATGAGTTTACCCACCTGACCCAATATCTTTACTGTGTTTACGACGTCAACACAAGATTGAGGTGATGACACTCTGTCAGATGCATGAGTATTCCATTTAGGCTTCCATAATACATATGGAAGATTTTCAGCCCTTAAATTTAAAGTAATCTAGGTAGATAGAGTGTTTGTATTGAACATAATTGATACAGTGACTTGAAGTGTTAATGGAAATTACTACAGTTTATTAAAAGCTGCACTGTATCTAAAGTAAAATGCTAATCTTCTGTCCAAAAAAATCTTGATTTATGACTGTAAACAGAAGAAAAAAACACGTTTGAGGAAGCAATGACAGCAACTAGGCCAGAATAAGTTACACAAGAAGCAAGCTGTATCTTTATTTCCTTTCTTCAGAAGTGTACAAGCGCTTTTTTGGGGGAAAGTACATTAAGTATATTTATGTAGTGTAACATCCTGCTACAACACAGCATTTCAGATTCTTAAAATTTGTTTCTGTAGGATATTGCCAGAATCTTCATTTTCTATTTTACTACCTAATAAAAATGCATCAGAAGACAATTATGTTAAGACATGCTTTCATGAACAAATACATCAGGTATTAGTATTACTTGTCCTCATTAATGCAAACCAAAAAGCATTTCTTGGCAGGATATTAACAGGTAATGCTTAAATATTTTAGATAAGCAAGCTTAAGACAAGATGTGAGAGTCTGTTAACTACTTTTGAAGATGAGGCTCTTTCCAAATGACACATACAGCACAAAACAAAGAAATCATTCAGTCACCTCAGAAAAATTTAACCTAACACATTAACATTTAAATAAAGCCTTGTTAATGTCTCTGGAGTTATTTGCAGCAGTTTTGCAATAGTTTTATAGTGAGCATCAAGATCCCTCTTACACATTGAAGTTGCTGTATCTAATATGGTGTGGAATGGCTGATTAGTTATTGACTTGGAATGCCTGCAGACAGTTTACAGCCAACTACTGAAAGTTCTCTCAATCAGTGGTCAAACAAGGCTGATTCTAGACTGAAGTCTGTGGTTGAAGATTTTCAACTTTCATGCAAGCTAGTTAATTATGATAAGGGATCAGCCTGACACCTCCAAAAACCCTGTAGTCATTAATCCATATACTTCTGATAATACAAATAACACAAACACTTTTGGAAAGTTCGATTTCTTTTAAATTTAAAGTGTACTGACAAAAACGTTATTTACTGTTTAAAAAAAAAAAGTCTGCCAAACCCAAAATAGATAAACCCCTTTTTATTTTGTAAACTATTTTCCCAATGATCCCCAAATGCTTTAGAAGAATTACATAAAAACTAGGACATATCAGAACTATAGATTGTAGCATTTTAAACATACATGACCATATTCACATATAAAGCGAATAATTGAAGCTAAGAGCTAGAAGAGGTAGGGAAAGAAGATTTAGTACATATATTTTTGAGTGGGGAAACCCAGAAAAGCTTTATCTGGGAAAAGAAAAGCCTTAGAAAAATCAGTCTCAACATCTTTTCCAAGGCAGAACCACCACAGCAAGGAGTGTTTACTGAATTCAGAATCTAGAGACTAAGTTTTAATGAGTCCGTTAAGTTTTTGTATGAGCATGCTACTTTTAATGAGAACCTAAAACAAAGGAGAGTCACTCCACCTGGAATGTGTGAGCTTTTCCTACCTGGGGTCAAGTTATGAAACACAACATTCTACCCAGACCAGCCACAGAACTCAAAGTTACGAAGGCCAAAGGGAGGAGCGATAACTAAGATTGTGAAGATGAGAGAGAGGAGTATTTCAGGAAAGTCAAAGCTGAGTCAAGGTTATATGAGTAATGTTAGAGAAGTGGCAAAAGCCAGATCAACAGATATGGAACGTGGGCAGAGGAGAAGGAAGTTGGAAGCAAATGAAAGATTTGTGTTAAGAAAAAACCGCAGAATAGTTGTGAGGAATGTTCTACGTGCCGAAAACAAAATCTGAAGTAGTTCAGAAATATTTTTCCATTCAACAATTATGCTCTTTAAAAAATGAAAAACAACCTGCATAGACATGTAAAAGCTGTGAGATACTGCCAATTCCTCAGAAACAATTTCTGATTCACGTCAAAAACATGAGCACATTAAAGAGTGGCAGGTCAAGCTGCCCTAATTTTCTTTTCTTTTTTTTTTTTTAATTAAACAACTCAAACACATACCACATTTTTAAAGTAAGACACAACTGTCCTCGCTGCAGCAAATTTGCCTCAGCTTACTTGATAAAATATCTATGTTTTTAGTGCTCAAGCCTTAGGATTTACCTCACTGTTGATGTTGCCATTAAGTCTTTAGACATTCTCACAAAAAACAAGTGTTTAAAATGCAAACAAACTTCCTATGGAAATTTTTATTTTCTTTTTTCAAACTGCATAAACAGGCTAGACACTCAAGTCCTGTTACTGAAAGCAAGATTATGACTTTTGATAAGTTTACCGTGTAAAAAAAAAGCCTTTGAGAAAATCCCTGCCTTTCAGAACACAGCAGCAGAGCACTTTATACTTCCTGTTACTCTGTCCCGTGTTTTGTATAGCCTATGCTCATCAGCTGAAATTCTCCTCTATAGTTGCAACATCAATTTTGAGAATAGTCATGAACTTAGGACCAGGATTAAACCCTAGGGAAGCATTACTGGAGGCAATAATAGTTTTGATAAAGATTTAATGGCTACAATGTTCCTACTATTAAAAATCCCAAAGCTATCAACACATTTAACAACTTGAAATCTAATGCTAATAAGATGAAAAGAGACACTCACACCTTCAGTTCTGAACAAATTTTTTTGTAAGACTGAAGTGCTTCTTGCTGTAGCCTAAACAAGACATACACAGTGGGAGGACTGTACCCAAAAGGCTGCTTTGTTCTACAAGCTCAGCATACGGGTACCAGTGAGAAAAACCCAATATCATACTGTCATTATTATACTGATATTTTAGTCATTTCATTTTAATGAAATCACTCTCTGAAACAATGTAAAGCACTTGGAAATTAATGAAATAGCTGTCCCTATAATTCTTAATTATTAACATAATTCTCAGATTATGTTAAAATATACCAAACATACCCTGTTCTAGTCTTTCATGAAAACTTTAAATTGCTATTTCTGGGCTCAATTCAACCCTTGCCTCATTCTGTGATAAAAGGACTTAAAAGCACTGTTCTAGAATAGAATAGGCTTTGGTTTTTTTATAGAGTCTTTCACATTCCCAGTATCCCAAAGGGCTTTACAAAGCACTGATGTAGAGACTGGGAGTACAGTAAGCGTAGGCAAACACAGCATGATAGTAAGCAGGACAATTTTATCTCCTATTAAGGAGAGACATATCAAAGGACTTTGCATTTTCTGCAGAATAAAACATGCAGGTGAGCAGATACTACAGAACACCTAATGCAGAGTAAATCCACACCCTAGACTACCTTGCTCTAACTTGTTCATGTAGTCATACCCGCTGCATTAGTTTAAGGTTTTCAACTAAATTAAAATTACCAAAATATTAAAAAAGGGTTCCACCTCATTTGCACCAAGAACAGCTGTATAGTGTAAAATGTTGCTGCCTCTAACAGTCCACGCTGTCTCGGCTGGAAATAACCACCCAGGCAGCAGATGGCTGCAGTGGATGGGCTCCTCTGCTGTAGCACTCCAGTCCACTTTTAGCACCTCAAAGGCAGCACTGGGACCACGGGGTGGGTCAGTCCCAGTGGAGAAGCACCCTGACATCACTGAGGGTGTGGTACCCAGCATCGCCCCCAGTGCCACAGAGGGTTGGGCAAGGACACCTCTGCCTCACATTGACACAGCTGGACTGAGCACAGACCACGTTCAGAACAGCCACACAGGTACCTTTCAGACCACTCAGAAGAGCCACAGAAACAGTTTCACGCAGTTTAGTTAAGCTATTTCAAGCCCTTATGCAGACTTTCTTGAGTGTCCCCATGTATACCACCTCTGAGAGTGAGATTAGCATCTAGTATTTTTCCAATGATGCAAAAAGAACTCCTGAAGTGAGCAGAACTGTGGGGAAGAGCACTTAAGCAAGCTACAAGTTATAAAGGAATAGGAATACATATCCCTATAGAAAGGGGGAAAAATAAGAATCAAAACTTCACATTGCAGAAGGAAAAAAAAATCTTGAAATGAGGTAAACAAGGGAACAGCTTGATCTAACATTTTTTCGAACTTATTAAACCACTTGCAATATATACTCAGGCACTCTTATGGTATGTAGAAAAGAGTACTTTTAGGTACCCTAAAAGGTTAACTGCTACTGCAAGCTCTTCTCATCACACAGAAACAAGCTTCAAGTAAATCCTGTATCCTTGAAAAGCAACCAGCAGCCAGCCAGCAACAGCATAGACACTTGCTGACAGCAAAATTACTAAGAAGCTACTGAAAATGTATTATATCATCCAGCTGTAACCAAAATTTCAAGCACACACCTTACACAAAACCTAAATAGGTCTGCAATTCCATTTGGTTTAGCTATCAAGAATTCAAATTAATTTTTACTTGATAAACAGTTTTAGGACTGAGACTGGGATTCACACTCAATGTCAAGAAACAAACTAAACTCTAAACATCTTATTTAAGAAATTGTATCAGCTGAGCTGGCAAATAGCTGATCATACTCACAGTTAAACAGCCACAAAAACAGTTTTCATCATATTAGAAGTCAGTATCAGTTCATTAAAATGTAACCTACTGGAGTCTGCATTTATTTCATAATTCTAACATTCATTATCCACAACTCTTACATCAAAAGTAACTACATGAAAGGCAAATCAAAGTAAAAATGTACAAGTGCATTTCATGGATTAGAGAGGAATGCAGAACAGAAGATACACTTCTGAAAAACCTTCTCTTTGGCAACAACTACAGTGTAAGACAAAATGGCTTGAGCAGCTGAAATCTCCCATTCCAAGAGGATTTTCAGGAATGCAAAGTATTGGGTATGGGATTTTATTTTTTAGGAGTTACATTTGAGAACACCAGCTACACAGAACATTACCATGCTAAATTTCAGGATTTGGGCTCAATATTTAAACTAGCAAAACAAGCAAACATAAAATCCTAGTACAACCTGACTTCATTTTTATGACGGTTTTTCTCAGCTAGGTAAAATACTTCAACTAAAAAACCCCCAAAACATCCTCAACACACCAGAATTGGTTAAGTAGAAATAAACTAATAGAAAAATAACCTCAACCTATATTCAAAGGTTATTATACCAGTAGGAGCTGAAACATCACAGATGGAGGGCTAACTTGGGGGTGAGAGGAAGGGGTTGCAGGAAAATGTAAATAATTCCAACATAAAGAACATTTTTCAGATATCACCAGCTAACTTAAACAGAATAAAAGGATTTCCACCCAGTAGTTTTCAACTACTTTACATAGTAGCACAGAAAGGTTACTGAATTGCTTGGAAGTGCTTCTACAAGCCACACAGAGGGAACCAGAAGGTGAATGGTGCTCTAACACCACTGAGGTGCTGAACAAAGTGGAATGGTGTCTGTAAGAACAACTGTCACATTCATGTGGGCTTTAACTTCCAGAGGGCAGGAAAACAACAGAGAATAGCAGTTTAAAAAACCCTGTTAGTACTGAGGTGTATTCAGAAAATTGTGTGTGTTTTACTACTTGCACTATGACAGGCCTTTTTTGTCTTGAAATCCTTGCTGCTTCGCTGTTAAAATAGGTGACAGAATATTATAAACATTTTACCAGTGATCCAGATATCCTGAAGTAACTGTTCCTGTATTAATTAAAATGTCTTGAAATTTTAATTCCCAGATGGTTTTATGTGAAATTCAGAATCCTCCCTAAAGACCAATCTGAAGACCTTATGCCCAGTTTCTAAGAGGATCACTTCACAGAGTAGAGTCACTTCACAGATTATGCAAAGTCTTTCCTTTGTTTTAACTGACAGAACTGTGGTATTTGGTCTTAAGAGCTACCATAATGCCAGGGACTTCTGAAGCATTAGCCAGAAAACAGAAAGCATGGAGGTTGGAGAAGACAGAGGCCCTGAGATAAGCCATCTGGAAAACACCAGCTCATCAGTCATTTTCTGCAACAGAGTCAGTTTCTTTGACAAAGTTCACACATAGTAAAATGAGAAATAAAGTAACATCCTTTCTTAGCCACTGGAGCTTCCTGGATCACTAATCAAAGATGCTTAATTTAAATGCAAGACAATCTGCAGTGTTACTGCAACTGCTTAGTAGAGCAGCAATAACCATAGCATGTTTGCAAATGAAGAGAAATGCACATGAGAAAGCACAAGATGGCAAGACACATGGAGGAAAAAAAAAGCCTTTTTTCATTTTTTTCCTTATTATATGTTGTTACTTTAGTTGTATTCACTGATTGTAACACACTTTTCTTAAGCTTCACTAATTTCTATTATTATAAAGCATGGTGCCAAACTCTGTAGCCTTATTCAGAAAAGGTAATGAGTCCAAACAGAAATAATTCCATTAATGCACTTGTAGTCAATCCCATTATCCCAAGGGTACTTTCTCCAACAGAAAAAAAAGTAGTAATACCTTTACAAAAGAAAAACTTCTAAAAGCAGCTTCTAACATTTCTACTTTTATTTAGAAGGCAAGACTCAGTTTGCTCACTCCAAATGGTCTGCTGCACCAGTAAGCTTAAATACATAATGTATTTACTAGAAACCTCCTTATGGCAGATGGTACCTAAACTGGGGGTACTAGAAAAGATGACATTTTCAACCTGTTTATTCTGTATCAGGGAAAAAAACCTCACAAATAAATTCTAGAATTATTTTAATACTTTCACTTCCTTGTCACTCTTTTTCCATCTCAGGAAAAGAGATAAGAAGTTCACAGGCCATATGTCATCCGTTGACTGTAGCAGCAAAACGCAGCCAAAAGAACATTAAATCAGTCCCTTTGTTTCTTATGACTCAACTGAATTTATATCCAGTCAGGGTTTTATGAGCATAAGCTTGTTTCAGAACCTGAGGTAAAGCATTTCTCTTCAACTGTAATTATTTTTATTAGTAAAAATTAATCTACAAACATCTTAATACTCTTGCCACAAACCAAAAGGTATGCATTAGTCAGCCATGGAAAAATTGCTGTTTCCATGTACACAACATAGGTAACAGTCTGCACGTCTTCACATACCTTTTAAAATCATGTGCAGATTAGTTTTTACTGAAGGACAAAAGCAAAGTTCTGAGTAATGAGAAACCCACCATTTTTAGGAGGTGCCCTCAATATATGCTTAATACTTGGAAAAAAAAAAAAGATAAAAGTATATGCTGATGAAACTCAGTTTGTTAATCAGCATATAAAATTCCTGGTTTATTTATCTATCTAGAAGCATGTACAGGTACGTGTATAGGCACCTACATACTGCTCTTCCTCACCAGTAAATAAAAAAAAATATCTTCCCTCTAACCAGATAAAAAAGAGGAATAATGTGTTGACCTTTCAGTTAGTAAAGTCAAGTCACTTTCTAAAGTCATCAGTGGAGTCTTATTTCATGAAATATGTGGGCTTAGCTTGCCTTTCCTTTCTTTTGGGAAATCTGCAAACTGAGTATGATCACTCATATGATTCTCTGGCACTGTGGAAAGTGTCCTTCACCCCAAAGAGATCATGCAGATGGAAAAATAAATTATTAGGAGGCCCAAGCCCATACACAGCTCGGGAAGAATGCGAGTCAGGGGTGCATGTCTGTACATATTCCTGCACCCCTCCCACGCACGCACACACGATGACACAGAACGGTGGGGATTACAATTACAGTGGGTTTTAAAAGTTTAAAGAAACTGGTAGACAGGTTGACTCAATATTTATTTATAGGAGTCATGTGCACGCTCAAATGGGTGCAACAGGGCCAAGAAGCTTTTCAAGCCAGTACAAAATTATTGGCAGAAAGCAAGACCCAACAGTTCTACATTCCTACACAGCAGCTGCCTGTCAAAAGAGGGATGCATGAACCTGTATCTAAATTTACTTTTGATATCAGCACATAAAAATCCCATTTTAGAATTGCTAGTAAAAGGGGAGTTTCCCACATTCATCTATTTACATTTTTGTTTTTCAAACCCACAGTTTGCTTGCATAGCAAAGTGCAAGTGGAAAATTTAAAAGACACTTCAGTTCTGCTGCGTTTTAGGTAATTTTTGTAATGATTTACTGGAAAATCTTGGGAGGGCACAGGGAGGAAGTTGGGGAAGTAGTTAAGTGATAAACTAGTAATAATAAGCATTTATTTATCAAAGGCTTTGAAATGAAAGCATAAAAGCAGAAGCAAAAACTGAGTATCCACATAACGTAATTTTAAATTTTCTGTTGCCTTCATACAACATGCAATTATTTTTATTTTTAGAAGAAGAGCATCAAACAACAAAAATAAGTTACCTACATAAGCCGTATCATACTATACCAATTTCACAGCACATTAAGCAGTAAGCTACGAAATAGACCCATAAATAGGTAACAGATTGGGAAACAGAGGCAAAGACAAGTTAAGTGAGTTGTGTAATGTGGGAGCAAAGTTTTAGAGCAGAGTCCAGGTATAAGTCTGTGGTAAAAGACTCCATATTTACATACTGGCTAGGAAACGATTACTATGAGAAAATGATTTTAGGGAAAACCCCTGGTTAAAGTCAATCAGTCAACTAAAAACTTGAAAACTGTTAGAGCTTTACTGAATTTAATATAACTGAATTACTGAACATTTACTAAAATGTTGCTATTCTGTGGAAACATTGTGATGGGTCATTCAAAATACTTATTCTGAATAAACAAAAATATTTTTTAAAAACCCAATAAATTATCAGAGTTAAGGATGAAAGCCTATGTAGTTCAGTCATTTCTGAATGCTTTTATGAAGACACAAGTTGCAGACTCCCACAGAAAGTTAACTGTCTGACCCCTTCAGTTTGGGCTTTCCCCTTCTGCTTTACTTCTGACAGAAGAAAACCCAGGTTCCAGATGGCTGCAGTTTCCAGAAAACCCTGAGAGACAACAATACTGCATTGCCCACTCCACATAGTTCCATAAGAGATGTGGAGGGGGACCACTGGAGAAGACAGCTTGCCCTGAGTGCAGTCATGGCCAGCCAGAGCCAGACACCACATGGGCATCTCTTAGCTCTGCTCAAAATTTACTCTTGGGAAGATACTGAGTTTTCTGTTACTACACCAGCTGGGTATCCAGGGGACTTGTTAAGATGCCTGAATCAGAGAGCTCATATGCCTGATCACCCTAAAGGCTGTGTATAGATATTTACTATAGAGACAGATATGTGGAGTCAAAATTATGTCAACCTCAATTGTCCACTATGTTTTTCCACCAAAAATGCTCAGTTTAGCTCCCCATAAATTCTCAGTGTGGGAGAAGCACATAGACCCTCCATAATCCACTCCATAAAGAAACAGAAACTGCTTAGGTTAAGCACACAATGAAAATAGCTTCTCCCAATACACATGACATAGTGAAACAAACTACAGAACACAGATATTATTTTCTACCTCTTTAAGAGACAAGGAGATGGCAACAAAAAAGCTGGATATAGGAAACCAGTAGCAAAGCCTTCACCACAGCTGGATTCCTCCTCCCTCTCCTTAGTGAATTAGTGAAATTAGAGTGAAAAGGTTGATTTGGAGAAAGGTTACACTGAGAAAACCCCACATGGATATGGATGTGCCCAGATTAATGTTTATATAATAAAAACACTTAAGCAACTTGGCTCATTCTACAAAGTTACTTTATGTGACCATCATAAGCAAGTTTTCTATTTTAGAATCCTTAGAGCAACCATTTAACTCCCTGGGGAGGGGAAGAAGAAATCTGCATTTCTCTGGTGAGTTTGATTTCCAACATTCATTTTTCAACAAGTCGTTTTAATATTAGGCAGTGTTCTCAAGAAATGCCCAAGGACATAAATGCAATCTTAAACTAATTTCTCCATATTGATTCTGTGCACTTCAAACATCCCATAGATAACACCTCCCTACAGGAAAATACATTCTGTTACAGATAGAAATTGCTTTTATCAGGTTCTAAAGGATATGGTCTCTACCTGCTTTTGACCTTAACCTACAGAGGGATTATTAGCACAAGAAAGTGCCCAAATCCTTTCAGTTATTAACATGAACAGACATTGCAAACACTGTATGGAAGATGTCCATTTTTTGACATCTTGGCAAACTAAGACCTTTGTTGAACATTCCTGTATAATCTAAATATTTCCCTTCCAGGAGAGGAGCGAACAAAGAACCTCAAAACACTGAAATAGTGTGCTTCAAGTGCTGTATCTTCTAACTTGCTCTGAACTCAAGGTATGGAGCACTGGTTAGACCCTATTCAAGCAGACAGCCCATAGTGTAATATAGAGTATTTTTAAAAGCCAAAAGCCTTAGTACTCAAAGGTTTTTCCTCCAATATTTCTCTATTAACCTCTTGTTCATAATGAAATGCTCCAGCAGCTAGCAAAGCCAGCAAATCCTCCCTCCTCTCGTGCATGGCTTTCAGGAACGCTGCAATGTTGGAAAAGCAAAATTATCATTGCCCAATGACACACAATTCAACAGCAAAATCCCACTCAAAATGGGCTCACAGGAGAACTAATGTATGGATTTTCACAGACTTAGGTTAACTCCAAGGTATATAAACTGACACAATGCTATTCAAAGAAATCAGTAACCCAGTGCTCCTGTCCCATAGTCTATACTTGTTTGAATCTTGCCATAAAGCCTGAATGTTTTATAACTGAGAGAAATTAATAGCTTAGCTAAAAAAAATGCCTAAGAAGTCATTTAGCACCTTTCAGCTACCCTCAGGATACAAAAGCCAGACTCAAAATAACCTAAATACCACAAAAAATTGAAAGATACACAACAGTAAATTAATTTCCAATTTCTAGAATCATGAGTGCAAGTCTGTTTGGTGTTCACCCTAATTTGAGCATTTTCCCAAAGATGGACTTGTGTTGGCAGTCTTAAGCTGCTGTAAGTCTTGCATTACAAAATTACATAGATTTAATCTTTTAAGAACACTTGCACTCCCTCCTAAGTATCAAAATAGTACATTTTAACAATAAAATAACCAGACCTAATGACAGGTGATGCTGGAACAGCCTCTGTTGAGCTTTCTGCCACCACCTCCTGCCTCACGCTGCCTCTGTACCAGCTCCTGCACATCCAGCCAAGCTCCCAGTGAGGTCCCTCCAGGACCTAACGCTGCAGAAAACAAGCTCTGCAGGTGAAAAGCTTTCTGTGACACACTTTCTGTGGGTTTAACTCCCTGAATGGGTTCACCACAAGCCAGGTGAGTGTCCCCTGCCAGGCCATCAGCATGGGGTCACTGCCTGGCAGTGGTGAAGAGGAGAATGTGACCATCTGCTTGTGGTAACAGCCATCCATTAACTCATCCCAAGGAAAGGACATGGAATTCAAGTCAGCAAGTTCACATTGTTCACCATTTTTATTATCCTGTCATGCACTTGCTGGCTACTGCTGATCTTAAAAATTATTTCACTAAAAATATCCTTGTGATTCTAAGCTTTTAAAGTAACGAATTAATTTTTTTTAAGTAACAAATATTCCTTAAAAATCTCTTTGATTTAAGGCCGTAGTAAATTAAGATTTAAACATTGTTCTTCAAATACCTCTAAGGAAATACTTAACCTCTCAGGTTTCTCTTTTTTTCACAACAACATTTGTTAAATAAATTACAGAGGTCATTTCCATGGCTCAGGAGAATTTGACTAATATTATGAGAAATATTAATGGAGAATCTGATTTTCTTTTTTTAAACAATGAAATAAGCATAACATGACTTTTATAGATGTCACCATCTTTGGTCTACATCCAAATATAGGTTAAAAATAGTAAGAACAGAGTTATATAAAACCAGGAAAGTACAAGGTGTTTTGATGCAATATTTGGTTTACATAAGATAGAAAAATACTTCTTCCAGCAGCTGTAAACTCAAACAGCTAAGAGAAAACCACCAGAAAAACTGCTCCCCATCTTAAGAAGACACCGAGGAGCTGGTATTTATGTATTATGCAAGAAACTGATTCCAGTGAAATTGTGCTTGAGGTACCATTCTTAGTAGCAAAAAGTCACAAGTATGAGCATACAAATAAAAATTACACATTAATAAAAATTTTTGGTTAATCCAGGATTTAGATTGGTTACCAGTTATATTAACCTCTAATTTCAAGTCCAGACACAAAGATACATCCAGAATAACATCAGTTTTGTTTCTTACTATACTCAAGATGAAACTATTTGACACATGTGAATTCTTCAGAAATCCAGAAAAAAAAGGCAAAATGTTCTGATTACACCTTTAAATCACTAGTGGATCAAAGCAATTTTTGAAATGGTTTCCTTTGTCTTACTGAGGCATCCAAGAATCCAACAGTTTACATTTATTTGCAGACCAAGAACACACTAAGACTTCACAATTCTTCTCCCTTCTCAATTATGCCAACATCATTCAAGCACTATCATTACAGAACAAAAAAATTATAGTCCTCTTTTTCACAACAGCAACCATCATCTCCCAGCATTCCAAAAGAAAAGACAAAGACATTAGACAACAGCTTTGCTGCAACTCATTGCAATGGGTAAGAACTGTGAAGTAGCAGCACCAGTCATGCAAAACACCTGGTGGTGCAGGCTGAAAATAACAACTCCAGCAAGAAAATTCTCAGGGGTATTTGTTATCTTAGATACTATCTTGTGTTTCCTATCAAAATATCGAGCTCATGTATGACATTTAAGTGTATATATAATTAACAGTTCCATGAACTGCTGTGTGTCCCTCACACAGAGCTGGATATAGACTTTTCAGGTGTTACTTCTCAAGCTGTAGCTAATTACAGCCGAGCACTCTGCCAAAGCAGCAGCTGACTCTTTAGGAAAGTAGTAATTGTAACGTGAAAATCAGAGGTGTACATGCTTCCTGTTTTTTGGTCATGGCTACTATTCCAAAGGCAAACCACACCCCCCACCCCTCCCCAAATACATTAACATCTGGAATTTAACAGAAAAACCAACAACAAACAACCAAGGAACAAAGTAAAAAAAAAGATCCATAATGAAAACTGAAAGCTGCCCTGGCCAGTGTTGTTAGGTATTACAACAAAAACTAAATAAAATTCAGTTCAGAAAATATTTGTGACTTGTATTCCAGGCCTGCCTTACTTAATATTTATCTATTAAAAAAAATTTGCTCTACAACCAAAAATTAATCAAAGTTCCTACATACTACTAAAAACTCAAGAACAACCTATGTCTCACCAAACTTAATTAGTGACTGTAAATTTCTAGACAGGCAGCCCTATTTAGACATACTGGGCAACTACAAAAAATAACCAAATAAAAGCAGTGACTTTATACACAGATTACCATACCTAAGAGTGTTGTTTGGCGTATTAACCATCACACTGTTTCATGCCAAACACTGTAATTACAAAGCAAGTGGCAGCACACCCATATCAGTATTCTTTTCACAAACCATGGTAGCACTGCAGATAATTATGAGGAGCTATGGAAAACTTTAAGGGGAAAAGGGGAACTAAGACAAGGCAACTGGCTGCCCTTGTAATCTGCAATCAACTTCAAGAGCTACTTCAGGTCATGAGAAATTTCAAGATGATAACTCTTTTATAGTTCTCTTCCCACGGTCAGAAAAAAATACCACATGGAAAAGAAATACTCCATGAAAAAACTACTCTTTCACTAGCTTTTATGGTAACTTGCACGTAAGCCAAACAATGTAAAAGGGTATCAATCACTTTCCTATTTAGGTGCCTTTTCAAAGTCACGCGAAAAGTTGCAAGAATGTTCAACCACCATGTATCAGCTGTCTCACGCACTGTTCTCGTATATTGATATCTGCAATCCCTTTACCGGATCTGGCATCATTGTCCGAGCTCAGATGACTCAGACAAAAACAATGTGAAAGCCTAGTTTGTTTTCGTGTTTAAAGTCGCAACTGGTCTCCTGCAACAATAACAGGAAGAGCTGTAGGGATCGATACGCAAGATTACTGACGGGGGCTTTTCTTGTCCTACCTAACAACACGCACGTGGAACTTTCTTAGCCAGGTATCACATGCCACACTTACCAGATCTCTGTGAAGCACCCAGTTTGCATGGAGGTAATGGATTCCATCGAGGATCTGGTAGAGTAGGGATTTAACCATAGATCTTGGCAACTGCATGGGCTTTTTATTTGCTTTTGAGGCACGGTGAAACTTGATTATATGCTAGAAATAAAACAAGTAGAAACATGAAGAAAGTTAGGTGATAGGTGAGAAGGTTGGGTGTTTTGGGATATTTTTAACTACTAACACTAAATAATGGAATGAAATACAAAGTTTGTTGAACTTTGGAATTAAAGTAATAGTGATCCACTCATAATTCTCTTAAATAGTTTTTATTCTCTGAGTTGCTTCAAAGAACAGCTGTGAAGTTTTTGTGAACATCTAAATGCTGGCTACTTACCTCCAGTAAAGGGTCTTAGACATTCTCCTTCCTCCCCTCTCCCCATATGGCATCCTCTTACCCTTGGCAGCTAGAGCAGAACCTTTCAAACCAGGAGTATCCTCCACCAGTAGGAGGGCCACACTCTACACTTTCACAGAGACCTTCCCTCCTCCTCTTCAAAAACACACAGGCTAGCACACTTGCAACTACTATTGCCCCCAAAATCAGAATCCCAGTAGACAGATCAAATAAATATTTTATTAAATATTTGAAGTGAGGAAGATGTAACTCCAAAATCCCCACACCACAAGATTTGGGTGAGATCATGTTAAAACATCTAAAAATGGTTGTCTTCTTGCTTCCAAGTTATGGCTGCATACTCCATTAATGATAACAAGCTGGTGGCTCTTGGGTTACACAAGTCAGTCTGCCCACTAGAGGACAAATGCCATTTGAAAACATAAAATGCAGTAAAAGGCCCCACTATTAGTTGAAGGAACGGAAAAAAAAATTTGAAAGATTGCTGCGAGAACATGAAATAGTCATTAATTCTACGATCAGTTTGGAGATGATGGGTTAGGTTTGGTTTTGCTACACAGTGCAAGCAATAAACTGGAGTCAGGCCATTCTACCTTTTCAATCCTCAGATAATGTGAGGCTATGCAAGGCACAAATCCAATCTTAATATATGGTCATTCAGCAAATGATTAAACATGTTCATTCAGATGGAAAAAAAAAAATCTCCTTTTTGAAGGCAATTCCATGAAGCACCTCAAATAACAAAATAGTTTTCAATTATGTCTCTTTTGAAAGGTGGAAATGACAAAGGCAGTTTGCATTTTTACTGAAAACAATACAAAATGCTAGAGTAGGACTATTAATTACCCAATTTTTTAAATAGGGATTGTCTAGCTCAAGATCTTTTCCCTTCCCAGGTTAAAGAGGTAGCCAAAGGCTGTGCTTTAATTAGACCACTGCTCCCCACTCCCCACCCAGACTGTCACTACTGCTCCCAATGAAAATGGTAATGAGCTAATGTTTACCCATGGTAAATGCCACCTCTGGCTGTCACCAGAGCGGTACAGGTGCACTTTAGCCACTGTCAAACTGTAGTTAGCAAAAGTGTTTAAAGAGTAAACAACAATGTTTAAAGAGGAATAAGAAAGGCAGAAAACGCCAAATAAATAAAAATAGACTGCTTACTCCTAAATCAACCAATGTTCCCACAGACCCTTCCACAACTAAATGCACAATATGTAGGGCTTTGTACTAATAAGCAGTAGAAATTTACATTATTGCCAGTTTTTAATATACTCATGAGGATCAATAAACAAGACAAGCTCTTAATACCTGATCCTTTAGTTGTGCAATCACTCTGGAAACTGTAATGAAATGCTTTAAGGGATTATTTCCTTAGAAAAATTTTTCTTGTGATATCACAAGAAGATTCTGTCTCATATCTTCAACTAGGAGTCCCTAGTACAACACAATGCTCATCGGATAGTGACCTTCATGTGTAATTACAATATGATTTATAAAGCAGTAATGATAGCATAAACTCACAAATTAATATATTTATTAATACAGGAGATGAAAAAACACAGAGGAACCAACAGGCAAAGGTCATACACAGAGGCCCACAAATCCAGTCCTGTAATCTAGTGATTACGTGCACCTTTTTCAAGATGCATGTAATCACTAGAAGGGATTTCCACACCCATCCAAAAACCAACTACTACCCACACAAAACATTAGTCCTTAGGCCCAGAGAAAATGAAGGAGTCTCATGAGACAGAACAGGACACAATTAACCACAGATACGCTGAGGAGGAACAACGCATGTGCCTCCGCCTCCAGCTGCTCTGGTACCTCTGGAGGTTGGGAGTGAGAGAGAACAGATTGATGCCATCGGATTCCTGTCCCTGCCCTCCCATGTGGCTCCCGGTCAGAAACGCTAAGGAAACAAGCTCCTTTCTTGAAAGGGTTATTGAATTGCAGAAGCAAATTAAAACGGATAGTTTTGCTCGAAGCAAGCAATATCACCACTAGGTAAAATCCAATTTCCTGCAAAAGCAAATAAAACCTGTTGTTGCCAGCTTACTCTATGGAAGTTTATATCCAAAAGATCACAACCATCATAGTTTAGGGAACTGAACAAAAGCTAAAAATATACTGCAGGGGCAAGCAGTATAGGGAACTGAAAAGCTAGATTTTCTTCATGACATTGGACTGAATTCACAGTGTTTGTGGCCAAGCCCTACACTTAAAAGTTGTGTAAAAAAAAGTAGTTCATCCAATTTCTTGTAAGCAACCAGCCATATGAAGGAAGAACAACACACCTAACAAACACTAAATGAAAATTTTAATGGCAGCGTCCACCTAAGAAATAGAAGAGCAAACAGAGGCTGTTGCTGAACATCATCTCTTCCACTGGAGGCAGCAAGCCTAAACTCTCTTTTATTACTTTATATTTTCAGAAATATATCTATATGGCCCTACCGTGTTGTGGGAAACTATACCTCAAATTAAATTAGCAAAGAAATAAATAAGAGCATCATATCAGAAAAAAAGACAGAAGTCTTCATGACATGGCAGATCAGGTGTACAGTAAGCTTCAAAGCAAAGGATGCCACAGCAGTACAACAATGCTAAAGGAACTTTTTAACTTAACAGTTAGGCTGACTTCAGCTATGGCAGGGAGATGTGCTCCTTCCATGACAAAATATTTCATATTTAAGAGTCTAAATCCAAGACCTCAGGTGTAGAAATGGGTACAGGTATCAACACAAACTAGGACACTCTTTATACACAAGTGCACTATGCAAGTGGAGGAAGCACTCTCTAGTAGCTTCAATGCCTGAAAAGTCCCAAAGTGCAGTTTCAAGTACAGCATGTAACAGCCAGAACCTCAGACCTAATAAAGGCATGATACAATTTACAGGAATTACAGCCGGCATGTCCCGTTTGCCAGAAAATCGACCTCACTACTAGGCTTCAAAACTACACCTCTCTCATTCAATAAATCTTTTTGCTGAATAGCACAAAATTAAGATTCTCCTGAGTCGAGAGTATAAATCTGAACTGTGACAGGTATGAAGCATGTTCTGCTTCTCTCTCTCTAGGAAGCAAGAGGTGCACTTGGACACTGCAGTTTCTTAAGCTTTAGGTATACTCAAGTTCTTTGCTGAATCTTACCCCAAATGGATAACCATTAAGGACGAAACATGAGGACTTCCACAATGTAGGCAAGTCAAAGGCACGTTTGTAACAAGACAATATGCAAAGGGTCAAAAAGCTTCAGCATTGCCCATGTCTTTTTTCACTGCAACTCCTTAAAGAAAACTCACATATCCTGATAGATCACCTGGCCAAAAAAGCTGGCAAACATCCAGACTCATTCAGCAAAATTATAAGAGGGAAGTTATTGTCAGTCCACACTATACCAGTTGCATGCTACAGAACAGAGACCCATCCACACTGTTATGCAAACATAAATTAATTTTAATTAGTTCATTAGAACACTGCAGATGCAAGATCTCTTCTGATATATTTAAAATCTTTCAAAATGAAAGAATACATGTCATATGAGGTAAACATAACTCCGCATAACATTGAAAACTATTCACCAAAAATAGCCATTTTCCCTTTCTGTGCATCCATATTTCTGATTCCTAAATCTTAGAAACATGCTGCCACTGACTGGATCCCAAAAATGGCGTGAGCCAATTAGGTATTCACTATTAAATACAAAGTAAAACATTTTCTATAGCTTGTACAGGCTTTGTTTTTATTTTAAACAAGACAGCAACTTTGTAGAAGTGATTTTAAGTCTTTATTCTAAATTAATACTTCACTGACTAACATTAAAATACACATTCATTAGCAGTTTAGGAAAGCAAAAAAGCTATAAATTGCTGTTTGCAGTATCTGGCACTATTGGTTTTACTTACTAACTGCTTATTCCCAATTTTCAACTCCAAAAAATGTAATAAAATTGCAAGGAAAATTGGATGAACCACGTTATTTCAATAAGAGCATTTTAGCTCTTGCAAAGTCATGATCATATAAATGATAAAAAAATGACAAGGAGAAACAGCTAGACATTTGGAAATAAAATTATGAAACAATATTCAATCTAGGAGTTTGCCTGCCTTTTTCTATATTACCTAGAGCCTTGAAATTGGTTTGAAAGCTGGCTGGTGAAGAATTATGTACATGTCTAAATTCTCTACCACAAACAAGGTAAATATAATGCATAACAACAGAGAGCAAATTCAAATCCCTAGGATTTACTCAGCGGTTAAGATCCTAATTTTAGTCTGTTTCCACGTCTGTTTGTGTTTGTGGCATCCCATTCCCAATTCCAAGAACTGCTGTTCAGTATGACAGAGGTTAAAACAAACAAACAAACAAAAATTAGACCTAGAAACTTTTCACAGAAGTAGGAAGCCAGCTAACAGAGGGATTTTATGCATGTCTGACTCAATGAATTTACAGTGAGCTCCTACCTCAACATACATGAGATAATCCATAGACACAAGCCTCTAGAAAACCTGACTGCTTGAGTTCTGCTGCTAAGGCAATGCTTGTTGAAAATTACATGCATTTCCATCAAACTGAAAAGCAATCATGCCAATGCAGATGCCTCTCCCTGCTGAAGCAAACTGCTTGCACTCCCACGCTTCAGCAAAAAACCTGCATTTTATCCAATCCCTAATCCAGCCTTTGAGAACAAAACAGAATTATGTCAATGTGCCAATAAAAAGTAAAGTTATATTTTAATATTGAGGAGAGGGAAGCTTGGATACACGTTAAATCTGTACTGAGGCCAAGAGGATTCATATGATATGGCTTCCAGTGTCATTTTACACACAAAACTACCTCAAATTACTACATTTACTTTAAATGTAAAGCATTTTAAAAGGGTATGAAAGAACAAATCAAAATCTTAAGGTAGCTTAAAAGTTGACCATGCATTGTTTCTGTGATTTTCAAAAAGAGAAAGCAAAGACCCAATGAACCCAAGTAACATTCGTTTGCTGTTCCAAAAATAAATCATAGTTTCATATGCCTACACTTACGACTCATTTCAGACATTAGAGTTTTAGAAACTAAGAAAATTTTGTCAATTTAATAATCACAAGTAAAATAAAATAAAATCATAACAGAAGTGGGTAGAAGTACCTCTAGAGCGATCACTTTAGTTTCCAATTTTGGAAACATTATAGCAATGAACATAAACTGTCCTTCAAAAGAGAAGGGGGGAAAAGCATGCTTGGTCCCTCTAAATGGTGCCAGTGCATAGCCATCATCAAGTAACTTCTTTAAAATGTCATTAGCCAAACTGCCTAATGAAAGACCCCATTTCAAGTGACAAGAGGTGAACATTCTTAGTAAGAGGGAAAGGAACTTTAATACACCAACTTTTGCTAATGCCAGCGTGCTTTAAAATCTAAGCTTTGAAACACAGAGTAGGCATAAACAGATCCCATGTAATTTTCCTAGATTTTGCCTGGGTCTTTCTAGGTCTTACAATATCTTTCAGCCCTAAATATTGTGAAATAACTCTATACAATGTTAATAAAAATCATGAGAATTCAGCTACCCTTTCAGTACACATAAAAGTGAAATACACAGTACTCACACCACTCTGTTAACATGAGTTTTTCACACATTTATGTTTTTGAACCTTGCCTTTGTTTGGAGGCCTGCTTCTACCTGTTTCCTCCAATTCTCATGCTTTGTGGTACAGAAAATGAATCTACCTAAACTACCCTCAAATTCATGCAAGTGTGGCAGAAAAAGCAAGTGTATGTTCTGAGAGTATGACAAACGGCTATGGGAAGGAATGGCACTGCCCTCTGCAAGAAATTCAACCATCACTTTGATGGTCAAAAAACCCCATTCATTTCACTTGGAAGCAATCAATCATGACATAAAGACCTATGCCAGCCCATTCCCTTCTGTCTCAACAAATATTATATTCTTCTTCCAGCCTATATTGGTAAATACATATACAAGAGAGAAGACTGTATGAAAAATCATCCAGCAGAATCACCTGAATTACACCAAAAGTGTAGACATGACTTAGAAAATCAAAAGATAAAAAAATAAAACTGTTACACTGAGAAAAGTGTTTTTATATATATAAAGATATTTGTCATCAACTAGCATCTGAATTGTATTTATGATTAAGAGCTAAACTGCAGCCTGTTGAAGAAAATTATAATTGATTATACCATATTTAAAGAATGTTAAAACTCAGCTGTTAGACAATATTCATGTGATTAAACAAATGTGCAGGTTTATTGCACACACCAGTATGGAACACTCTCCCAGTTTCATCTATCATAAAAGATTATTCAAAATGTTGTTAGCTGAAATTAAGTATATTTATTTGTAGACTGAGAGTGTCAAGTAGTGCTACGAAATTCACATGTGGGAAGAATATTTGCTCTTTTCCATTATTTGATGATTATTTTTAGGTACACATGACTATGCTAATAATCTCTACCCTACATTTTTTAAAAGCGGAGTTTATACATAACGAGTAATTCCTATAAAACAAAGCCAGTCTGCCCATACATTTTTATTATTATCAACAATAATTCCAAGATGAATTTTACTCCATGTTTCTCAGTAGTATTTGCTGCTAAGCATTTTAGCTGTTAGAGGTCACTGGAATCCAATAATAAGAGAAAAACATTCAACCAAACCTAAAAAATTCATAGATCATGGTTTAACTGGTCTGGGATAGTGAATGTATCATCAAATTCAACATTATCAAGTCATAGTTAATTGTTCATATACTTACTTCTTAAGAACCAGCAGTGGTTTTTATTGCTATAAAACACATTTAATACATTTTACTATGATAAAAATGTCTCCCTTTTTCAGAAAGAGATCAAACCCAACCAGAAGCTTTTTATTTAAGTTACAACATGTATTTCTAGAAAAGAGGATCTTAAAAATTTGACGTTATACACCCATACTAAATGAGTCTGAGAATTAACTCTGTACTATAACTAGAAAAGGTACATAGATAACCTATCAATACAAAAGGGTTTTTAAAAAATTACAACAAAAATGTTGCTAAGAATCAAAAATCCTGCTTAAAGTATAGAGACAATGAAATTGAAGTCACTGAATATGAGTTTATGTGTGGTACTAAAAACGTGTGCTTTAGAAAATACTTTCAATATTAGAAATTTGCTGTAAAAGGGACAAAAGAAAAGTTCTAAATATTGTAACCTCTACAGTGGCTAAAAATAACTTGATTAACAAAAAAAATTCACCTCTAGGACAAATCTCATTTGTTTCAAACTTTCTTAAAGTCCATTTTAGTAAACATCACGCGTTTAAAGTATTTGATATAAATTTCAATAATATCTTTAAATGCACAAGCTTTACACACGAAGTTCTGGACACCAGTATACTGTCTAGAAGTGTAAGACTAGGGTGATAAAGAACATCCATGAAAGTTTAATAAAAAAAAGAAGTTATTCTTTTGCTGATATGACAGCACGAACTCTGACATTTAAAACAAATTTTTGACCTTTAAAAACAAAATGTTAATATCCCTACAGCCTGAGAATTCTACCAGTTCTCTTTGGCAGAGACAAATAGCCAAGAAAAATCATAACATCATGTATTACACTAAGAATTCTGGTAATCAAAGGAAACTAGTTATAAATCAATTTGTCAAAATTATCTATATTCTTAGATATTCTCCATGGTAATCTCATGGTTTTGCACTGTTTTGTAAAATGTAACTTGAGAGATAAGAAAAGAAAGTATCTTTGATAGGCTTAGTTATTAAAACCGATGACTATCTTTGTAGTCAAGGACAGCATAATTGGTGTTCACCAACTCTGCCTAAAGCAGTTCAAATTAACATAGCTTCTACATTCCTTCGTAGTGGTATCAGCAGAAGTTACAGAAAATTATTAAGTATGTGCTATCTAAACATAAAATTTCAAATCTGAGCAGTTTCATTCTTGGGAATTAAATGAGAAGTAAGAAAAAAAAGTTCTTGCTCACCATAGAAGAACTTTTTAATAAGTTTAATTAGCACCAATCCTTTAGAACAGGACTTTTTTTTTTTCAGTATTAGAAAATTAACAGAATAAGATAGCATCTAATATAGTTTATTCATCTCTTGCCAAATGTTTCCAGTACAGAAGCTGAAAAATATAATTATTTTAATTAATCTAATGATTGAATGTGATGAGCATTTATTCTTCTCACCGAAGCCAATAGGAGTTACTAAAGCTGGGCAGCTTTGAACGAAAAGACAGTTTCCACACTTACTGATTTTGGTAAGTAACTCTAAGCCACCTGTATTTGAAAACATTAGTCTCTGGATATCTACATCTCTCTAGTGACAGCACACCTTCAATTCCAAAACTTACATCCTTATAAACTGATATATTAATGATAAATAGATTTATTTTGTCTTTATGTAGTGCTGGGGAAGCACATGGTGCTAAGCAATAAAAAACCAAAAAGTGCTAAACCCCTACTAAAATTTCTACCCCAAAGAGTTGAAAGGGCACAAGCTGTAAAGCACAGGAAATGCAAAACACAACACAACACAGACAGAATGACAAGTGGTTGGTATTACTGAAATGAGTCACAAAATAAGTGGATTTTCAGGAGTTTTTTGAAGGAGGATAGTGAAGGATCTTTACGTACGTTAATTGGGAGGCTGTTCCATGTGTAGGAGGCAGCGTGGAAAAAGACACAAAGTTGGGAGTGAGCAAAACAGACAAAAGGGGAATTAAGAGCGATGCTTGGGAAGTGCTGACAGTAAAGGAAATGAGGACCAAGGTTAAGCCAGAACCAAGAGTGCCTTGAACATGGCCAACTTTATGCAAGGGAGGAAAAAATTCCTGGCAAAGGCTTAAGAAGCGAGGAAACATGGGCAATTATACAGAAAAGGAGAAATGATTTGTGTAGCATGTCCCACAGGAAGAAAAAAAAAAAAAAAAAGGAGTTAGGAAGTGGGAGAGCAGTTCATATCAAGTACCTCATTGTAACAAACATTTCAGTCTTAAATAATTGAAAATAATTAACTTCACTGAGACTGTATCCAATACGCAGCCATATGGGAGGAATGGCAAGAACATCAAACTGCAGTGATTATTCTAAAGCTGTTAAATCATGTGAAAAATCACTATGTAGTGTAAAAACCACACACCCAAAGTAAAATCAAATGGAAAAGGTTAGGAAAAAAGGTGTTTAAAACACATGGCAATAAATGTAGCAGTAAAATGTGTTTGTTATGACTGTTCCATAAAATGATTAAACTCATTTAATACACAAATAAATTCTGTCACAGAGAGATTTAGCTGATGCACTTCTCTTCATCATCACTGTCACCGTTTATGTGAAATATACAAACTCCCAGTGTCCACTGAACTTTGATGAAGAAAACTTGCAAAATACAAACCTGCTAGCCCATAAGAGAAATAAAATATCTTTCAAGCTTTTCAAGGGGAACAAATGAGCATGATTTTATGTGTTCTGAGACAGAAGTGTCTTTTTGAATGGTCTAAGTTTACTTTCTGTCCAATTAAAATTTTGTGTCATTTACAAGCTCAAGAGCCAAGTATGAAGAAATTGAGCATTTTGTCACTAACATATGTGATAGCAAGTAATATTACTGAAGCCTTCAAAAGTAATACTGGAATTTATATTACCACTTCCTCTCCTTGCCAGTAAACATATTGGTTACACTTTGTGTTTGATATCTTTCAGGTTTAAACACAAATCCATGTTCAAATAACTCACATCTTTTCAACAGATGTGGAGCTTGAATATTTTCATCTGAGTTCAAGTCACAATGTCACTGATGTCCACCTCTACAACAGACTAAACCAAATTGTATCATATTTTGCTAGAAACTTAAAAACAGACATCTAAGTCTCTACTCCTCTTCCATGTAATGAGTCTATCAGCATGCCAAATTAGCTTTTTTGTTATTTTATTTCCACCCATACAGCCACAAATTCACTGTTTAAAATATAGGTGATTGAATGTTAGTCACTTGCAGTCACTCTCAGTGAGAGGACTCATCAAAGCAGTCCTTCTCCTCTTTTTCTTGTGTGTGTATGTGCAAAATGTCAGGAAAAAATTATTAAATACATTTCCAAATACAGTTTTAGAAGATCTCAATTTAGGAATGTTTTCTTTAACTCCTATTAAAGGTTGCAGAAAAATCCTTT
The DNA here is from genome assembly GCA_013397195.1 of Hylia prasina. Lineage (NCBI taxonomy): Eukaryota > Metazoa > Chordata > Aves > Passeriformes > Sylviidae > Hylia > Hylia prasina. Next base: position 828,323 of record VYXD01014213.1, read on the forward strand.
TCGCTTCAAAACACAATCTGACTCAAAAAAAAAAATCTACATAGTCTTTGGCAGGCTTTAAAGTGTGAAAGTAACAGGATTATCAGTTAGACCCTTAATTACAGAGGAATAAATTAATGCATCTCTGCTTTAATATTTGAAGGTACATCACACAACACCATCAGTTTGAACAAGCTCTTATTGCACAATCTCAAACACTCAGGGAAATCTGTACTTACCCACAAATCATGCTCAGCATAATCAAACAGCAGCCAAACCTTTCTGTCACTGTGAGAAAGGAAAACCTTCTGCAATGCAATCACATTTGGGTGCTTCAACTCTCGTAAAAGCTGCAGAGAAACAGAGAAACTCTTGTTATTCTGTGCTTGTTAAGAAATGCAAACACCAAACAGGTCAAATAGCAAACAAGTAATCCCAAAACAGGCCCTAGAAGGAAAGGCCACTGATTCAGCAGATTATCTTCCAAACATCAAAATCAGGATACACACAGCTTCTATGGCATGGATTGGTGTTCTAACAACATAGCTGCCCATTACTACTTACATTTCTCCATCCCACACTCAGCACAGAGCTGCCCATCCCACCTATTCATCCTGCTTGCCATCAGTTATCTTTCTTTTAAAAAGTTATTACACTCAAATATAATGGTTTTCTTATCAAAGGTGAACATCTGAGGATACCAGAATGAAGCTTCTGCAACAGGTCCCGTTCTTTGTCTGGACAACACAGTTCTTGATCACCACACAATTATTTTATTACCGATAATTTTCTTTTGCTTTGGATCCCTACCTCACTTGCCTCAAAGTTCATAGGCTCTTGTTCTCAAAAAACAGGGTGTTTTCAAAGAAAAGTTTACCAAAATGGGTTTCCTACTGGTTGTTTCAACTACTATTCTGTAATCCAGAAATAAACCCAAAATTATTTCTTGTTTGCTAGAAAGAAAACTAGGTCTCATCACTAATTAGACAGCATATTAAAGCAGACACTGCTGCTGAAGTCATCCTTCTGCCAGATTAAACCAGTCTCAGGAGGAGTTGGGAAGTGGTACTCACAAAAACATAATTTCCATGGAATCACTTTTTTTTCACCCCTCTACACACTGTAGTCACCAGAATGATTGATCATTTCTGTCTTATCTGGAAATTGCTTGCATTTGCAGCACTAGTATATACATTGCCAAGAATCAATTTATGATGGCAAAATTGTAAATGGTGTAGGTTCCAAGGCACATTTGGAAGAAATGAATCTTCCCTTTTTTGCCCTACAGAAAAAGACTCAAAAAAAGATGCTCATTTTAGGGGAAATAAAATACTGATTTTAAATTATATTATCTTTTGACTATACAGATATCTGTCACGACAAGAAACCTAAAGAATATCACAGTTGTTTAAACATACTCCAGTTTTCTAGCAAACGAAATAATTTGGATGCTTTTTTTTACCATGCAGAAAGTGTTATTTTTCTTTCTTTCCCTAACCTTGAGACTTCTTTTTTGCACGCCAAACAACCCCAGCTCCCTCAGCAGCTCCTTGTGAGACTTGCTCTTTGTTACGTTCTGGCTGTCAAGGCTGCAGGCCACAGCAGCCAATGCTTCAGCAGCACGAGAGCAACCAAGGAAATGCTCTCACATCAAGAGTGAGAGCTCTAATCTAGCTAAACTGGACTGGCAGTGGTGCTCCATACCAACAAGGTCAAGGAGGTCAAAAATGATCAAGGTACAAGGGATGAGTGTGACCAGCAACACAAACTGTTGGTCAGATTTATGTTAAAAACCATCTCATCTGGACACAGGCTTCTGCAGGAGAGAGGGTGACCGCAGGGACTGAAGAGATGTATCTCATAGGTACATCAGGAGTACAGATAAGGGAAGTCATTTTAAAAGCACTGGAAAGGTGTGATCAGAAAGGAATATTGGGCAGAGCCAAATACACAGCTGTGGAAACTGAAAGACAGCAAATTTGAGACAAGTGTTTCAAAGACCAGTATCGATCTAAGGCTGAGACAAAAAGAAACAAGGGGCTTCGGAAACTGTATTTTCATTACAGTAGACAGGTGGAAGCCAACAGTGTGAAAATTCGGGTGACATAGCAAAGCTACTTGCATCATGACTGAATCTACCACCTACCCTAACAACTTTTATGCTGGACTAGAATTTCGTCAATATTTACCTCCTGCACATACCACATACATCTAACAGGTAAGTGATGCACCTTTACGTGATGTGATATGATTGTTATGTCCATGCATCACCATAAACACCTTTCACAAATGTGCATTTCAGCCCTACCTAGAACCAGTTCAACTTCAGGGATGTGGTAAATTGCTGTCTACAGTTTTTCTGCAGCAGACTGTTGCATAAACTTGAAACAAACAAAACAGATAAATGAAACATAATAGCAATATTTTTTTCTTAGGTCTTCTGCAGAAGTAGATCAGTTTGAAGACTTGGTTGATTTAAGCCTGAAGATACAAGGAAGAAATTAATATATTGTCCTAGTAATTGAAAGATTCCAGTGTACTTGACATCTTGTATTACAAGATAACAACCTGAACACAAAAATAATCTGCAACTACTATAATTTATTAGGAAATGAACACAGGACCGTATTTGAATAGTACTTTAACCTAATGTTCCTCTAAACTTTAAGTTCCACCATACCCAACTTGAGGTAAAATGCTAATAAAACCTGTGTCTCAGTTATGGTACTTTCCTTTCTTGTAGCAGCACACAGAGCAGTTTAGATAGAGAGATATTGAGAAGGACTTCATAGTGAATTGTCTGTGCAACTAGGACTGTCCTGTACAATGGCTTTCATCTAACCAGATAATGATGATTATTATTAAAATTATTAACAAGAGAATTGTACAAGCATCTTTGTTTATCACTATTCTTAGCTGATGCCACAACTTAAAGCTTAAAATTATGCTTTTGGATAGCCCAAATAGCATGGAACAGCTTCTAGGATTCCCAGATGGATATCTGCATATGCAGAATTGCTAGTATTTTCTTCAACTGTCTGATGAATAATAAGTTCTCCATGATGTACACTGTGAGAATTTCCCTCACAAATGAATGTCTCTTATAACAGGGGAAGGGGAAGGTCATGATGTGAAAGTCTCAGATACCTGAAAAAAAATTAAGTTGGCAACAGCATTGGTATAGAAGCTTGAAGCCTTGGAAATGTAAAATATCAGTAGTCATGCTGAGGTAGACTTTGCATAGAAAATCCAAGTAAAGAGTAGAGGTTGTCTAGCCAGAGAAGGAGCACAAGAGATTGTACAAGTTAAGCAAGTAAAAGTGGGATATCATAAAACAAAGAAAAAAATTAAAAGTCTGTAATGTTTTACCTCAGGTTTTAATGATAGTTATGACACTGATCATGGAATGAACGAACACTCACGTAATAGAAATGCCTCCCACTTAAGAAAGTAGAAACTAGCACAACTCATTAGCAAGTAAAACTCAGAGGTGGTATCAGATGATTAGCAAATACATCACATACATTCAAAAAAGGGACACAAAGGAGACAAGGCATTTGGAGACTTGTGAATCCAAAGCATGCAAAAAACCAATTTTGAAACACTGAACATAAAGGAAATTGTGTGAAAAACAAACTATCCTGACCTTCTTCTCTGATAATTTATTTTCTACTGAAGCAGAAGATCTGTGTTCAAATTTCAACCTTATATTAGTTTTAAGTACTTCATCAGATGGGAAAGATGACTGCTGAATACATTCAAGGTGAGCAAAAAAAACTACCCTAAAAGGGCAGCTGACAGTGGGACACATTTCAAGGTAAAGTAGCTCTACAGTAACTATTTGAGGAGTTACCAAAGAGCAACTATTGTGTTTATTAATAAAACCCATCTCAGTGTCAACATCATGAGTGGGAATGAAATTATCTGAATAAATAAAGGCAGCATTCCCAAGGAAGAAAAAGAATGTGATAATGCATCATCTTTCATGCTACTTTATTCTGTGACTGAGTAAACAAAGAGCATCAGTAACAAGATTAAATTAACAGCACAAAATCTGAATTCATACACTTAAAAACTAAACAAGAATTTCTACTATAAACTGAAAAGTCCACAGGTCTAAGTGACAAATGATAGAACTGGATGGCCATAAAACAATGAAGAAAATTAAGATGGTAAATCTGATATTAGATATCCTAGTTGAGATCCTTACAGCAGAAAATGGGATATATTGATATCAATACATAAAAGGCTTCCATGATATATTTTTAACTACTACTACTATATGTGGTTTCCTTTGCTCAAACAACTCCCCCTCCACACCCACACAGAAGATGAACTCTCCCAGAAAGAGGCAAAGAGTGATCAAAGGAGCAAAACAATCTGTCTCTCACTGGAGAATTTTCAATTACTGTAACTTTCTCAATTACTGTAACTGATCAAATATTGACTGAAATAAGACGGATACCCACTAAAATACAAAGACATGAGCATCAATGATGAAAGAAATCATTAGATGATAATCATGGCTGAAGAACAGAAAGACAGTGAATAAGAGATAAAAGTACACTGCTAGTTAGCATCTCATGAACAGGTAGGTTCAGGAATAGCTTCTCAATAGCAGGAAAAACAGTATATTTCATTTGCTTCTTTATGAACATTGGAAAACAAATTTGGTTGATGAATTTGATTTAAGTCACCACTAGATTCCCTAGATAGATGCTTATGCAGTATGTGCTCTTGTAGAAGCCTTCACGAAAAATAGGTTTAGTGAGGTTCAATACTAGATCTCCAGCAGATGGAAAAGATGATTGACAGCAAGCTCCTACAGCAATTTGGTTTAAATGCTTGAACTGAGCCTGCAAATCATCTATCACCATATAATGCAAGTTCCTTTTACAAGAAGTAGACTAGCAACTAGGAAGTCTCTTGACCTTTTGAGATATGTAAAATTCTCCCTTTTTTCTCCCAAAGAGATAGACAGCTTCAGTGAAAGGGAGAAGAGTTGCAGTGTTACCAACATAAACAACGTGATCAATTATGAGAGCACTTAGCACATTTAAAAACAAGTCAAACAGTACATTCCTCATGGAAATAAATCTTGCCCAGAAATACTTATATGCCAAAGGATGAATAATGCTTTCTAGCTACTGCTTACAAAAGCAGGGTGAGGACAGACACTTTCATCTCGCTGTGAAGGAAACCTAAGAAAAATTAGAGAAAACAGGAAGACAAACTGGTGCTCTCACTACTGACACCAGTAAATCTTGCAGCGAACATGTATTTCTGTATCACTGATGACAAACCCATAACCACCTTCAAAAATTTATTCAGGGGGCAATCTCATCCAGGAGGTGTACCCACCTCTCACTTAGTTTACTTCAGTCTTTTGATCTATGTACTGATCTGTGCAACTGATCTGGAACAGCACTGGTAATGCACACTGTACTGCATTTAACCATTTTCAAGGTTAGAACAGAAACATTGAACAGGCAGAAATGTGGATCACAAGAAATCACAGGAAAGGCCAAAGCATGAGGCTGATTGCTCATAAAAGCAATTGCACATTACAGAATTTTAAAGTCACCTCTTTTGTGATGAATCTATTCGAAGCCTCTAGGGTCACTGAAGTTATTTTTTAATTGAAGCGGGCCTTTCACAGGAACATAAAGATCATAATTTTACTTCTTCAGAAGGTCTTTTAAAATTCCAACTAGTTTGGATGCTATTAATCAATACTAGAGCCTCTCCTCTGTGTTATCCATATTATCCTTTCCATAGACCCTCTCCTGCCTATTATCATATCGAGCTCATGCTGCAGCTTTTCCCTCAGGGAGGTATACATGGGCCTCTCAAAAAAAACACCAAAAAAACCCCAAAAAACCAAAACAAACCAACAAAAAAACCCCCAGGTGGCTATTTATTTTATTTAACATGCAAGAACAATCTTTTCTAACTGTGCTACAGATCTTGTTATCAAGATAATACGAGAAGTTATCAAGAAAAGAACAGGGAATTCAAATTCAAACAGGGTACCACATTAGAAAACTACTCAAAATTCAGCTTTTTTTAGTGATCCAGTTGATTTTCCAGTTTGGATTCCCATTTCTACTTGGAGAAATTACCATTACAGATTTACTGCATAACTGAAGGACCAAAAGGCTTTATAGTAATACCTTCACACTGAGCATGTATGGAGGGTTTGTTTCCAGCTTTAAGTTGTCCATGGCTGACACTTACATAAGAGGTCTCAGAAAGATGCAGGAAACACAAAAAGAGACATGGAAAAATACAGATATACACACACACAAAAAAAAGAGACCATCCAAAGAATCTAAAAAGAAAGGTAAAAGTTTAAGCATGAGCTCAAGCTCTCCTTTAGAAAGGACATACTCTTTGTGCTCTGGTCTGGTAAGGCCTCTCCTTGGACTGCCTTTGGCATGCAAAACCCAGTAGAGGAGGTAGAGTAAAATGCCAAAAATTAACAACGGCCATTCTTTCACAAACTGCTAGGAGTGCTGCCTGAGTTTACAAGGAACACTCCAAATTAAAATGAACAAGCTAAAATATTTCAAAACAGACTCTGAGTCCATGCAGACTCTCTTCTTCCCTCTAATTCTTCCTATGTATGCATCTGATTTTGACCAGCTTGATCCCAAGCAGTCCTTCCAAGATCCCTCCAAGTATGCCCTACATATTCTTCAACTTTCTTTCTTCACACTTGCATCTCTTCAAAGCATACAGTCCCCAAACTGTGAGGGCTCCAAACTATCAGAAGAGAAAGCTCAAGTATGTTTATTTAAAAAA